>CM026261.1:16613387-17129437 GCA_014851425.1 Senna tora | reverse complement strand
TTTTCTGTCTCTTCAACCTGGTCGGGCGTTTCTCAACCTTTCGGGCAAATGCATGTGAGATGTAGGAATGTGTTGAACCAGAATCAAATAATACAAGAGCCTTGAGAGAGCATACCGTAAGTGTACCTGTCACAACTGTATTTGAGGCATGTGCATCCTGCCGAGACAAAGCAAATACTCGTGCCTGTCCTCCTCCCGGCGCACCTGGACCTCTACCACCTGCTCCTGCTCCTCTACCTCTGCCCGCACCTGAAGTGTTAACCTGGGGTGGTACAGTTCTAACTGGTGGGGCTGCAATCGGAGTACTACCTGGAGTAGGATTACTTCTGACACTTGTGTTGCTCCTCTTCTGTGGACATTCCCTAGCCATATGTCCGAATTGCCCACAATTGTAACAACTTCCTCTCTTGGCTTTGCACTCTCCAAAATGAAATCTCCCACATGTTCCACACTGCGGTTTCTGGTTACCGCCCTGACTACTGCCTTGGAACCTCTGCCCACCTTGGGTGTTACTCTTCCCAGAACTTCTGGTGGTAATAGCAGACTGCCCACCAACTTGTCCTGCATAATTTGAAACTATACCAGAATTATCAGCTGTCTTTTGCTTCTTCTTCCATCCTTGGCCCTCATTGCTCATCAATAATTTATTCTTAGGATTCGCCGACGTCCCAAACTTCTTTCTATTTTCGATCACTCTTGCACAATCTGCAGCCTGTGCTAAAGTTTCAAATTGATTACACTGGGGTAGTAGCACTACGAACAACGGCTCTACCAGTCTGTGAATGAACCTCTTGATCAATTCCCTCTCATCAGGAACTAATTCAGGAGCGTATTGAGCTAGCTCTGTGTACTGCAGTTCGAACTCGGTCACAGACATATTCGGCGTCATCCACAAGTCCTTCGAACTGTTGACGCTTGGCATACCTTCATTCCTTCAGACAGAAACCGACCCAGGAATTCCCTCTGAAAATCTTCCCAGGTCATAGGAGCAACTCTCCTTGCATATCTCTTCTGTACTGATTCAAATCCATATCCCGTGCAGCAGCCTCCTAACTGAAACGAGGCAAGTTCCACCATCTCTCCTCCTGGACACCTCAGTAACTGCCCAATTCTGATTATATCACGGAGGAAATGTTGAGGGTCCTCCTTAGTTTCGGTTCCGCAAAATGTAGGCGGATTCAACTTCAAGAATTTTGTAATTGGCAATTCCCTCGGGGCTCCCCTCGGTCTCCTAGGCACGTCCCTTAGTTGCCAATCCCTTCTAGGTTCTTCACTTCTTTCCTCTATCTCTTCTACTCCTTGTCCCTCAGGTATCATTTGTTCCTCCTCTTCGCCGACCACCAACCGACGAACTTCTTGTTGAATTTGGCGGGTGATTTCAGCTCTTCAACTCCTGGAATTCCGCAGTCAACATCTCAGCCACCGACGGAGCACCCGTCTCAACCTGTGGCTCTGAAGGTTGTTCTCTATGTGTCTCTCTTCCTGGTACTCTTCCACGACCGCGAGCACGACCTCTAGCTCGGCCTCTGGGAGGTATTCTCTCCTCCCTAACCGATTCCTCATACGCTCTTGCAGGGACTCTACCACCCCTCCTACCTCGTCTAGTAGTTGGCGGCATCCCTATACTGCACAAGAACGTCATCTGATCGTTAGTTATCTAATCTATGACAATTTATGGAGGAATAAATGAAAAGCTGACTCAAACTGTCCTGGGTATTCCCACAAGTGACTTTTTACTCCCACTTTGTGCCCGGGTACACAAAGAAGGGTAAACCGACACCCGGTTATACCAATGGCTTCACATGACTTAAAGAATAACCAGGCTCTGATACCAACTTTGTCACGACCCTGACTCCAGGTATCCGTGACCGGCACGGGAATAGAATTTAGCCTCTAAACCCGTAAGCCTTATCTATAATCATAAATTATCTACCCTTTTATTCAATCACCATCAATATTCACATAACATATATAGTGTCACACCATCATTGGTGGCCTAAATAACCTGCAATCCACGACGCTCAATGCCGCTTCAGCCCATTTCACGTATATATATACATCCATACACTCAGGTCATCCACACATAAATATATATATACATAGTGATCAAACCCCAAAGGAATGATCTATCCTATTCACACACAATATATATAACCTGTCATAATCACACATGCACACTCACACGCACAGTTAAGTATACATAGTGATTACACGTCTCAATACGTGTAATCTATCCTATTCACATGCAGATATTTATATTTTTCATCCAACATATACCAAGTCACACGTATATATATAGCATATACATATTGATCACACACCATTATGTGTGATCTATCCTATTCACATACGCAGATATATATATATATATAAGTATATCAAGACTTTCCCAACACCCCGAATCCTATCAGTAAGCACATGTGAAGCCGACATGTCTAGATATAGCATAATTCAAAAGCTGCAAATATTTACATCACATTTACAACTTAAGATTATATACAATCCAAAATAATAAATACTAAATAATCTAAGGATGTCCACCCACGCGAACAAGTGCGGTGCAAGTGGATAGATGTCCGTATCACTGTCCGGACGTCGAAGCCTGCCCGATTCCTGTATCTGTAACATGTAAACAGAGGGTGTGAGTCCAACAGACTCAGTGAGAAGCTTCCCATCCTCGGCGTAGCGGCGGGTACCACTACAGCTGGGGAAAGGGAACCACTCACAACCACACGCGCACGAAATTCCAGTTTATCATATGTTATATAATGATCAGACAACATTAGTATAACATTACATCACAGATAATCCTAAGAATCATGCTCCTCAATCCTGCTACTCATAAGCAACCAATAACATGAAACATTTCATATCAAAACTATAAATCATACAATCGACTCTAGTGCCACGCTAGAGCAATAGCCTCAACGGGCAAGTCTTTCAAATGCTATGCACCACCCTAGTGCCAAGCTAGGGCAATAGCCACAACGGGCAAGTCTATCAAATGCTATGCACCACCCTAGTGCCAGGCTAGGGCAATAGCCACAACGGGCAAGTCTATCAAATGCTATGCACCACCCTAGTGCCAGGCTAGGGCAATAGCCACAACGGGCAACCATGTATATGAAATGCACCACCCTAGTGCCAGGCTAGGGCAATAGCCACAACGGGCAAATGTCTTACGTCATATTTCACTCTCTTACTTTCAGTGAGGTTTGTAACACGGACTACCCATTTCTATTCTAACGTGTCTTTACCTCTGCAGTGTGAACTCCACTAAGAATTTCTAATCAATTATGAGATTTTCTATTCTTTGCTTAGTACCCAACCCTTGATTAGATGATAACCTAGCTCTAAGGTATTTCCTAAGTTCATTTACCACAAATCACGTCAACGTGTATAAATAAGTCAGTTTCATTTCCTTAGTGGGTTTCTAATTATTAGGACAAACCAAAAATTGAACGAAATCAATATCCTACCCCTTTTTACTTGTACTGTCTGGCGTATCCCATGTCATCACATGGATACCCTCCAGTACCACTTCAACTTTAATCAATCACATATATACAAATATTTTCACAAATAACAGTTTAGGAACAACAATAGCATGTTATTTCCTAACAATTCTTACAAACAAGCAAGTAAGCAAACCACTTATTCACATCTTCATTCAACCCTGTAGGGCAAGGATGGGAAACCCCTCACTTGGACGGCTTCCTGTTTCTGGTCCTCGAGTCACTCCTGCTCCAGACAATTCGTGGTTACCTAACAAACATATTTACATCATTATCATCTTTACTATATGCAAATTATATGCATATGCTATGCTCATGTCAAATTAATACATTAAACTTTGCCAAGAACCAAGTCCTTGGTCTTAACCTTCTTCCTCTCTTTAATACTGTTTCCAAGTGTCTCACACTAATCTCATCTCTTTATCCCTTTCTTTGAATACTCATTTCACCTACAAGTGTTCGTATGTGACTTTTCACAATTCCCATATCCAATTGATGGCCTATGTTAGTCATAGCCTCAAATTTTCTATGGTTGCTAATTACCCAACCACTCTTCAACTTATATTCACATACGAACACATGTGGCCTTATATATTTGAAAATTGGGATTTTTACCAAATAAGGGCATTTTACTATTTAAATAAATTCCGGCGTCCATTATGGTCTATCCGAAACTTCTAACCTATAATTTAGCTCCACATTCTAAATTGGATTGAAAAGTGACTCTTTTCATACTAAATTGGTTTCCGGTTGAGACGGGATTACTCGGGCGTTAATCTCTCGCATATTCCAACAATCCCTACCATTCTATAACACCAATCCAACACACCAATCAATCCTAATTCAATTTATACTACACTTTATCTCACTTTAAATTCCATACTTCTATGGTTTTCAAATTGGGTAACCTCCATAATCAATTTTCCAACACACACACTTCCAAATACCTCTAAACAACCCAATAACTCCAAATTAGGACCCAAAGCAATTTATTCATACCAATTAGGAATTTTCCAAAAATCCCTAAAATAGATAAATTTGGGGTTGAGGGATTCGGGACTTTTTACCTTGATTCAATCGGATAGAATGATGGAATGGGGTAGAAAGAACTCCCGGTCACCTTCCCCGGCTTTGAAACGGCGGATTCCGGCGAAGATTCCGGCGAAAAAAACCGCTTTTTTTCCGTCACTTTCCCTTCTCCTCCGTGAAGCCCACGCCGGACCTCCTTCCTCCGGCGTCAGAGTCGCCGTCGACGGCTTCGGTCCCCGGCGAACGGCGGCGTCGACTTTCGGCTGCCTCTCCCCGCGCACCCGCTCTTTCCTCTTCCCCTCCAGCTGGTCCGTAGCGTCAATGGCCCTCACTCTCTTTTTTTTTTCTTTCTCTGCTCTTCACGTCTCGGGCTCTCTTTCTCTGGAGCAAAAATGAATTGGGGTGTTTTGCTTATGGGGGTCACGTGTGTGACCCCCCCCCCTTCCGCCTATATACATATATTTATTATTATTTTTTTAAATTTGTATATTTATATATATATATATATATATATATATATATTTAATACATTATTATTTATAGTTAAAATTAATTTTGGGGGTTAATAAACTTACACCCAATATTTCCCGTTAGGGTCCTAATTTTGGTCCAAATAAAATTTCATTTATTTTAAATTTTCTCCTTTTCCTTCCAAATAAAAAATAAATAAATTAGGACCTTAACGTTGATTAGAAAATTTCCGGGTATTACAAAATTGGTCCTCTAGCGTAACATCCGTCTGATTTTGCCATTAAATGCTGACGTGGAAGGCTTATGTGGTACACCCTCTCTCCTACGTGTCATATTTAAACGACATGGCATCCTCTCTCGCTCCAACTCAGCAAAACGATGTCGTTTTGATTAAGTCTTGTTGAATTTAAATGGCAAAATGAAGTCGTTTTGCTGAGTTTAAGTGAGAGAGGGTGCCATGTCATTTAAATATGACACGTAGGAGAGAGAGTGTGCCACATAAGCCTTCCACGTCAGCATTTAATGGCAAAACCAGACAGATGTTATGCTAGAGGACCAATTTTGACAAAAAAAAAACGTTGAGGACCTAAATTAACTTTTTGAAACGTTGAGGACCAATATTAAACTTCGTGCAAACGTTGAGGACCAAAAGAGTAATTTGGCCTTTTCGCTAATGAGTGTTTCGAAAACTTGATATTCATTTTCTTTTTTTTTAATCAGTTTTCGCTCATGAGTGTTTCGAAAACTCTATATTCATTTTTCTTTTCTAATTAGTTTTCACCGATGAGTGTTTCTAAAAATTGATATTCTTTTTCTATTTTTAATCAGTTTTCGCCGATGAGTGTTTCAAAAACTTTATATTCATTTTTATTTTTTAATCAGTTTTCGCCGATGAGTGTTCGAAAACTTGATATTTATTTTTCTTTTTTTAATCACTTTTCGCCGATGAGTGTTTTGAAAACTTGATAGTCATTTTTCTTTTTTTAACCATTTTTTGCTGATGAGTGTTTCGAAAACTTGATACTCATTTTTTTAATCAGTTTTCGCCGATCAGTGTTTCGAAAACTTGATATTCATTTTTCTTTTTTAATCAATTTTTGCCGATGAGTGTTTCAAAAACTTGATATTCATTTTCTGTCACGACCCCCTATCGGATGTCCGTGACCGGCACGAGAAGTAGGATTTCTCCTATCCCGTAAGCCTCTAATCCCTGATTGACATTTTCACATGTTTATAACTACCCATTTCTAATACAAACAATATATAGTATTTATAGCCATCCATATCCGGTGACCTAAGTAGCGTGCAATCCACGGCTCGCTCAATGCCGCTTCAATCTATATATATACACATTATATTCACACATGCATATAGTTTACATATTGATCACGCGCTTCAGGGTGGGTGATCTATCCTATTCACATGCAGAAGACCTGTATACAGTCATACATATATTCAATCACACGCTTGCATATAGTTTACATATTGATCACACGCCTCAATGCGTGTGATCTATCCTATTCACATGCGAAAGTCATATTTTCATACAATCAGATATTCAGTCACACATACATATAATTTACATATTGATCACACGCCTCAAGGCGTGTGATCTATCCTAGTCGCATGCAAAATTCATATATACATATACATGATATACGATATATCGTAGCCTAAAGTCTCAATACCAAGACCTAACCTTAATCTGTATGAAGCCGACAGTGGTAGAATTCAAGTATAATATATACATATATATATATACACAGCAGATGTATACGTACAAAAGCTACGCCAAAAATGGATTTATATATATATACATCACTACATATGTACATAACCAAAATACTACCGACGCGAACTAAGCGTGCAGTCTTCAGATCGGTCCGCCTCCTTGAGAAGAAGGGGACACTTTCCAGACGCCTGAACCACCTGTATCTGAAACATGTAAACAGGGGGGTGAGTCGAAAAGACTCAGTGAGGAGCTCCCCCATCCCTGGCGTAGCAGCGGGTACCACTACAGATGGGGGAAGGGAGTAACCACTACCACATGCGCATGAAATGGATTCATTTTGTGATCTTTAACATGATCAGGCAATCAGTAAATCATATTCACAATTAAAAACCCTAATTCATGCTCTTAACATATTTATTAATCCGCATGTAAATCAATCATAAACATATAACATATGGTTCCGTAATTAACATATACTTGTGCACGTAGGCACTCACTTTCTGTCTCCCGCATTACGCTAAGAGAAATACTGGTCCGAAGGCAATCTTATGTTCGAACCTAGTTGATCACACTAGGAACTTTCTAACTCCAAGACACGCTTAGAGTAATAGCCGGCAACTTGTCTGACCTCGGTTAAACCAAGGTAATGGCCACTGTGTGGCATGCTTGCTGTTAATTGAATCCTGTCTGTCCGACCAGGATAAGCGACTCGATCTACCCGAACTAACCTAAACCAGTTCAACTAACATATTTAAACTTGAAAGACGCCCTATTAGTAATCAACTGAATATTATGTGTGTTCTTTAGTTAGGCCTAGGTTTCCCCCGTTTCAATTATGTAACACTCTCACTCACATTTAACAACCTAGGTTCATTTTTCCTCAATGTACCATACGGTCAAAACCTTTACAATGATGATCAATTTAAATGGGTTTCTAAAGTTACTGAACTTGAATATAAAATCATGTCACAATCCTACCCACGGTAACACATGAGGCTCATTGAGCCACATTATCACACATACACATAATTGATTTGTATTTCCACCATTTTCTTACTAAACGTACACATGTAGCGCAAACTCATACATATAAGTATATTTCATATAATAACTGCAATAAATAGGGCAAACCACATTTGCACATTGTCATCCAACCCTGTGGGGCGGGATGGGAGAGCACCTCCTGATCAGTCCTCGGAGTGCCTGAAGCTCCAATTACCCTATGGTGCCCTATACACATATATATTTAAGAAATTTAGAACGCGTAACTAAGCATCTACCATGAACGTGTCATGCTAATGCTTATGCACCCTCTAGATATTTTCCAAGAACTGATTATTTAGTTCGTTTCGTCGTCTTATTGCTCTTTCTGAAAGTCCAAAATGTCCCATATTCGACTTTCACACTTTTGAGCCATTTAGAACCTCTAATTGCTTAGGTTAGAGATTTCCACTTGTCTAAATTTCCCTTCATGTGTTCATATGGGTATTTAACTAATAAAAGAATTAAATTCACGGTTCAAAAGAGGCTCTAGCTTACTCATCCCACCGTCTCCCTTATTCGCCGAGTAAAAGCTTAATTACTACCTCTTTAATTATATATAAAAATATAATTGGGTATAATTAGAGCCTTGGGACCAATTTAGCGGGTCTTAGGTGCCCACCACGGACTAGACCAAGGTGTCCAACCCACCGCACAGCTCCTTACTATACGGTGGCATAGTATTTCACCTCTTTTTCACCGGATTGGGTTCCGGTTGAGACGGCAAATGCTCGGGCTTTATTCCCTTGACTATTTCCAGCATTAATAACTCCTATACTACTCCAATCAAAGCTTATACATGCATCCAACTAGCAATAATTGAATTTATAAGAATTTTCTAACTAAATTTTCCTAATTTCCATACCCGGTCAAATCCTATAGTTTAACCTCGATTCTGAACCTTACTAAGCATTCAACAACATCCACTAAGCTCAAATTTAACCCTAGAATGCCCCGATTGGAAGTATTTGAAGGATTCCTAAAATACCTAAAAATTGGAGAAATTGGGGTTTTGAAGGATTAGGGCTTCTATATCTTGATTCAATCGGATTGGGAGCTTGTGGGTGTTGAAAGACGGACTCCGGTTGCCCTCACCGGCCGCGGAGTGAATTTCTAGCGTGATTCCGGCCGTTTCCTCCGTCCGTGGCTTGCTCTTCTCTCTCGGCTTCCCGTGCGTCTTGGCTTGTTCACGTTGCTGCTTCTTGCGTTTTGTATGTGCGTTTTGCTTCTGCTTTGTTTGTTTATTTTTTTTATGTGTTTAATTAAAATGGATGGGGGGTCACAATTTCCCCCCCATTAGTTATATATATATATATATATATATATATATATATATATATATATATATATATATATAATTTTCATGTGTGTTGCGTTTTGCTGCCTCTGTTCCTTATATTTTTTTCTGCTCTGCGTTTTTGCTAAATGGAATGGGGGGTCACGGTTTTTGACCCCCTACTCACTAGTTAATATTTATATAATTATTATTTAATTAAAATAAATTAATAATTAATAATAAAAAACTAAGTTGTATGAAAATCCCAATTTTTCCATCCTTTTAGTTCCACCATTCTTTTAGGTCCATAAAAAATTATACTTATTCCCTACTTTTATTATTTAAATTTTTTTTAACATAGGTAAAATTTTAAATTTTCTATTTCTTCTCTCTTCTTCATTTTATTTCAACTTTCTAATTTAATTTATTTTTCTTTCCCAAAGAAAAATAAATTAATAATAATAATAAAAATTAATATCTCAGATATTACATTTTCCTTTTTTAATCAGTTTTCGTCGATAGGTGTTTCGAAAACTTGATAGTCATTTTTTAGTTTTTAAACATTTTTCGCCAATGAGTGTTTCGAAAACGTAATATTCATTTTCCTTTTTTTTAAAATAGTTTTCGCCGATGAGTATTTCGAAAACGTTATATTCATTTTTCTTTTTTTAATCATTTTTCCCCGATGAGTGTTTCGAAAACTTGATATTCATTTTTCTTTTTTTAATCAGTTTTTGCCGATGAGTGTTTCGAAAACATGATATTGATCTTTATTTTTTTAATTAGTTTTCGCTGATGAGCGTTTCGAAAAATTGATTTTCATTTTTCTTTTCTTAATCAATTTTCGCCAATGAGTGTTTCGAAATCTTGATATTCATTTTTCTTGTTTTTTATCAGTTTTCGCCGATAAGTATTTCAAAAACTTGATATTCATTTTTCTTTTTAATAAGTTTTCACCGATGAGTGTTTCGAAAACTTAATCTTTATTTTATTTGTTTTAATCAATTTTCGTTGATAAATGTTTCGAAAACTTGATATTCATTTTTCTTTTTAATAAGTTTTCGCTAGTGAGTGTTTCGAAAACTTGATATTCATTTTTCTTTTTTTAATCAGTTTTCGACGATAAGTATTTAGAAAACTTTATATTCATTTTTATTTTTTTAATCAGTTTTCGCCGATTAGTGTTTCGAAAACTTGAGATTTATTTATTTTTAATCAGTTTTCGCCAATGAGTGTTTCGAAAACTTGATAGTCATTTTTCATTTTTTAATCATTTTTCGCCGATGAGTGTTTAGAAAACGTAATATTCATTTCTCTTTTTTTAAATAGTTTTCGCCGATGAGTGTTTCGAAAACGTGATATTCATTTTTCTTTTCTTAATCATTTTTCGCCGATGAGTGTTTCGAAAACTTGATATTCATTTTTCTATTTTTTAATCAGTTTTCGTCGATAAGTGTTTCGAAAACTTGATATTCATTTTTCTTTTTTTAATAAGTTTTCGCCAATGAGTGTTTCGAAAACTTGATATTCATATTTATTTTTTTAATTAGTTTTCGCCGATGAGAGTTTCGAAAACTTGATATTCATTTTCCTTTTTTTAATCAGTTTTCGCCAATGAATATTTCGAAATCTTGATATTCATTTTTCTTGTTTTTTACAGTTTTCGTCAATGAGTATTTCGAAAACTTGATATTCATTTTTATTTCTTAATAAGTTTTCACCGATGAGTGTTTCGAAAACTTAATCTTCATTTTTATTTTTTTTAATCAGTTTTCGTCGATGAGTGTTTCGAAAACTTGATATTCATTTTTCTTTTTTTAGTAAGTTTTCGCTAATGAGTGTTTCGAAAACTTGATATTCATTTTTTTAATCAGTTTTTGTCAATTAGTGTTTCGAGAACTTGATATTCATTTTTCTTTTTTTAATCAGTTTTCGCCGATGAGTGTTTTGAAAACTTGATATTCATTTTTCTTTTTTTAATCAGTTTTGCCGATGAGTGTTTCGAAAACATGATATTGATCTTTATTTTTTAATTAGTTTTCGCTGAAGAGCGTTTCGAAAAATTGATTTTCATTTTTCTTTTCTTAATCAGTTTTCGCCGATGAGTGTTTCGAAATCTTGATATTCATTTTTCTTGTTTTTTATCAGTTTTCGCCGATAAGTATTTCGAAAACTTGATATTCATTTTTCTTTTTTAATAAGTTTTCACCGATGAGTGTTTCGAAAACTTAATCTTTATTTTTATTTGTTTTAATCAATTTTCATTGATAAATGTTTCGAAAACTTGATATTCATTTTTTTTTAATCAGTTTTCGACGATAAGTATTTAGAAAACTTTATATTCATTTTTATTTTTTTAATCAGTTTTCGCCGATTAGTGTTTCAAAAACTTGAGATTTATTTATTTTTAATCAGTTTTCGCCAATGAGTGTTTCGAAAACTTGATAGTCATTTTTCATTTTTTAATCATTTTTCGCCGATGAGTGTTTCGAAAACGTAATATTCATTTCTGTTTCTTTAAATAGTTTTCGCCGATGAGTGTTTCGAAAACGTGATATTCATTTTTCTTTTCTTAATCATTTTTCGCCGATGAGTGTTTCGAAAACTTGATATTCATTTTTCTATGTTTTAATCAGTTTTCGCCGAAGAGTGTTTCAAAAACTTAATATTTATTTTTCTTTTTTTTAATCAGTTTTCGTCGATAAGTGTTTCGAAAACTTGATATTCATTTTTCTTTTTTTAATAAGTTTTCGCCAATGAGTGTTTCGAAAACTTGATATTCATATTTATTTTTTTAATTAGTTTTCGCCGATGAGAGTTTCGAAAACTTGATATTCATTTTCCTTTTTTTAATCAGTTTTCGCCAATGAATGTTTCGAAATCTTGATATTCATTTTTCTTGTTTTTTACAGTTTTCGTCAATGAGTATTTCGAAAACTTGATATTCATTTTTATTTCTTAATAAGTTTTCACCGATGAGTGTTTCGAAACTTAATCTTCATTTTAATTTTTTTTAATCAGTTTTCGTCGATGAGTGTTTCGAAAACTTGATATTCATTTTTCTTTTTTTAGTAAGTTTTCGCTAATGAGTGTTTCGAAAACTTGATATTCATTTTTTTTAATCAGTTTTTGTCAATTAGTGTTTCGAGAACTTGATATTCATTTTTCTTTTTTTTAATCAGTTTTCGCCGATGAGTGTTTTGAAAACTTGATATTCATTTTTCTTTTTTTAATCAGTTTTTGCCGATGAGTGTTTCGAAAACATGATATTGATCTTTATTTTTTTAATTAGTTTTCGCTGAAGAGCGTTTCGAAAAATTGATTTTCATTTTTCTTTTCTTAATCAGTTTTCGCCGATGAGTGTTTCGAAATCTTGATATTCATTTTTCTTGTTTTTTATCAGTTTTCGCCGATAAGTATTTCGAAAACTTGATATTCATTTTTCTTTTTTAATAAGTTTTCACCGATGAGTGTTTCGAAAACTTATCTTTATTTTTATTTGTTTTAATCAATTTTCATTGATAAATGTTTCGAAAACTTGATATTCATTTTTCTTTTTTTTAATCAGTTTTCGACGATAAGTATTTAGAAAACTTTATATTCATTTTTATTTTTTTAATCAGTTTTCGCCGATTAGTGTTTCAAAAACTTGAGATTTATTTATTTTTAATCAGTTTTCGCCAATGAGTGTTTCGAAAACTTGATAGTCATTTTTCATTTTTTAATCATTTTTCGCCGATGAGTGTTTCGAAAACGTAATATTCATTTCTGTTTCTTTAAATAGTTTTCGCCGATGAGTGTTTCGAAAACGTGATATTCATTTTTCTTTTCTTAATCATTTTTCGCCGATGAGTGTTTCGAAAACTTGATATTCATTTTTCTATTTTTTAATCAGTTTTCGCCGAAGAGTGTTTCAAAAACTTAATATTTATTTTTCTTTTTTTTTAATCAGTTTTCGTCGATAAGTGTTTCGAAAACTTGATATTCATTTTTCTTTTTTTAATAAGTTTTCGCCAATGAGTGTTTCGAAAACTTGATATTCATATTTATTTTTTTAATTAGTTTTCGCCGATGAGAGTTTCGAAAACTTGATATTCATTTTCCTTTTTTTAATCAGTTTTCGCCAATGAATGTTTCGAAATCTTGATATTCATTTTTCTTGTTTTTTACAGTTTTCGTCAATGAGTATTTCGAAAACTTGATATTCATTTTTATTTCTTAATAAGTTTTCACCGATGAGTGTTTCAAAAACTTAATCTTCATTTTTATTTTTTTAATCAATTTTCGTCGATGAGTGTTTCGAAAACTTGATATTCATTTTTCTTTTTTTAGTAAGTTTTCGCTAATGAGTGTTTCGAAAACTTGATATTCATTTTTTTTAATCAGTTTTTGTCGATTAGTGTTTCGAGAACTTGATATTCATTTTTCTTTATTTTAATCAGTTTTCACCGATGAGTGTTTTGAAAATGTAATATTCATTTTTCTTTTTTTTTTAAATAGTTTTCGCCGATGAGTGTTTCGGAAACTTGATATTCATTTTTTTTTAAAAATAGTTTTCCCCGATTAGTGTTTCGAAAACTTGATATTCATTTTCCTTTTTTAATCAGTTTTCATTGATTAGTGTTTCGAAAACTTGATATTCATTTTAATTTTTTTTAATCAGTTTTCGTCGATGAGTGTTTCAAAAACTTGATATTCATTTTTCTTTTTTTAATAAGTTTTCGCCGATGAGTGTTTCGAAAACTTGATATTCATTTTTCTTTTTTTAGTAAGTTTTCGCTAATGAGTGTTTCGAAAACTTGATATTCATTTTTCTTTTTTCTAATCAGTTTTCGCCGATGAGTGTTTTGAAAACGTAATATTCATTTTTCTTTTTCTTTTTTTAAATAGTTTTCGCCGATGAGTGTTTCGGAAACTTGATATTCATTTTTCGTTTTTTTTAAATAGTTTTCCCCGATTAGCGTTTCGAAAACTTGACATTCATTTTCCTTTTTTAATCAGTTTTCGCCGATTATTGTTCGAAAAACTTGATATTCATTTTAAATTTTTTTTAATTAGTTTTCGTCGATGAGTGTTTCAAAAACTTGATATTCATTTTTCTTTTTTTAATAAGTTTTCACCGATGAGTGTTTCGAAAACTTGATATTCATTTTTCTTTTTTTAATCAGTTTTCGCCGATTAGTGGTTTCGACAACTTGATATCCATTTTTATTTTCTTTAATCAGCTTTCGTAGATGAGTGTTTCAAAAACTTGATATTCATTTTTCTTTTCTTAATCGGTTTTCGCCGATGAGTGTTTCGAAAACTTGATATTCATTTTTCTTTTTTAATCAGTTTTCACCGATGAGTGTTTCTGAAACATGATATTTATTTTTCTTTTTTAAATCAGATTTCGCCGATGAGTGTTTCGAAAACTAGATATTCATTTTCCATTTTTAATCAGTTTTCGCCGATGAGTGTTTTGAAAACTTGATATTCATTTTTCTTTTTTTTAATCAATTTTTGCCGATATGTGTTTCAAAAACTTGATATTCATTTTTCTTTTTTTTAATCAATTTTCGCCGATAATTGTTTCGAAAACTTGATATTTCATTTTTTAATCAATTTTCGCCGTTGAATGTTTCGAAAACGTAATATTCAGTTTTCTTTTTTTAAAATTGTTTTCGCCGATAAATGTTTCGAAAACTTGATATTTATTTTTCTTTTTTTAATCAGTTTTCGCCAAAGAGTGTTCTGAAAACTTGATATTCATTTTTCTTTTTTTTAACCAGTTTTCGCCGATGAGTGTTTCGAAAACGTACTATTCATTTTTCTTTTTTTTAATAGTTTTCGCCGATGAGTGTTTCGAAAACTTGATATTCATTTTTCTTTTTTTTAAATAGTTTTCCCCGATGAGTGTTTCAAAAACTTGATATTCAGTTTCCTTTTTTAGTCAGTTTTCGCTGATTAGTGTTTCGAAAACTTGATATTTATTTTTTTAATAAGTTTTCACCGATGAGTTTTTCGAAAACTTGATATTCATTTTTCTTTTTTAATCAGTTTTCGCCGATGAGTGGTTTTCGAAAACTTGGTATCCATTTTTATTTTCTTTAATCAGCTTTCGTAAATGAGTGTTTCGAAAACTTGATATTCGTTTTTCTTTTTTTAATCAGTTTTAGCCGATGAGTGTTTTCGTAAACTTGACATTCAAATTTCTTTTTTTAATCAATTTTCGCCGATGAGTGTTCTGAAAACTTGATATTTATTTTTCTTTTTTTTTTACTCAGGTTTCCCCGATGAGTGTTTTGAAAACTTGATGTTCATTTTTCTTTTTTTAATCAGTTTTCGCCGATAAGTGTTTCAAAAACTTATTATTTATTTTTCTTTTTTTAATCTGTTTTTGCCGATGAGTGTTTCGAAAACTTGATATTCATTTTTCTTTTTTTAATGAGTTTTTGCCGATCAGTGTTTCAAAAACTTAATATTCATTTTTCTTTTTTTAATCAGTTTTAGCTGAGGAGTGTTTTCGAAAACTTGATAATTATTTTTCTTTTTTTCATCAGTTTTCGCCGATGATTGTTCTAAAAACTTGATATTCATTTTTTTTTTTTTTTACTCAGGTTTCGCCGATGAATGTTTTGAAAATTTGATATTTATTTTTCTTTTTTTTAATCAGTTTTCGCCGATAAGTATTTCGAAAACTTGATAGTAATTTTTCATTTTTTAATCAGTTTTCGCCATTGAGTGTTTCGAAAACGTAATTCATTTTTCTTTTTTCTTTTTTAAATAGTTTTGGCCGATGAGTGTTTCGAAAACTTGATATTCATTTTTCTTTTTTTAATCAGTTTTTGCCGATGAGTGTTCTGAAAACTTGTTATTCATTTTTCTTTTTTTTAATCATTTTTCGCCGATTTCTGTTTTGAAAACTTAATATTCATTTTTCTTTTCTTTTTTTTAAATAGTTTTCGCCGATAAGTGTTTCGAAAACTTGATATTCATTTTTATTTTTTTTAAATAGTTTTCCCCGATGAGTGTTTCGAAAACTTGATATTCATTTTTCTTTTTCTTAATCAGTTTTCGCCGATGAGTGTTTCAAAAACTTGATATTCATTTTTATTTTTTTAATCAGTTTTAGCCGGCAAGTGTTTTAGAAAACTTGATATTCATTTTTCTTTTTTTAATCAATTTTCGCCGATAAGTGTTCTGAAAACTTGATATTCATTTTTCTTTTTTTCAATCAGTTTTAGCCGATGAGTGTTTCAAAAACTTGATATTCATTTTTTTTATTAATCAGTTTTCGTCGATTAGTGTTTCGAAAACGTGCTATTCATTTTTCTTTATTTAATTAGTTTTCATCGATTAGTGTTTCGAAAACGTAATATTCATTTATCTTTTTTTTAAACAGTTTTCCACGATAAGTGTTTCGAAAACATGATATTCATTTTTCTTTTTCTTAATCAGTTTTAGCCAATGAGTGTTTCGAAAACGTGATATTCATTTTTCTGTATTTAATTAGTTTTTCACCGATGACTGTTTTGAAAACTTGATATTCATTTTTCTTTTTTTAATCAGCTTTCACCGATAATTGTTTCAAAAACTTGATATTTAACTTCTTTTTTTAATCAATTTTCGCCGATGATTGTTCTGAAAACTTGATATTCATTTTCTTGTTTTAATCTGTTTTCGCCGATGAGTGTTTCGAAAACTTAATATTTATTTTTCTTTTTTTAATCTATTTTTGCCGATGAGTGTTTCGAAAACTTGATATTCATTTTTATTTTTTTAATCAGTTTTTGCCGATCAGTATTTCGAAAACTTAATATTCATTTTTCTTTTTTTAATCAGTTTTTTAATTTCGCCGATGAGTGTTCTGAAAACTTGATATTCATTTTTCTTTTTTTTTACTCAGGTTTCGCAGATGATTGTTTTGAAAACTTTATATTCTTTTTTCTTTTTTTTAATCAGTTTTCGCCGATAAGTGTTTCGAAAACTTGATATTCATTTTTCTTTTTTTAATCAGTTTTAGACAATGAGTGTTTTCCAAAACATGATATTCATTTTTCTTTTTTTAATAAATTTTTGCCGATTAGTGTTCTGAAAACTTGATATTCAATTTTCTTTTTTTTAATCAATTTTTGCCGATGAGTGTTTCGAAAACTTGATATTCATTTTAATGTTTTTTAATCAGTTTTAGCCGATGAGTGTTTTCGAAAACTTGATATTTATTTTTCTTTTTTTAATCAATTTTTGCCGATGAGTGTTCTGAAAACTTGATATTCATATTTCTTTTTTGTAATCAATTTTAGCCGATGAGTGTTTCGAAAACTTGATATTGATTTTTCTTTTTCTTAATCAGTTTTCGCCGATGAGTATTTTGAAAACGTGATATTCATTTTTCTTTATTTAATTAGTTTTCATCGATTAGTGTTTCGAAAACGTAATATTCATTTTTCTTTTTTTTAAAACAATTTTCCTCGATGAGTGTTTCGAAAACATGATATTCATTTTTTTCTTTTTTAAAACAATTTGATATTCATTTTCCTTTTTTAATTAGTTTTCGCCGATGAGTGTTTCGAAAATTTATATTCATTTTTATTTTTTAATTAGTTTTGGTCGAATAGTGTTTCGAAAACTGGATATTCATTTTTCTTTTTTTAGTATGTTTTCGCTGATGAGTATTTCGAAAACTTGATATTCATTTTTCTGTTTTTTAATGAGTTTTAGCCGATGAGTGTTTTCCTAAACATGATATTCATTTTTCTTTTTTAATCAATTTTCGCCGATCAGTGTTCTGAAAACGTGATATTCATTTTTCTTTTTTTAATCAGTTCTTGTAATACCCGAGAACATTTTAACTAGCGTCATCAAATAAATTAAATTAATTAATCTAATTAAAGTGGAAAATGAGATAACAAATAAATACTATCCTACTACTTAATTTTTCTTTTTAAAATAAAAAAGAGAAATATATACAAATTAATTGGTAACCTAAAAATTATACCTATTTGTTTTTCTTATTATTTTTATTACTTGGCAGATTTTATTTTGAGGATAAGAATATATGTTAACTATATATATATATATATATATATATATATATTATAAGAGAAAAGAAGGAAATTGAAACAGAAGCAAACCGTGAGGCTGGGCACTTTCTTCACGCACGGACGCACGAGAGAGGGAGAGGGGCTGAACACCGTTTGGCCGGAGGAAGCTCACGAACGGACGCCATGGGTGGAGGTTGGTTGGACGCACGGAGGAGGAAGCCGGCCGGAGTTCGCCGTCCGTCACCGTCTTTGTGGCTAGAGAGAGAGCTCGGGTTAGAGAGAGAAACCAGAGGAAGAGAGCTTCTCGCCGGAAAATGTCGTCTCTTCACCGGGGAAGGTAGCTGGGAGTCTCCTCTACTCCATATCATCCTTCTAACCGGTTGAATCGAGGTGAGAAGTCCCGAAACTCTCAAACCCCAATTTTATCAATTTTAGGGTTTTTTGGAAAGACCCCAATTGATTCAATCTGAGTGTTCTGGGTCCTAAATTGAAGTATATGCATGTTAGGGAGTGAGTTGGAAGCTTAGGAACCGGAACCAAATTGATGGAATTTATCCGGGTTGGAAAAAGTGTAGGAAAATGTGGTTGTTAAGGTTTAAGGGTGTTGTGGAATGTACGAGGGATGAAAACCAGAGTAATTCCCGTCTCACCCGGAACCCCGTTCGGGGAAAAAGAGACAATTTTCTAATTTTACGCGTATTCGGGTATGTGTGTTCATGTGTAGGTGAAGTGTTCAAGGTTAGTTTGATAAATGCAAAGCTTGGACAAGTAGGATTTATGATTCTCTTGAGCCATAAATTCAAGACTTGGGTAATGGAAGTTCATATGGACACATAGAGGTGGAATTGGGTAACCTTGCATTCCCAAGTCAAAGCTTCCGAATAGTGTGATTAAGAAAGGGCTGAACACGAATAGAAGCATGCTAGGTGTTGCGAAAACTAGTTGAGGGCATTCCAAGCCAACAACTAGTCTATGGAATTAATTAGAAAGAACATGAGCATTAGCGTTGCATGTACACGATAGTGGTTGAATTTTCAAGCTTCTGAATCTCTCAAATAAATGTGTATAGGGCACCATACAGTAAGCGGACCTTCGGGCACACCGAGAGCCGATACGAGGGGCCAACCAGGTGAGGGGCTTTCCTATCCCTGTCCTACAGGGTTGACTACGGATATGGATATATGGTTTGCCTTCATATTTGTAGGAATTACATGTTAGATAACATGCTATTGTTGTTCCTAAATTACAGTATATGTGAATACGTGCTATATGTGTGTATGTGAATTGTAAAAGCAATGGTGGCTCAAGGAGCCTCATATGGAAAGAAGTTCCTCAGGACCCAGATGATATCGGGGGTAGGATCGAGTCAATTTTATTTGTGAGGGTCTTGTGGTACTAGAAACAAACCTCATCGATCATTACCTGAAAAGTGTATTAAAATGAATAAGTAGTGGTCCATAGGGGTCATTTATTGTACAATGCGGGAACCGAGTTTATCACGGGTGGTCCTGGTAGATTGAGTCTCTTGTCTTGAGTCAAACCACAGAAATACAGAGTATATGAGTTCACCACATTGTGGCTATTGCCTTGGGTAAACCGAGGTCAGATGAGTCGCCGGCTATGCTCCAAGTGAAGTCTTGGGGTCAGACTATTGTTCCAAGTATAGTCTTGGGACCAGGGGTTCCTAGAATGATCAACTAGGTTCCCATATTGCTCACGTGAGATATTGCCTTCGGGCCAGTTTATGATTATGATTACCTGGATACAGAGGACCACATGGAATTATACGTTAAATCATGATATGATGTATGTGTGAATTTAAATGTATGTAAATCCATGCTTTAAATTCTTTATTGTGAATATGATATAAGCTAATTGCCTGACCACTTAATATATGGAAATTTAATCCGTTATATGCGTATGTGTTTGTGATTGGCTCCTCTTCCCCAGTTGTAGTGGTATCCGCTACTACACCAAGGATGGGAAAGCCTCTCACTGAGTCTGTTTGACTCACCCCAATATTACATGTTACAGACACAGGTGGTATAGGCATCGTGAGCGCTTCCACTTCATCTCAGGGAGGCAGAGAGACTTAAAGACCGCACGCATTGTTCGCGTGGGTAGTATTGCTATATGTATTTTGACAGGATGTATATGTATATGATTCTTTTGGTATAGCATTGTTTTGTACAGTTGCTATATGCATATATGTATATGTCACACTCTAGAACTGTCGGCTTCATACAGATTTAAGATTGGTCCTGTTGTTGGGGATATAGGTTGTGATATGATGAATATCATGTGTATATACATATATATGGATGTGACTCCTGCATGTGAATAGGATAGATCACACGCACTGAGCGTGTGGTCAATATGTAAACTTATATATATGTGTGATTGAATACTTGATTGTGTGAAAATACGGCTTCCGCATGTGAATAGGATAGGTCACACGCATTGAGGCGTGTGATCAATATGTATATTTTATGCAGGTGTATGATTGAATATATATGCTTGACTGTACACAGGGATTCTGCATGTGAATAGGATAGATCACCTGCCTTTAAGCGCGTGATCAATATTTATATTATATGTACGTGTGATTGATTATGTGTATATGTATAGACTGAAGCGGCGTTGAGCGAGCCGTGGATTGCGTGCTACTTATGTAATACCCGGAAATTTTCCAATCAACGTTAAGGTCCTAATTTAATTTTTTATTTTAATTTGGAAGGAAAAGGAGAAAATTTAAAATAAATGAAATTTTATTTGGACCAAAATTAGGACCTAACGGGAAATATAGGGTGTAAGTTTATTAACCCCAAAATTAATTTTAACAATAAATAATATATATTAAATATATGTGTATATATATATATATATACAATTTATTTTTATAAAAAAAATAATAATATAAGTATGTGGCTGGAAGGGGGGTCACACACGTGACCCCCTTATAATTAAAAAATATGACCCCAATTCTTCCTCCAGCAAGGGGCCGAGAGCTTTGAAGCAGAAAAAAGAATTGAGGACCAGCGACGCCGAGGAGAAACGGGAAGGTGATGAGCACGCGGGAGTGTGGGGAAGAAACGGAGCTGCGAGCCGCCGTTCGCCGGGACAAGAGCCGTCGACGGCGACGCTGGACGCCGGAGAAGGTGGGTTCGACGCAGGTTTCACGGGGAGAAGAGGGAAGTGACGGGAATAGCGTTTTCGCCGGAATTTTCGCCGGAATCCGCCGTTTCGAAGCCGGGAAAGGTGACCGAGAGTTCTTTCTACCCCATTCCATCATCCTATCCGATCGAATCGAGGTAAAAAGTCCCGAATCCCTCAAACCCCAAATTTATCTATTTTAGGGATTTTTGGAAAATTCCTAATTGGTATGAATAAATTATTTTGGGTCCCAATTTGAAGCTATTGGGTTGTTTAGAGGTATTTGGAAGTGTGTGTGTTGGAAAATTGATGATGGAGGTTACCCAATTTGAAAACCATAGAAGTATGGAATTTAAAGTGAGATAAAGTGTAGTATAAATTGAATTGGGATTGATTGGTGTGTTGGATTGGTGTTATAGAATGGTAGGGATTATTGGAATATGCGAGGGATTAACGTCCGAGTAATTCCGTCTCAACCGGAGACCAATTTGGTATTAAAAGAGACACTTTTCGATCCAATTTAGAATGTGGAGCTAAATTATAGGTTAGAAGTTTCGGATAGACCATAATGGACGCTGGAATTTATTTAAATAGTAAAATGCCCTTATTTGGTAAAAATCCCAATTTTCAGATGTATTAGGCCACATGTGTTCGTATGTGAATATAAGTTGAAAGGGTGGTTGGGTAATTAGCAGCCATAGAAAATTTGAGGCTATGACTAACATAGGCCATCAATTGGATATGGGAATTGTGAAAAGTCACATACGAACACTTGTAGGTGAAAATGAGTATTCAAAGAAAGGGATAAAGAGATGAGATTAAGTGTGAGACACTTGGAAACGGTATTAAAGAGAGGAAGATGGTTAAGACCAAGGACTTGGTTCTTGGCAAAGTTTAATGTATTAATTTGACATGAGCATAGCATATGCATATAATTTGCATATAGTAAAGATGATAATGATGTAAATATATTTGTTAGGTAACCACGAATTGTCTGGAGCAGGAGTGACTCCAGGACCAGGATTAGGAAGCCGTCCAGGTGAGGGGTTTCCCATCCTTGCCCTACAGGGTTGAATGAGGATGTGAATACGTGGTTTGCTTACTTGCTTGTTTGTAAGAATTGTTAGGAAATAACATGCTATTGTTGTTCCTAAACTGTTATTTGTGAAAATATTTGTATATATGTGATTGATTAAAGTTGAAGTGGTACTGGAGGGTATCCATGTGATGACATGGGATACGCCAAACAGTACAAGTAAAAAGGGGTAGGATATTGATTTCGTTCAATTTTTGGTTGTCCTAATAATTAGAAACCCACTAAGGAAATGAAACTGACTTATTTATACACGTCGACGTGATTTGTGTTAAATGAACTTAGGAAATACCTTAGAGCTAGGTTATCATCTAATCAAGGGTTGGGTAATAAGCAAAGAATAGAAAATCTCATAATTGATTAGAAATTCTTAGTGGAGTTCACACTGCTGATGTAAAGACACTTTAGAGTAGAAATGGGTAGTCCGTGTTACAAACCCCACTGAAAGTAAGAGAGTGAAATATGACGTCAGACATTTGCCCGTTGTGGCTATTGCCCTAGCCTGGCACTAGGGTGGTGCATTACATATTCATGTTTGCCCGTTGTGGCTATTGCCCTAGCCTGGCACTAGGGTGGTGCATTTCATATACATGGTTGCCCGTTGTGGCTATTGCCCTAGCCTGGCACTAGGGTGGTGCATTTCATATACATGGTTGCCCGTTGTGGCTATTGCCCTAGCCTGGCACTAGGGTGGTGCATAGCATTTGATAGACTTGCCCGTTGTGGCTATTGCCCTAGCTTGGCACTAGGGTGGTGCATAGCATTTGAAAGACTTGCCGTTGAGGCTATTGCTCTAGCGTGGCACTAGAGTCGATTGTATGATTTATAGTTTTGATATGAAACGTTTCATGTTATTGGTTGCTTATGAGTAGCAGGATTGAGGAGCATGATTCTTAGGTTTATCTGTGATGTAACGTTATATTAATGTTGCCTCATCATTATATAACTTATGATAAACTGGTATTTCGTGCGCATGTGGTTGTGAGTGGTTCCCTTTCCCCAGCTGTAGTGGTACCCGCCGCTACGCCGAAGATGGGAAGCTTCTCACTGAGTCTGTTGGACTCACACCCTCTGTTTATATGTTACAGATACAGGAATCGAGCAGGCTTCGACGTCCGGACAGTGATATGGACATCTATCTACTTGCACCGCATTTGTTCGCGTGGGTGGACATCTTTTGATTATTTAGCCTTCGTTATTTTGAGTTGTATATATTCTAAAGTTGTAAAGGCGAAGTAAATGTTTGCAGCTTTTGAATTATGCTATATCTAGACATGTCGGCTTCACATGTGCTTACTGATAGGATTCTGGGTGTTGGGAAAGTCTTGATATACTTATATATATACATATCTGCGTATGTGAATAGGATAGATCACACATAATGGTGTGTGATCAATATGTATATGCTATATATATACGTGTGACTTGGTATATGTTGGATGAAAAATACAAATATCTGCATGTGAATAGGATAGATTACACGTATTGAGACGTGTAATCACTACGTATACTTAACTGTGCGTGTGAGTGTACATGTGTGATTATGACAGGTTATACATATATTGTGTGTGAATAGGATAGATCATTCCTTTGGGGTTTGATCACTATGTATATATATATTTATGTGTGGATGACCTGAGTGTATGGATGTATATATATATATACGTGAAATGGGCTGAAGCGGCATTGAGCGCCGTGGATTGCAGGTTATCTAGGCCACCAATGATGGTGTGGCCACTATATACACTATGTGAATATTGAATGATGATTGTATATAAGGGTAGATAATTTATGATTATGGATAAGGCTTACGGGTTTAGAGGCTAAATTCTATTCCCGTGCCGGTCACGGATTCCTGGAATCGGGGTCGTGACAAAGTTGGTATCAGAGCCTAGTTTTCTTTAAGTCATGTGAAGCCATTGGTATAACCGGGTGTCGGTTTACCCTTCTTTGTGTACCCGGGCACAAATTGGGAGTAAAAAGTCACTTGTAGGAATACCCAGGACAGTTTGAGTCAGCTTTTCATTTATTCCTCCATAAATTGTCATAGATTAGATAACTAACGATCAGATGACGTTCTTGTGCAGTATAGGGATGCCGCCAACTACTAGACGAGGTAGGAGGGGTGGTAGAGTCCCTGCAAGAGCGGATGAGGAATCGGTTAGGGAGGAGAGAATACCTCCCAGAGGCCGAGCTAGAGGTCGTGCTCGCGGTCGTGGAAGAGCACCAGGAAGAGAGACACATAGAGAACAACCTTCAGAGCCACAGGTTGAGACGGGTGCTCCGTCGATGGCTGAGATGTTGACTGTGGGATTTCAGGAATTGAGAGCCGAAATGACCCGCCAAATTCAACAAGAAGTCCGCCGTTTAGTTGTCGGCGAAGAAGAAGAGCAAGTGATATCGGTTGAACAGGAAACTGAAACAAGGGAGGAAGAACCTAGAAGGGATTGGCAACTAAGGGACGTGCCCAGGAGACCGAGGGGAGTTCCGAGGGAATTGCCAATTACAAAATTCTTGAAGTTAAATCCGCCCACATATTGCGGAACCGAAACCAAGGAGGACCCTCAACATTTCCTCCGTGATATAATCAGAATTGGGCAATTACTGAGGTGTCCAGGAGGAGAAATGGTGGAACTTGCCTCGTTTCAGTTAAGAGGCGCTGCACGGGTTTGGTTTGAATCAGTACAGAAGAGATATGCAAGGAGAGTTGCTCCTATGACCTGGGAAGATTTTCAGAGGGAATTGCTGGGTCGGTTTCTGTCTGAAGGAATGAAGTATGCCAAGCGTCAACAGTTCGAAGACTTGTGGATGACGCCGAATATGTCTGTGACCGAGTTTGAACTGCAGTGCACAGAGCTAGCTCAATACGCTCCTGAATTAGTTCCTGATGAGAGGGAATTGATCAAGAGGTTCATTCACAGACTGGTAGAGCCGTTGTTCGTAGTGCTACTACCCCAGTGTAATCAATTTGAAACTTTAGCACAGGCTGCAGATTGTGCAAGAGTGATCGAAAATAGAAAGAAGTTTGGGACGTCGGCGAATCCCAAGAATAAATTATTGATGAGCAATGAGGGCCAAGGATGGAAGAAGAAGCAAAAGACAGCTGGTAATTCTGGTATAGTTTCAAATTATGCAGGACAAGTTGGTGGGCAGTCTGCTATTACCACCACAAGTTCTGGGAAGAGTAACACCCAAGGTGGGCAGAGGTCCCAAGGCAGTAGTCAGGGCGGTAACCAGAAACCGCAGTGTGGAACATGTGGGAGATTTCATTTTGGAGAGTGCAAAGCCAAGAGAGGAAGTTGTTACAATTGTGGGCAATTCGGACATATGGCTAGGGAATGTCCACAGAAGAGGAGCAGCACAAGTGTCAGAAGTAATCCTACTCCAGGTAGTACTCCGATTGCAGCCCCACCAGTTAGAACTGTACCACCCCAGGTTAACACTTCAGGTGCGAGCAGAGGTAGAGGAGCAGGAGTAGGTGGTAGAGGTCCAGGTGCGCCGGGAGGAGGACAGGCACGAGTATTTGCTTTGTCTCGGCAGGATGCACATGCCTCAAATACAGTTGTGACAGGTACACTTACAGTATGCTCTCTCAAGGCTCTTGTATTATTTGATTCTGGTTCAACACATTCCTACATCTCACATGCATTTGCACGGAAGGTTGAGAAACGCCCTACCAGGTTGAAGGAGACAGAAAAGGTCTCTACTCCGATGGGTGATTCGATTCAAGTTAAGTATGTCTATGAGACATGTGTTGTTATAGTCGAGGGTCATGAGACGGTTGTAGACCTACGACTACTATACATGGTAGACCTAGACGTCATCTTGGGCATGGATTGGTTGGCATCTTGTCATGCGGTGGTTGACTGCAGGGCAAAGTGTTTAAAGTTCAATATGCCTGGTGAGGAACCATTTGTAGTATGGGGTGATGGTGGTGCCTCACATCCAAGCCTAATTTCAGCAATGGAAGCTTCCAAACTACTTGAGAAAGGGTGTAAGGGATATTTGGCAGTTGTGAGGGATAAGACGAAAGAGGTAATTTCTGCTGATCAGGTGCCAGTGGTTCGGGAGTTCCTTGATGTGTTTCCTGATGAACTGCCAGGATTGCCGCCTGATCGAGAAATTGAGTTCGAGATTGAACTGTTACCAGGAACACAGCCGATGTCCACACCGCCCTATAGAATGGCTCCGAAAGAGTTGACGGAGCTACACGTTCAATTACAGGAGTTACTTGATAAGGATTTTATCAGACCCAGTTTTTCACCATGGGGTGCTCCGGTGTTGTTCGTGAAGAACAAGGATGGAACTTTAAGATTGTGTATCGATTACCGAAAGTTGAATAAGGTGACGGTCCGCAATCAGTATCCACTTCCAAGGATCGATGATCTGTTTGATCAACTGCAGGGTGCTAAGAGGTTTTCAAAAATCGATTTGCGATCAGGGTATCATCAGTTGATGATTAGAAACGAAGATGTACCCAAGACTGCTTTTCGAACCCGATACGGCCATTATGAATTTCTAGTTATGTCATTCGGTCTAACTAACGCACCAGCAGCTTTTATGGACTTGATGAACCGGGTTTTCAAGCCATTTCTAGACCGGTTTGTCATTGTATTTATAGATGACATCCTAATCTATTCCAAAAATGCGGAGGAGCACGCAACCCACTTGAGACTGGCATTACAAAAGCTAAGAGAAGAGAAGTTGTATGCTAAGTTTTCAAAGTGTGAATTTTGGCTTGACAGAGTGGCATTCCTTGGTCACGTGGTATCTTCAGAGGGAATCCACGTGGACCCAAGCAAAGTAGAAGCAGTGAAGAATTGGTCCCAACCAACCTCAGTCACAGAGATTCGTAGTTTCTTAGGTTTGGCTGGGTATTACAGGAGGTTTGTGCAGGATTTTTCGAAGATTGCTGCACCTCTTACCAAGTTGACTCAAAAAGGGGTAAAGTTTGAGTGGAGTAATAAGTGTGAAGAAAGTTTCCAGAAACTGAAGGAAAGTCTTACTACAGCACCAGTGTTGGCACTTCCTGAAGGCACCGGAGGATATGTGGTTTACTGTGATGCTTCGCGAATCGGGTTAGGGTGCGTTCTTATGCAACATGGGAAAGTAATTGCTTATGCATCTAGACAACTCCGGAAGCATGAGAAGAATTACCCGACTCACGATCTTGAAATGGCAGCGGTGGTGTTTGCCTTGAAGATTTGGAGACACTACCTTTATGGTGAATCGTGTGAGATATACACAGACCACAAAAGCCTCAAGTACATTTTTGAACAGAAAGACTTGAATCTGAGACAACGCAGGTGGATGGAGTTGATAAAAGATTATGACTGTACGATTCTTTACCATCCTGGTAAAGCGAATGTTGTAGCAGATGCCTTGAGCCGAAAGTCAATGGGTAGCTTAGCCCATATCAGTGAAGTACGAAGACCGTTGATTCGGGAAATACATGAGCTGGAACAGTCTGGAACTCAGTTTGAAATTGGAAATTCCAACTTGTTTCTAGCCCATATCCAAGCTAAGTCGTCTCTAATTGAAGAAGTTAAATCCAAGCAAGAGCAAGACGCCGACCTCAAACAGATCAAAGATACAGTGGTTAAAGGGGAGAAGGACGACGTCCGATTCTCTATAGACGAAAATGGCATACTCCGGTTGGAGGGACGATTGTGTGTACCTATGGTGGATGGTTTGAAAGAAAGAATTCTTGAAGAGGCACACAAGACAGCGTACACAATCCATCCGGGTAGTAATAAGATGTATCAGGATCTTAGGGAATTATACTGGTGGAATGGTATGAAGAGAGATGTGGCAGACTATGTATCTAGATGTTTAGTGTGTCAGCAAGTTAAGGCTGAACACCAAAAGCCCGCCGGAACACTTCAAAAGATAGAAATTCCAGAGTGGAAATGGGAGAGAATTACGATGGATTTTGTGACAGGGTTGCCGCGATCACAGAGGGGATTCGATTCAGTTTCGGTAATCGTTGATCGGATGACCAAGTCCGCTCATTTCCTGCCAGTTAAGACCACTTACGGAGTGGGTCAGTATGCCCAGTTATACCTATCAGAGATAGTGAGGTTACACGGAGTGCCGGTGTCGATTATCTCTGACCGGGGGCCACAGTTTACCTCTCGATTCTGGAGGGCATTGCAGGAGGCATTGGGGACGAGGGTTGATCTGAGTACAGCATTTCATCCCCAGACTGATGGGCAATCTGAGAGGACTATTCAGGTTTTAGAGGACATGCTAAGGGCATGTGTTATGGATTTCGGCGGAAGTTGGGAAAAGTATCTACCATTAGCAGAGTTTGCCTACAATAACAGTTACCAGTCCAGTATACAGATGGCACCTTTTGAGGCTCTATATGGTCGAAGGTGTAGATCCCCGATTGGGTGGTTCGAGGTCGGAGAGGCCAAGTTAGTTGGTCCAGAACTTGTTCAAGAAGCGTTGGACAAGGTAAAGGTGATTAGAGAAAAGCTTGTGACGGCTCAGAGTAGACAGAAGTCATATGCCGACAATCGGAGGAGAGAGTTAGAATTCGCTGTGGGTGAGCAAGTCTTTTTAAAAGTTTCACCAATGAGAGGCGTGATGAGGTTTCGCAAGAAAGGCAAGCTAAGTCCAAGATATATCGGACCGTTTGAGATACTTGAACGTGTGGGAAATGTTGCCTACCGTCTTTAGTTGCCGGCGGAACTGGAAGGAGTTCATCCGGTGTTTCATGTGTCAATGCTTCGCAAGTACTTGCCAGATCCTTCTCATGTAATCCAACCGCAGGAAGTACAACTAACCGAAGATTTGACGTATGAGGAGATACCGGTGGAAATCTTAGATCGTCAATTGAAGAAGTTGAGATCGAAAGAAATACCATTGGTGAAAGTCCTGTGGCGAAACCATTCGGTCGAGGAAGCAACGTGGGAAGTTGAGGCTGATATGCGTAGGACATATCCTCATCTATTTGAAAACTAAGGTTAGTGTGTGGTTGAAATTCGGGGACCGAATTTCTTAAGGGGGAAAGATTGTAATACCCGGAAATTTTCCAATCAACGTTAAGGTCCTAATTTAATTTTTTATTTTAATTTGGAAGGAAAAGGAGAAAATTTAAAATAAATGAAATTTTATTTGGACCAAAATTAGGACCTAACGGGAAATATAGGGTGTAAGTTTATTAACCCCAAAATTAATTTTAACAATAAATAATATATATTAAATATATGTGTATATATATATACAATTTATTTTTATAAAAAAAATAATAATATAAGTATGTGGCTGGAAGGGGGGTCACACACGTGACCCCCTTATAATTAAAAAATATGACCCCAATTCTTCCTCCAGCAAGGGGCCGAGAGCTTTGAAGCAGAAAAAAGAATTGAGGACCAGCGACGCCGAGGAGAAACGGGAAGGTGACGAGCACGCGGGAGTGTGGGGAAGAAACGGAGCTGCGAGCCGCCGTTCGCCGGGACAAGAGCCGTTGACGGCGACGCTGGACGCCGGAGAAGGTGGGTTCGACGCGGGTTTCACGGGGAGAAGAGGGAAGTGACGGGAATAGCGTTTTCGCCGGAATTTTCGCCGGAATCCGCCGTTTCGAAGCCAGGAAAGGTGACCGGGAGTTCTTTCTACCCCATTCCATCATCCTATCCGATCGAATCGAGGTAAAAAGTCCCGAATCCCTCAAACCCCAAATTTATCTATTTTAGGGATTTTTGGAAAATTCCTAATTGGTATGAATAAATTATTTTGGGTCCCAATTTGAAGCTATTGGGTTGTTTAGAGGTATTTGGAAGTGTGTGTGTTGGAAAATTGATGATGGAGGTTACCCAATTTGAAAACCATAGAAGTATGGAATTTAAAGTGAGATAAAGTGTAGTATAAATTGAATTGGGATTGATTGGTGTGTTGGATTGGTGTTATAGAATGGTAGGGATTGTTGGAATATGCGAGGGATTAACGCCCGAGTAATTCCGTCTCAATCGGAGACCAATTTGGTATTAAAAGAGACACTTTTCGATCCAATTTAGAATGTGGAGCTAAATTATAGGTTAGAAGTTTCGGATAGACCATAATGGACGCTGGAATTTATTTAAATAGTAAAATGCCCTTATTTGGTAAAAATCCCAATTTTCAGATGTATTAGGCCACATGTGTTCGTATGTGAATATAAGTTGAAAGGGTGGTTGGGTAATTAGCAACCATAGAAAATTTGAGGCTATGACTAACATAGGCCATCAATTGGATATGGGAATTGTGAAAAGTCACATACGAACACTTGTAGGTGAAAATGAGTATTCAAAGAAAGGGATAAAGAGATGAGATTAAGTGTGAGACACTTGGAAACGGTATTAAAGAGAGGAAGAAGGTTAAGACCAAGGACTTGGTTCTTGGCAAAGTTTAATGTATTAATTTGACATGAGCATAGCATATGCATATAATTTGCATATAGTAAAGATGATAATGATGTAAATATATTTGTTAGGTAACCACGAATTGTCTGGAGCAGGAGTGACTCCAGGACCAGGATCAGGAAGCCGTCCAGGTGAGGGGTTTCCCATCCTTGCCCTACAGGGTTGAATGAGGATGTGAATACGTGGTTTGCTTACTTTCTCGTTTGTAAGAATTGTTAGGAAATAACATGCTATTGTTGTTCCTAAACTGTTATTTGTGAAAATATTTGTATATATGTGATTGATTAAAGTTGAAGTGGTACTGGAGGGTATCCATGTGATGACATGGGATACGCCAAACAGTACAAGTAAAAAGGGGTAGGATATTGATTTCGTTCAATTTTTGGTTGTCCTAATAATTAGAAACCCACTAAGGAAACGAAACTGACTTATTTATACACGTCGACGTGATTTGTGGTAAATGAACTTAGGAAATACCTTAGAGCTAGGTTATCATCTAATCAAGGGTTGGGTACTAAGCAAAGAATAGAAAATCTCATAATTGATTAGAAATTCTTAGTGGAGTTCACACTGCTGATGTAAAGACACTTTAGAGTAGAAATGGGTAGTCCGTGTTACAAACCCCACTGAAAGTAAGAGAGTGAAATATGACGTCAGACATTTGCCCGTTGTGGCTATTGCCCTAGCCTGGCACTAGGGTGGTGCATTACATATTCATGTTTGCCCGTTGTGGCTATTGCCCTAGCCTGGCACTAGGGTGGTGCATTTCATATACATGGTTGCCCGTTGTGGCTATTGCCCTAGCCTGGCACTAGGGTGCTGCATTTCATATACATGGTTGCCCGTTGTGGCTATTGCCCTAGCCTGGCACTAGGGTGGTGCATAGCATTTGATAGACTTGCCCGTTGTGGCTATTGCCCTAGCTTGGCACTAGGGTGGTGCATAGCATTTGAAAGACTTGCCGTTGAGGCTATTGCTCTAGCGTGGCACTAGAGTCGATTGTATGATTTATAGTTTTGATATGAAACGTTTCATGTTATTGGTTGCTTATGAGTAGCAGAATTGAGGAGCATGATTCTTAGGTTTATCTGTGATGTAACGTTATATTAATGTTGCCTGATCATTATATAACTTATGATAAACTGGTATTTCGTGCGCATGTGGTTGTGAGTGGTTCCCTTTCCCCAGCTGTAGTGGTACCCGCCGCTACGCCGAGGATGGGAAGCTTCTCACTGAGTCTGTTGGACTCACACCCTCTGTTTATATGTTACAGATACAGGAATCGGGCAGGCTTCGACGTCCGAACAGTGATACGGACATCTATCCACTTGCACCGCGTTTGTTCGCGTGGGTGGACATCTTTTGATTATTTAGCCTTCATTATTTTGAGTTGTATATATTCTAAAGTTGTAAAGGCGAAGTAAATGTTTGCAACTTTTGAATTATGCTATATCTAGACATGTCGGCTTCACATGTGCTTACTGATAGGATTCTGGGTGTTGGGAAAGTCTTGATATACTTATATATATACATATCTGCGTATGTGAATAGGATAGATCACACATAATGGTGTGTGATCAATATGTATATGCTATATATATACGTGTGACTTGGTATATGTTGGATGAAAAATATAAATATCTGCATGTGAATAGGATAGATTACACGTATTGAGACGTGTAATCACTACGTATACTTAACTGTGCGTGTGAGTGTACATGTGTGATTATGACAGGTTATACATATATTGTGTGTGAATAGGATAGATCATTCCTTTGGGGTTTGATCACTATGTATATATATATTTATGTGTGGATGACCTGAGTGTATGGATGTATATATATATACGTGAAATGGGCTGAAGCGGCATTGAGCGCCGTGGATAGCAGGTTATCTAGGCCACCAATGATGGTGTGGCCACTATATACACTATGTGAATATTGAATGATGATTGTATATAAGGGTAGATAATTTATGATTATAGATAAGGCTTACGGGTTTAGAGGCTAAATTCTATTCCCGTGCCGGTCACGGATTCCTGGAATCGGGGTCGTGACAACTTAGGTCACCGGATAGGGATGACCATATATACTATATATTGTTTGTATTAGAAATGGGTATTTATGCATATATAAGAATGTCAATCAGGGATTAGAGGCTTGCGGGATAGGAGAAATCCTACCTCCCGTGCCGGTCACAGACGTTCGATAGGGGGTCGTGACAAACTTGGTATCAGAGGCAGGTTATCTTTAATTGTATGAAGCCATTGGTATGACCGGGTGTCGGTTTACCCCTCTTTGTGTACCCGGGCACAACGTGGGAGTAAAAAGGCACTTGTGGGAGTGCCCAAGAAATTGTGTCAGCCTTTCTTTCTACTCTCTTTTACACGAAATGTCATTAATATACGTGTACTTATTAGGTGTGGTCCTTGGACAGTATAGGGATGTCACCTATTACGAGACGGACTAGGGGTGGAGGGAGAACTCCTACTGAAATTGGTCAAGAGTCAGTTCGGGAGGAGGTAATGCCCACCCGAGGCCGAGGTAGAGGCCGTACCCGAGGCTGAGGTAAAGGTCGTGCTCGAGGTCAAGGTAGAGCACAAGTAAGAGGGGAAGAGAGGAGACAGTCACCGGAACCTCAACCTCAAGTAGAGATAGGTGCACCTTCCGTGGCGGAAATGCTCACGGTAGGATTTCAAGAACTAAGAGAGGAAATGACGAGGCAAATACAGAGGGAGGTACGTCGGTTAGTAGTCGGCGAGGAAGAACAAGAGAGGGTTCCTAGCAATCAAGAGATGGAGGTTGTTGAGGAAGAGGATAGGGAATGGCAACAACCACAGGAAATGCCTCGTGAACCACGGGCAGCACCCTGAGAGCTGCCAATTTCAAAATTTCTGAAGCTTCATCCACCCACTTTCTGCGGGACTAGTGAGAAAGAGGATCCGCAGTACTTTATCAGAGATGTGGTCAGAATTGGGCGCATGCTGAGGTGCTCAGGCCATGAATTAGTGGAATTAGCTTCATTCCAGCTGAGGGGAGCGGCTAGAGTATGGATAGAGTCCGTACAGACGAGGTATTCACGCAGAGTGGCACCGATGACCTGGGAAGATTTTCAAAGGGAATTCCTGGGTCGGTTTTTACATGACTGTGACGGAGTATGAGTTACTTTTTACTGAACTGGCTCAATTCTCACCTGAGTTAGTTCCTGATGAAGAGGCGAGGATCAAGAGGTTCATACACCGACTCACAGAGCCGTTGTTTACTGCTTTGTTACCTCAGAGGAGACAGTTTGAGACTTTAGCTCAAGCAGCAGACTGTGCTAGAATGATTGAAACCAGGAAGAGGTATGGGACATCTGTTGATCCCAAAGTGAAGTTAATTACAGGCAGTGACAACCAAGGAGGTGGAAGTAAGAAGAGGAAGACAACAGGTGGAAGTGCAGGATATTCAGGGTCCGTAGGAGGACAATCCTTAACTACCACCTATGAAACAGGTACAATAGGTAATTTTCAAGGGGGACAGAGGGAACAAGGGGGTGGAAACGCCGGTAAGACAAAGCCCCAGTGTGCAACTTGCGGCAGATTTCATTTTGGTATATGTCGAAGACTGACAGGTGGATGCTACCACTGCGGCCAGATGGGCCATATGGCTAGAGAGTGTCCAAAGAAGAAAGAGGGTACAAGTGTGAGAAGCAATCCAACGCCGAGGAGTACACCTATTCCAGCTCCACCAGTGAGAACCGTGCCACCACAGGCAGCAAGTACAGGTGCAGCTAGAGGCCGTGGTGCGGGATCTAGTGGCCGAGGGCCAGGGGCGGTAGGTGGAGGACAAGCGCGGGTATTTGCACTCTCTCAGCAGGATGCTCATGCATCAAATGCAGTTGTGACAGGTACTCTCATTGTCTGCTCTCTTGAAGCACGAGTCTTATTTGATTCCGGCTCCACTCATTCCTATGTGTCACATGCATTTGCCTCTAAATTCAACAAAAGTCCATCTAGAATGGAAGAAACTGTACTGGTCTCTACACCAATGGGAGAACCGGTACAAGTAGAGTATGTGCACAAGTCTTGCATTGTGGAGGTTGATGGTCATGAGACTGTGGTAGACCTTCGGTTGTTGTGTATGGTTGACTTGATGTGATCCTCAGAATGGATTGGTTGTCGTCTTGCCATGCGGTTGTTGACTGCAGGGCTAAATGCTTAAAATTCAATATGCCAAACGAGTAGCCTTTTGTGATACGGGGTGACGAAGCTGCATCGTATCTAAGCTTGATCTTGGTTTTGAAGGCATCCAAATTACTTGCAAAGGGATGCAAAGGGTATTTGGCATTCGTCCAAGATACCACGAAAGAAGTACTTTCACCGACTCAAGTACCTGTAGTGCGAGAGTTCTTGGATGTATTTCCAGAAGAATTGTCGGGGTTGCCGCCCGATCGTGAGACTAAATTTGGAATTGAGCTGCAACCTGGTACTCAGCCTATCTGCACACTACCCTACCGTATGGCTCCGAAAGAGCTGAAGGAGCTACATACGCAATTGCAAGAGTTGCTTGACAAGGGTTTTATAAGACCTAGTTTCTCTCCTTGGGGTGCACCGGTCCTTTTTGTAAAGAAGAAGGACGGATCTTTGCGGTTGTGTATCAATTACCGAAACTTAAACAAGGTGACGATTTGCAATCAGTATCCACTGCCGAGGATAGATGACCTATTTGATCAGTTGCAGGGTGCGAAGCGGTTTTCCAAAATTGATTTGCGATCTGGGTACCATCAGTTAAAGATTCGTGAATCAGACATACCTAAAACCGCATTCCGGAACCGATATGGGCATTATGAGTTCTTGGTGATGTCTTTCGGATTAACTAATGCTCCTGCAGCGTTCATGGACCTGATGAACAGGGTATTTAAACCATTTCTGGACCGATTTGTCATTGTCTTCATTGACGACATCTTGGTTTATTCAAAGAATTCTGAGGAACATGCTGAACACTTGAGACTAGCTTTGCAGAGGTTGAGAGAGGAAAAACTGTATGCCAAGTTCTCTAAGTGTGAATTCTGGCTTGACAGAGTTGCCTTTTTGGATCATGTGGTATCATCAGAGGGAATCCACGTTGATCCAAGTAAGGTAGAGGCAGTGAAGAATTGGTCTCAACCTACCTCTGTTACAAAGATTCGCAGTTTCTTGGGTTTGGCAGGATATTATAGAAGATTTGTGCAGGACTTCTCTAAGGTTGCTGCACCTATGACTAGATTGACTCAGAAAGGAGTGAAGTTTGTATGGGATAACAAGTTTGAGCAGAGTTTTTAGAAGCTGAAAGACAGTCTCACTACCGCTCCGATGCTGGCATTACCTGAAGGCACAGGAGGGTATGTGGTATACTGTGATGCGTCGAGGATCGGGTTAGGGTGTGTCTTGATGCAACATGGCAAGGTGATTGCGTATGCATCGCGACAACTGAGGAAGCATGAGAAGAACTACCCGACTCACGACCTCGAAATGGCGGCTGTAGTGTTCGCTTTGAAAATATGGAGACACTACTTATATGGTGAAACTTGTGAAATTTATACAGACCACAAAAGCCTCAAATACATTTTCGAGCAGAAAGACTTGAACTTGAGACAACGTCGATGGTTAGAGTTGTTGAAAGACTATGACTGCACGATCTTGTATCATCCAGGAAAGGCTAATGTGGTAGCCGATGCTCTGAGTCGGAAATCCATGGGCAGTCTTGCCCATATAAGTGAAGAAAGGAGACCGTTGATTAGAGAACTACACGAGCTAGAGCAAATGGGAAATCAGTTTGAGATTGGAAGTTCTAACTCACTTTTAGCCCATTTGCAAGCTAAGTCCTCTTTGGTAGAAGAGGTGAAGGCTAGACAGGATGAAGATACCGACCTCAAGCAAATCAGGGATACCGTAACTAAAGGGAAAGGGGACGACGTCCGATTCTCTATAGATGATTTTGGGATACTTCGGTTGGAGGGACGGTTGTGTGTCCCTATGGTTGATAACTTGAAGGAAAGAATACATGAAGAAGCACATCGGACTGCGTATACAATCCATCCGGGAGCTAATAAAATGTATCATGACCTGAAACAGTTGTATTGGTGGAATGGCATGAAAAAGGATGTCGCAAACTATGTGGCCAGGTGTTTAGTGTGCCAACAAGTCAAGGCTGAACACCAGAAACCCGCTGGAACGTTACAACAGATAGAAATACCTGAGTGGAAATAGGAGAGGATAACGATGGATTTTGTAACAGGATTGCCAAGATCACAACGGGGATTTGATTCGGTTTGGGTGATAGTAGATCGCATGACTAAGTCCGCACACTTTCTGCCAGTTAAGACTACTTACGGAGTGAGTCAATATGCACAGATTTACCTATCAGAAATCGTTAGATTGCATGGTGTGCCAGTGTCCATAATATCTGATAGAGGTCCACAGTTCACTTCTAGGTTTTGGAAGTCATTGCAGGAAGTGTTGGGAACTAGAGTTGATCTGAGTACTGCTTTCCACCCATAGATCGACGGGCAATCAGAAAGAACCATTCATATTCTTGAGGACATGCTTCGAGCGTGTATTATGGATTTCGGCGGAAGTTGGGAAAGGTATTTACCTTTGGCTGAGTTTGCATACAATAACAGTTATCAAGCAAGTATTCAAATGGCACCTTTCGAGGCTCTGTACGGCCGTAGGTGCAGATCACCGATTGGGTGGTTCGAGGTCGGAGAAGCTAGCCTAGTCGGCCCGGAATTGCTACAAGATGCCTTACATAAGGTAAAGTGTATAAGGGAGAGATTGCTGACGGCTCAGAGTAGGCAAAAGTCTTATGCAGACAATCGAAGGAGAGAACTGGAGTTTGCCGTTGGTGAGCAGGTGTTCTTGAGAGTATCACCGACGAGAGGCGTGATGCGGTTCGGTAAGAAGGGGAAATTGAGTCCTCGGTATATCGGACCATTTGAAATCTTATAACGAGTTGGGAATGTAGCATATCGGTTGGAATTGCCTACGAAATTGGAGGGGGTACACCCTGTCTTTCATATATCGATGCATCGGAAGTATCTTCCCGATCCCTCGCACGTGATCCAATCGCAAGACGTGCAACTAACCGAAAATATGACGTATGAAGAGGAGCCAGTGGAAATCTTAGATCGGCAGTTGAAGAAACTCAGAACGAAAGAGATTCCATTGGTTAAAGTTCTGTGGAGAAACCACTCGACCGAGGAAGCTACATGGGAAGTCGAGGGTGAAATGCGCAGAACGTATCCTCATCTATTTCGAGACTAAGGTTAGTATTTTGTTTGAAATTCAGGGACCGAATTTCTTAAGGGGGGAAGATTGTAATACCCGAGAACATTTTAACTAGCGTCATCAATTAAATTAAATTAATTAATCTAATTAAAGTGGAAAATGAGATAAGAAATAAATACTATCCTACTACTTAATTTTTCTTTTTTTTTAAAAGAAGAGAAATATATACAAATTAATTGGTAACCTAAAAATTATACCTATTTGTTTTTTTATTATTTTTATTACCTGGCAGATTTTATTTTGAGGATAAGAATATATGTTAATTAAATATATATATATATATATTATAAGAGAAAAGAAGGAAATTGAAACAGAAGCAAACCGTGAGGCTAGGCACCTTCTTCACGCACAGACGCACGAGAGAGGGTGAGGGGCTGAACACCGTTTGGCCGGAGGAAGCTCACGGACGGACGCCACGGGTGGAGGTTGGCCGGACGCACGGAGGAGGAAGCCGGGCGGAGTTCGCCGTTCGTCACCGTCTTTGTGGCTAGAGAGAGATAGAGAGCTCGGGTTAGAGAGAGAAACAAGAGGAAGAGAGCTTCTCGCTGGAAAACGCCGTCTCTTCACCGAGGAAGGTAGCTGGGAGTCTCCTATACTCCATATCGTCCTTCTAACCTGTTGAATCGAGGTGAGAAGTCCCGAAACTCTCAAACCCCAATTTTATCAATTTTAGGGATTATTGGAAAGACCCCAATTGATTCAATCTGAGTGTTCTGGGTCCTAATTTGAAGTATATGCATGTTAGGGAGTGAGTTGGAAGCTTAGGAACCAGAACCAAATTGATGGAATTTATCCGGGTTGGAAAAGGTGTAGGAAAATGTGGTTGTTAAGGTTTAAGGGTGTTGTGGAATGACTTGGGGTGCATTGAAAGGTTGAATAATAATTATAAAAATTGTTAAAAATTATTGGAATGTACGAGGGATGAAAACCAGAGTAATTCCCGTCTCACCCGGAACCCCGTTCGGGGAAAAAGAGACAATTTTCTAATTTTACGCGTATTCGGGAATGTGTGTTCATGTGTAGGTGAAGTGTTCAAGGTTAGTTTGATAAATGCAAAGCTTGGACAAGTAGGATTTATGATTCTCTTGAGCCATAAATTCAAGACTTGGGTAATGGAAGTTCATATGGACACATAGAGGTGGAATTGGGTAACCTTGCATTCCCAAGTCAAAGCATCCGAATAGTGTGATTAAGAAATGGCTGAACACGAATAGAAGCATGCTAGGTGTTCCGAAAACTAGTTGAGGGCATTCCAAGCCAACAACTAGTCTATGGAATTAATTAGAAAGAACATGAGCATTAGCGTTGCATGTACACGATAGTGGTTGAATTTTCAAGCTTCTGAATCTCTCAAATAAATGTGTATAGGGCACCATACAGTAAGAGGACCTTCGGGCACACCGTGAGCCGATACGAGGGGCCAAGCAGGTGAGGGGCTTCCTATCCCTGTCCTACAGGGTTGACTGCGGATATGGATATATGGTTTGCCTTCTTGCCTTTTTGTAGGAATTACATGTTAGATAACATGCTATTGTTGTTCCTAAATTACAGTATATGTGAATACGTGCTATATGTGTGTATGTAAATTGTAAAAGCAATGGTGGCTCAAGGAGCCTTATATGGAAAGAAGGTCCCCGGGACCCAGATGATATCGGGGGTAGGATCGAGTCAATTTTATTTGTGAGGGTCTTATGGTACTAGAAACAAACCTCATCGATCATTACCTGAAAAGTGTGGTTTGTATGTAAATCTTTAAAGGAAATAAACATAGGTGACTTGTTTTGAATCAAGAGTCCGAATTAGAAACCACTTGGAAATCTAGGTTGCCTAATCAGAAGTAAAATGAATAAGTAGTGGTCCAAAGGGGTCATTTATTGTACAATGCGGGAACCGAGTTTATCACGGTGGTCCGGGTAGATTGAGTCTCTTGTCTTGAGTCAAACCACAGAAATACAGAGTAAATGAGTTCACCACATTGTGGCTATTGCCTTGGGTAAACCAAGGTTAGATGAGTCATCGGCTATGCTCCAAGTGAAGTCTTGGGGTCATACTATTGTTCCAAGTATAGTCTTGGGACCAGGGGTTCCTAGAATGATCAAGTAGATTCCCATATTGCTCACGTGAGATATTGCCTTCGGGCCAGATTCTCTCCTAACGGAGATATTGCCTTCGGGCCAGTTTATGATTATGATTACCTGGATACAGAGGACCGCATGGAATTATATGTTAAATCATGATATGATGTATGTGTGAATTTAAATGTATGTAAATCCATGCTTTAAATTCTTTATTGTGAATGTGATATAAGCTAATTGCCTGACCACTTAATATATGGAAATTTAATCCGTTATATGCGTATGTGTTTGTGATTGGCTCCTCTTCCCCAGTTGTAGTGGTACCCGCTAATACACCAGGGATGGGAAAGCCTCTCACTGAGTCTGTTTGACTCACCCCAATATTACATGTTACAGACACAGGTGGTATAGGCTTCGGGAGCGCTTCCACTTCATCTCAGGGAGGCGGACAGACTTAAAGACCGCACGCATTGTTCGCGTGGGTAGTACTGCTATATGTATTTTGACAGGATGTATATGTATATGATTCTTTTGGTATAGCATTGTTTTGTACAGTTGTTATATGCATATATGTATATGTCACACTCTAGAACTGTCGGCTTCATACAGATTAAAGATTGGTCCTGTTGTTGGGGATATAGGTTGTGATATGATGAATATCATGTGTATATACATATATATGGATGTGACTCCTGCATGTGAATAGGATAGATCACACGCACTGAGCGTGTGGTCAATATGTAAACTTATATATATGTGTGATTGAATACTTGATTGTGTGAAAATACGGCTTCCGCATGTGAATAGGATAGGTCACACGCATTGAGGCGTGTGATCAATATGTATATTTTATGCAGGTGTATGATTGAATATATATGCTTGACTGTACACAGGGATTCTGCATGTGAATAGGATAGATCACCCGCCCTTAAGCGCGTGATCAATATGTATATTATATGTACGTGTGATTGATTATGTGTATATGTATAGACTGAAGCGGCGTTGAGCGAGCCGTGGATTGCGTGCTACTTAGGTCACCGGATAGGGATGACCATATATACTATATATTGTTTGTATTAGAAATGGGTAGTTATGCATATATAAGAATGTCAATCAGGGATTAGAGGCTTGCGGGATAGGAGAAATCCTACCTCCCGTACCGGTCACGGACGTCCGATAGGGGGTCGTGACAGTTCTCGCCGATGAGTGTTTCGAAAACTTGATTTTCATTTTTCTTGTCATAACCCCAAATCAGGAGTACGTGACCGGCACGGGAATAGATTTTTACCTCTAAACCCGTAAGCCTTATCCTATAAACATGACTATAACTACCCTGCTATACAACCAATATATATATATCATACTAGTGGCCACATCTCACTGGTGGCCTAATTAACCTGCAATCCGCGGTTCGCTCAATACCGCTTCAGCTCAATATAGTGTATAAATATATTTATCAGCACTCATAATGTAAATATTAATATCATATTGAACGTATGTCTCAATAGGTACGATCTATCCTATTCACATGCAGCAAGCACACATAATATATATCCATATCATATTGACCGTACGCCTCAATGTGTACGATCTATCCTATTCACATGCAGAAGTTTATATACTCAAACATATATCCTAGTTTATCCCCAACTGGACCCTGTCTTTAAGTACATGTGAAGCCGACAAGTCTAGAGTGAACGTACGTCAAAAGCTGTAACTATTTACAACACTTACAACTTTAAAATATGTACAAAAAAATAAATCAAAATAACCAAAAGGAGTCCACCCACGCGAACAAGTGCGTAAGGATGGTCTGATGTCCGTATCACTGTCCGGACGTTGATGCCTGCCCGATCCCTGTATCTGAAACATTGAAGCAGAGGGAGTGAGTCAAACAGACTCAGTGAGAAGCTTCCCATCCTCGGCGTAGCAGCGGGTACCACTACAGCTCGGTAAAGGGAAACACCCATAATCACATGCGCATGAAAGTCCAGTTTATCAAATGTTATATTACAATCAGGCAATATTAATATAACATTAAAATCACAGATAAACCTACGGATCATGCTTTTCTATCATGCTTCTCGTAAACAAGCAATAACATTTTAACATATAATATGAAAACTTTAAATCACTTAACTGACCCTAGTGCCAGGCTAGGGCAATGGCCTCAACGGGAAAATTCTTTTAATCTTAAACTGACCCTAGTGCCAGGCTAGGGCAATGGCCTCAACGGGCAAATCTTTTAATAAATAACTGACCCTAGTGCCAGGCTAGGGCAATGGCCTCAACGGGCAAATCTTTTAATATTTAACTGACCCTAGTGTCAGGCTAGCGCAATGGCCTGAACGGGCAAATCTTTTAATATTTAACTGACCCTAGTGTCAGGCTAGGGCAATGGCCTCAACGGGAAAATATTTTCTGACTCGTTTCTCTCCCCGAGCTCTCAGCTGGGATTCTGACTCTATCTACCAATTTCTATTCTAAACTGACTTTACCTAGGTGGTGTGAACCTCCCTATGACTCACTAATCCATTTATGAGATCTTTTTAATCCTTATTCAATGCCCAAACCTTTGATTAGATCATAACCTAGCTCTAAGGCCGTTCCTAAGTTCAATTACCATAAAACTTCGACGTTTACTAACAACTTCTATATGATTTCTTTAATGAGTTTCTAATTAATAGGGTAAACCAAACCTTGGACTAAATCAACAACTTACCCTGTAATATCCGAGATATTTAGATTTGATTATTTTCATTATTATTAAATTTATTTTTCTTTCATAAAGAAAATAAATTAAATTAAAGATAAAATAAAATTAAGGGGTGAAAAAATAGGAAATCTAAGTATTCTTTTTAGGACCTAAAAAAAGGGAAATATATATATATATATATATATATATATATATATATATATATATATATATATATATATATTGTCACGACCCCCTATCGGACGTCCGTGACAGGCACGGGAGGAAGGATTTCTCCTATCTCGTAAGCCTCTAATCTCTGATTGACATTTTATATATGCATAACTACCCATTTCTAATACAAACAATATAAAGTATATATGGCCATCCCTATCCGGTGGCCTAAGTAGCACGCAATCCACGGCTCGCTCAACGCCGCTTCAGTCTATACATATACACATAATCAACCACACGTACATATAATATACATATTGATCACGCGCTTCAGGGCGGGTGATCTATCCTATTCACATGCAGAATTTCCTGTGTACAATCAAGTATATATATTCAATCACACACCTGCATATAATTTACATATTGATCACACGCCTCAATGCGTGTGATCTATCCTATTCGCATGCGGAAGCCGTATTTTCACACAACCAAGTATTCAGTCACACATATGTATAAATTTACATGCATAACCACGCTTTTCAAATAACAATTAGTGAGGTTGGTTTCTAGTACCCCAAGACCCTTACAAATAACTTGACTCGATCCTACCCCCGATATTGTATAGGTCCCGACGACCTTCATTCCGTATAAGGCTCCTTGAGCCACCACCACTTTTACAGTTCACATATACACATAAAGCATGTTATCACATATATTATAATTTAGGAACAACAATAGCATGTTATCTAATATTCGGTTCCTACAAGTAGGCAAGAAGGTAAACCATATATCCATATCCGCAGTCAACCCTATAGGACAAGGATAGGAAAGCTCCTCACCTATTTGGCCCCTCTGATCAGCTCTCGGTGTGCCCGAAGGTCCACTCACTGTATGGTGCCCTATACACATATACTTGAGAGATTTAGAAACTTGAAAATTCGGCTACTCCCGGGTACATGTAACGTTAATGCTCATGTTCTCTCTAATTAATTCCATAGACTAGTTGTTGGCTTGCAAATGCCCGCAACTAGTTTTAGGACACCTAGCATGCTTCTATTCGTGTCCAACCCTTTCTTAATCACACTATTCGGAAGCTTTGACTTGGGAATGCAAGGTTACCCAATTCCACCTCTATGTGTCCATATAAACTTCCATTACCCAAGCCTTGAATTTATGGCTCAAGAGAATCATAAATTCTACTTGTCCAAGCTTTCCATTTATCAAACTAACCTTGAACACTTCACCTACACATGAATACACATACCCAAATACGCGTAAAATTAGAAAATTGTCTCTTTTTCCCCGGACGGGGTTCCGGGTGAGACGGGAATTACTCGGGTTTTAATCCCTCGTACATTCGAATATTTTTTAACAATTATATAATTATCATTCAACCTTTCAATGCACCCCAAATCAGTCCACAACACCCTTAAACCTTAACAACCACATTTTCCTACACTTTTTCCAACCCGGATAAATTCCATCAATTTGGTTCCGGTTCCTAAGCTTCCAACTCACTTCCTAACATGCAAATACTTCAATTTAGGACCCAGAATACTCAGATTGAATCAATATGCACAGATCTACCTATCAAAAATCGTTATATTGCATGGTGTGCCAGTGTCCATAATATCTGATAGAGGTCCACAGTTCACATCCAGGTTTTGGAAGTCAATGCAAGAAGTGTTGGGAACTAGAGTTGATCTGAGTACTGCGTTCCACCCACAGACCGACGGGCAATCAGAAAGAACCATTCAGATTCTTGAGGACATGCTTCGGGCGTGTATTGTGGACTTCGGCGGAAGTTGGGAAAGGTATTTACCTTTGGCTGAGTTTGCGTACAATAACAGTTATCAAGCAAGTATTCAAATGGCACCTTTCGAGGCTCTGTACGGACGTAGATGCAGATCCCCGATTGGGTGGTTCGAGGTCGGAGAAGCTAGCCTAGTCGGCCCGGAATTGCTACAGGATGCCTTGCAGAAAGTAAAGTTTATAAGGGAGAGATTGCTGACGGCTCAGAGTAGGCAAAAGTCTTATGCAGACAATCAAAGGAGGGAACTGGAGTTTGCCGTTGGTGATCAGGTGTTCTTCAGAATATCACCGATGAGAGGTGTGATGCGGTTCGGTAAGAAGGGGAAGTTGAGTCCTCGGTATATCAGACCGTTTGAAATCTTAGAACGAGTTGTGAATGTAGCGTATCGGTTGGAATTGCCTACGGAATTGGAGGGGGTACACCCTGTCTTTCATGTATCAATGCTTCGAAAGTATCTTCCCGATCCCTCGCACGTGATCCGATCGCAAGACGTGCAACTAACCAAAAATATGACGTATGAAGAGGAGCCAGTGGAAATCTTAGATTGGCAGTTAAAGAAACTTAGAACGAAAGAGATTCCATTGGTTAAAGTTCTGTGGAGAAACCACTCGACCGAAGAAGCTACATGGGAGGTCGAGGGTGACATGCGCAGGACGTATCCTCATCTATTTCGAGACTAAGGTTAGTATTTTGTTTGAAATTGAGGGACCGAATTTCTTAAGGGGGGATGATTGTAATACCCGAGAATATTTGAGTAGCATCATTAATCTAATTTAATTAATTTATTTAAAGTTGAAAATGGGATAGAAGAAAAACATTATCCTACTACTTATTATTTTGTAGATACAAATCATTTTTAAGTCTTAAGTATTCTAATTTTTATATTATTATTATTCTATCAGATTTCTTTTTTTTATATGTGTATATATATTAATTAATTATATATATATATATATATTATATATAAGAAAAGAATAGAAAAGAATAAAGAAAAAGGAGAAGGAAAGAAGGCGTGAGAGAGGGAGGAACGACGAGAGAAACACGAGAGAGGGGAAGAGGCATCATCGTGCACGGAGGAAGCAAGGAGGAAGACGCACGGAGGAGACGTAGGCCGGACGTGCGAGGAGAGCCGGAGTCGCCGTTCGCCAGAAAATGCCTTCGTTGTGGCTGGAGGAGAGAGAATGACGGGCTAGAGAGAGAAACCAAGAGGGAGAGAGGTTCTCGCCGGAAAACGCCGTCTCTTCGTCGGGGAAGGTGGCTGGGAGTCTCCTCTACTCCATATCGTCCTTCTAACCGGTTGAATCGAGGTGAGAAGTCCCGAAACTCTCAAACCCCAATTTTATCAATTTTAGGGATTTTTGGAAAAGCCCCAATTGATTCAATCTGAGTATTCTAGGTCCTAAATTGAAGTATTTGAATGTTATGAAGTGAGTTGGAAGCTTAGGAACCGGAACTAAATTGATGGAAATTTATCCGGGTTGGGAAACTTGTAGAAAAATATGATTAGTAATGTTTAAGGGTGTTGTGGACTGATTTGGGATGCATTAATAGGTGGAATTGTGATTATATAATTGTTGAAATTATTATAATGTACGAGGGAGTAAAACCACAGTAAGCACCGTCTCACACGGAACCCGGTTCGAAAAAAAAAGAGACAATTTTCCAATTGTACGCGTGTCCGGATATATGTTTGCATATGTAGGTAAAGTGTTGAAAGTTATTTCGGTAAATGGAAATTTTGGACAAGTAGAATTTATGACTCTCTTGAGCCATAAATTCAAGACTTGGGTAATGGGAATTTCATATGGACACATAGAGGTGGAATTGGGTAACCTTGCATTCCCAACTCAAGGCTTCTGAATAGTGTGGTTAAGCAAGGGTCGGACACGAATAGAAGCATGCTAGGTGTTCCGAAAGCTAGTTGAGGGCATTCCAAGCCAACAACTAGTCTATGAAATTAATTAGAGAGAACATGAGCATTAGCGTTACATGTACACGATAGTGGTTGAATTTCAAGTTTCTAAATCTCTCAAGTATATGTGTATAGGGCACCATACAGTGAGTGGACCTTCGGGTACACCGAGAGCTGATCAGAGGGGCCAAACAGGTGAGGGGCTTTCCTATCCTTGTCCTATAGGGTTGACTGCGGATATGGATATATGGTTTGCCTTCTTGCCTACTTGTAGGAATCATATAATAGATAACATGCTATTGTTGTTCCTAAATTATAATATATGTGATAACGTCCTATATGTGTATATGTGAATTGTAAAAAGTGATGGTGGCTCATGGAGCCTTATATGGAAAGAAGGTCCTCGGGACCTATATGATATTGGGGGTAGGATCGAGTCAATTTTATTTGTGAGGGTCTTGTGGTACCAGGAACCAACCTCATTGATCATTGTCTGAAAAGTGTGGTTGTGTATGTAAATTCTTAAAGAAAATGAACACAAGTGACTTTGTCTTAAACCGAGAGATTCCGACTTAGAAAACAGTTGGGCAATGTAGATTTGTTTAGGAAGAAGTACAATGAGTAAGTAGTGGTCCATAGAAGTAAATTTTGGTACAACGTGGGAACCGAGTCTATCACGGGTGGTCTGGGTAGATTGAGTCTGTCATCTTGAGTCAAACTCACAGAAATACAAAGTATATGAGTACAACACATTGTGGCTATTGCCTTGGGTAAACCGAGGTCAGATGAGTCACCGGCTATGCTCCAAGTGAAGTCTTGGGGTCAGGTTAATGTTCCAAGTAAAGTCTTGGGACCAGGGGTTCCTAGAATGATCAACTTGGTTCCTATATCGCTCACGTGAGATATTGCCTTCGGGCCAGATTCCCTCCTAACGGAGATATGCCTTCGGGCCAGTTTATGATTACGGTTATTTGAACATGGATATCCACATGAAGTTGTATGTTAAACTGTAATATGATGTATGTATGAATTTAAATGTATGTAAAACCATGCTTTGAATTCTTTATTGTGAATATGATATATGCTAATTGCCTGACCACTTAATATATGGAAATTCAAAATCTGTTACATGCGTATGTGATTGTGATTGGCTCCCTTCCCCCAATTGTAGTGGTACCCGCTACTATACCAGGGATGGGAGAGCCTCTCACTGAGTCCGTTTGACTCACCCCAATGTTAAATGTTACAGACACAGGTGGCATAGGCATCGGGAGCGCTTCCACTTCATCTCAGGGAGGCGGACAGACTTAGAGACTGCAAGCATTGTTCGTGTGGGTAGTATTGATATATGTATTTTGTCAGGATATATATATGTATCTGATTCTTTTGGTATAGCATTGTTTTGTACAGTTGCTATATATATACATGTATATGTCACACTCTAGAATTGTCGGCTTCATACAGATTAAAGATTGGTCTTGTTGTTGGGAACATAGGCTAGGATATGATATATATCACGAGTATATATATATATGTATATGACTTCTGCATGTGAATAGGATAGATCACACGCACTGAGTATGTGAAAAATATGTAAATTTATATGTATGTGTGACTAAATACTTGATTGTATGAAAATACGGCTTCCGCATGTGAATAGGATAGGTCACCCGCATTGAGGCGCGTGATCAATATGTAAATTATATGCAGGTGTGTGATTGAATATATATGCTTGACTGTACACAGGAATTTTGCATGTGAATAGGATAGATCACCGGCCCTGAAGCGCGTGATCAATATGTATATTATAGGTACGTGTGATTGATTATGTGTATATCTATAGACTGAAGCGGCGTTGAGCGAGCCGTGGATTGCGTGCTACTTAGGTCATCGGATAGGGATGGCCATATATACTATATATTGTTTGTATTAGAAATGGGTAGTTATGCATATATAAAAATGTCAATCAGGGATTAGAGGCTTACAGGATAGGAGAAACCCTACCTCCCGTGCCGGTCACGGACGTTCGATAGGGGGTTGTGACAAACTTGGTATCAGAGGCAGGTTACTTTAAACTGTATGAAGCCATAGGTATGACCGGGTGTCGGTTTACCCCTCTTTGTGTACCCGGGCACAACGTGGGAGTAAGAAGGCACTTGTGGAAGTACCCAGGAAAATTGTGTCAGCCTTTCTTTCTACTCTCTTTGATAGGAAATGTCATTAGTATATGTGTACTTATTAGGTGTGGTCCTTGTGCAGCATAGGGATGCCACCTATCACGAGACGGAATAGGGGTGGAGGGAGAACTCCTGCTGAAATTGATCGAGAATCAGTTCTGGAGGAGGGAATGCCCACCCGAGGCCGAGGTAGAGGCCGTACCCGAGGCCGAGGTAGAGGTCGTGCTCGAGGTCGAGGTAGAGCACCAGTGAGAGGGGAAGAGAGGAGACAGTCACCGGAACCTCAACCTCAAGTAGAGACAGGTGCATCTTCCGTGGCTGTACATATTTTAAAGTTGTAAGAGTTGTATATATATATTTACAGCTTTTGATATTTACCTACTCTAGAATTGTCGGCTTCACATGTACTTAAAGAAAGGGTCCAGTTTGGGGAAGACTAGGATATATGTTTGAGTATATAAACTTCTGCATGCGAATAGGATAGATCGTACGCATTGAGGCGTACGATCAATATGATATGGATATATATTATGTGTGCTTACTGCATGTGAATAGGATAGATCGTACGGTCAATATGATATTAATATTTACATTATGAGTGCTGATAAATATATCTATACACTGGATTGAGCTGAAGCGGTATTGAGCGAACCGTGGATTGCAGGTTAATTAGGCCACCAGTGAGGTGTGGCCACTAGTATGATATATATATATTGATTATATAGCAGGGTAGTTAAGAACATGTTTACATGATAAGGCTTATGGGTTTAGAGGTAAAAATCTATTCCCGTGCTGGTCACGTACTCCCGATTTGGGGTCGTGACATGGTGGGTTTTGGATTTGGTTATGCTAGCGATGTGAGACATCGACTAGAACAACGTCAGATGGCACTTGAGACTTAAGTTTTTATAATCACCATGATGATGGTCATTGCCCTATCCTGGCAATAGAGTCAGAAAGGTTTTATATTGCTATAACGATAGCTTGAGGCTCAGAGAGTGCATCTGGACGGGTATATGAGTTATATCCTGTTGAGGATACTTGTACATATTAATAAGGAGAAGAATTGTTGATCCTTCGGGAAAGATACAAAGAATCCTATTAATATGTGAGACCAAGGTAAGGAGACACGGGAGGAACCTACGGGTGAACCGTGAGCCTAACCTAGTAAAAGAGAAACCATCCTGTGGAGTTGGTCCAGGGTGTGTCAGTGGCCATGCTTCGAGACGTCGTGCCTTGCCCGCTATGTGGCCTGGTTGGGTAATGGACGAGTGGGCTCAAGCTATTGCCCCGTAGTAAGGGGTCAGGACGTGCCCCATGGTGGCTATGTGTCAGTTGGTTGATAGATAGAGATTGATTGTGTTTGATTAATAGAATTGTCACGAGGTGACCAGTACCCAAGTGAATGGGTTAAGTATTGTTTGATTAACAGAATTGTCAAGAGGTGACCAGTACCCAAGTGAATGTGTTAAGTATGTTTTGCCACGTGGTGGCTAGCAACCCGAGTGCATGGGTTCGAAGTGGGAAAGCCACGTAGTGGCTAGTAGATACCCCAGAGTTGGGGAGATTAAATAGATGTATGTTTAGCATCTGTGTGTATGTACAAATTGCATGTGTTTGCATATAATTGCTGATTGTGCAGCGTAGTGGTAACATACAGGATTACGTCACCACACGTCTTGTTTGATTCAGACATGCTGAAACGTGAGAAGATCGGTAAGTAAAAGCTGGCACTATATGTTACATGTTTACTTGCTGATTGATGACGTGGAATAAACTGCTGCATGTTTACCGTTATTAAATGCATGTGAGTGTTTGGGTGAAATTTCTGTTGTTGTGTGGTCGCCAAGAATGTATGCTAATTAACAGTAACTAATTGTTTTTGAATGTGGTTGTGTATGACTCCCAATCCTAGCGCCATGGTACCCGCCTTGCGCCGGGGATGGGAGAGTTCTCACTGAGTCGCGTGGTTAAGACTCACACCTCATTTTTACTACACAGAGATAGGTTAAGTATAGGTGGAAGAAGTCTCGGTGGAACGAGGGACAAGCAAAACTTTCCAAGACCCACAACTTGTTCATGTGGGTGAATAAATTGTAATTGTAGTTTTATTTACTTTATTATTGTATCATAAAGTAAAGGGTAGACGTACCCAATTAGATTGTATCACTAAATCTAGAACTGTCAGCTTCACACACCTTAAAGATCAGGATCCGTTAGATTACAATGCAGGGAAAACTTGTTTTCAAAATATATATCTATACATATATCTGTTGCATGCGAATAGGATAGGCATCATCTTTGGATGTGTAGCCAGTACATAGGTTATATATTATGTGTGTATTCCTATATCTATATCCTGAAGCGGCATTGGCCGTGGATTTGCTTGCCTAGGATAGGCCACTATTTCGGTGTAGTCATAGTATTATAATGCATGTGAATGTATTTTTTCAATAATAGCTATTCTGTCAATTAGGTGATAAGGCTTACAGGCATAGGGATATTCCTTGTGTCTGTGCTGGTCACGGTCCTCTAAATGGGGGTCGTGAAATACGGCATATGGTTCGGCCACTTTGCCCTTCCATATACCGTGTCCTGATTTTCTAGACCGTAGACTTCTACTTCTATACTGTGGCATACACCACCTCTTTTCTGTTTACTTTGTAGGAAGGATAACTCATTTCCTTCAGCCATAGCATACCGCACAGTCGTGACCCATTCTCGTGGTCATCTTCCTGTCGATCCCATGCCCCTTGGCCCTGTTTATTCTTATTTGTAAACTTTCCATTTCAATCGCCCCATGGGCTTACTTTCTTTTCTACACGCCAAGCGTGTCTCTTCTTTCACTTTACAAACCATTCCTAGCCTAATCTACCATTCACTGCATATTTCTATTCTACTTGCATTCCACACGATAATCAAACAACTTGTGCTTATACCATAGCACACAACGCGCCACTAACAGAGCAGACGCATCGTCTCATTTAACACCTGCAAACAATTACACACTGTAACGCATTCCTGCCTACAATTCAACCAAACGTGTCTGTGTCTAGGTAGCATCCTCCATGGATGTCTCCTTTCCCTATTATGGCCTTAGGTTCCCGGGGTCACTGCCACCCCACCTTACGCCTTAGTGCTCATCGGCACTTGTGTATTGTACAGGTAATATGCTTTGCATAGAATTTCACATACAAATTCTATGCCTGAAGCGATGACTCGAAAGAATTTATGACTCAACATCCTGAGCAACCTCACAAGTGCCCGTCGAAACTACCGTTACGTCCGGATTCGTAATGGATAGCCCGACTGACACCTGAGACTACTAGTTAGCTTCACACCCTTAAAGAATAACCAGGCTTTGATACCAAGTTTTGTCATGACCCCCGTTTAGAGGATCGTGACCAGCACAGACACAGAGAATACCCCTATGCCTGTAAGCCTTATCACCTAATTGACAGAATATCTATTACTGAAAATACATTCACATGCATTATAATACCATGGCTACACGGAAGTGGTGGCCTATCCTAGGCAAGAAAATCCACGGCCAGTGCCGCTTCAGGATATAGATATAAGAAAACACACATAATATATAACCTGTGTACTGGCTACACATCCGAAGATGCTGCCTATCCTATTCACATGCAACGGATATATGTATATATATATATATATATATATTTTTAAAAACAAGTTTTCCCTAAATCGCAGTAAAATAAATCCTAATCTTTAAGGTGTGTGAAGTTGACAGTTCTAGATTTAGTAATACAATCTAATTGGGTACGTCTACCCTTTACTTTATAAAACAATGATAAAGTAAATTAAATTACAATTACAATTTATTCACCCACATGAACAAGTTGTGGGTCTTGGAAAGTGTTGCTCAACCCTCGTTCCACCGAGACTTCTTCCACCTGTACTTAACCTATCTCTGTGTAGTATAAATGAGGTGTGAGTCTTAACCACGCGACTCAGTGAGAACTCTCCCATCCCCGGCGCAAGGCGGGTACCATGGCGCTGGGATTGGGAGTCATAGACAACCACATGCAAAAACAATTGGTTACTGTTAATTAGCATACATTCTTGGCGACCACACAACAACAGATATTTCACCCAACCACTCACATGCATTTAACAGATACAAGCATGCAGCAGTTTAATTCACATCATCACTCAACAAGTAAACATATAACATATAATTCCGGCTTTTACTTACCGGTTTTCTCACATTCAACATGTTTGAACCAAACAAGACGTTGTGGTGATGTAATCCTGTACGTCACCACTATGCTGCACAATCAGCAATTATATGCAAACACATACAATTCTTTAAGTACACGCAGATACTATAACATACATCTACTTAACTCCCCCCACTCTGGGGTATTTACTAGCCACTACATGGCTTTTCTACCTCGAACCCGTGCACTCAGGTTGCTGGCCACCAAGTGGAAAAGCATACTTAACCCATTCACTTGGGTACTAGTCACCTCGTGACAATTCTATTAATCAAAAATACTTAACCCATTCACTTGGGTACTAGTCACCTCGTGACAATTCTGTTAATCAATCACAATCAACTTCTATCTATCAAACAACTGATACGTAACCACCACGTGGCACGTCCTGACCCCTTGCTGCGGGGCAATAGCTTGAGCCCACTCGTCCATTACCCAACCAGGCCACATGGCGGGCACGACACGACATCTCGAAGCATGGCCACTGACACACCTTGGACCAACTCCACAAGATGACTTCTCTTTACTAGGTTAGGCTCACGGTTCACCCTTAGGTTCCTCCCGTGTCTCCTTACCATAGTCTCACATATTAATAGGATTCTTTGTATCTTTCCTGAAGGATCAACAATTCTTCTCCTTATTAATATGTACAAGTATCCTCAACAGGGTATAACTCATATACCCGTCCAGATGCACTCTCTGAGCCTCAACCTATCGTCATAGCAATATAAATCCTTTCTGACCCTATTACCAGGATAGGGCAATGACCATCGTCATGGTGATTATAAAACTAAGGTCTCAAGTGCCATCTGACGTTGTTCTAGTCGATGTCTCACATCGCTAGCATAATCAAATCCGAAACCCACCAATAACTCCTTTGCATGATTATAATCTAAGTCACCGTCGTGACGAGTTTTCAAAATAAAAGCTTAGTCCTTCCGTACAAGGACTCTTGCCACCGTCATGGAAAAGATTTAATAAAATGCTCATCATGCCTCCGGAGTGTATGAGTTGGATTTGTAACACACCAATCATAGCAAACATCTATACTCTACTCCTATGTTTTCCTATCCAAGCTACTTTCCACAACCTATTTCTAGTTCTTTCATTCTTTTAGCATTCTATACCTCTAGCTAACACATACCAGACAAGCAGAGAATATACATACTCATGTAATCCACATAAGCATACAACCCTAGGAGCAGAGATGGAAGAACCCTCACCTTGGCCAACCTTCCATGCAATCCTCTCTTGTAACTTAAGTCTTCTCGGAGTTCCTGTTACACTCTATTGCGTGCCGTTGTTCCTATAAGAACAACATTTACTTCATTAATGTTATTACTTAACTTGACTCGTTATTGATCTCTCCATTACTCTCACATGTAGTCCATGGTTGCAAAAGAATCAAGCTCTTGGTCTTATCGGACTTCCCTATCCCGACTTATGCGTATCCTTCCTCGGACACTTGACTTACTCGCATATAACACTCTACTTGAGTGTTTAACATACTTGGATTTGAGTATTAGACATCTATCTAACTTGTATTCGCATCGAAGGAATCCTAATTTTAGGAAGGTCTAAGCATTTTAATTCAACTTGTGTTCCTACTCAGGTTCTAAGAAATCTAGTTTCTAAACCTCAATACACCTCTAATTCACCCTACTTAAGGCTTCCTAATAATTATGAAGGAATAAAATTACCATTTTAGAATTTGGACTTCATTGTTCCACAAGTTTCCATCCTTGAGAAACAAGAAGGTACCTAAAATAATTCTTAATAAATATTCATAATTATCCTCGAGTGTTTAAGATCGAAGAGAGGAGGTTTAAAACTCTCAACGTCACCTTAAAGTGTATTTGGGCAACCCGAGCAGGGACCCGATACGTTAACGTTAAGGTTCAACCTTAGTAACCTCGAACCAGCTCTTCACGGGTCTTGTTCAGCTAATATTCCAACCATATAATTTTAATAATACCAATTCAAGCCTATTTACTCAAATCCAAGCTCAATCCTAATCATAAACAATTTTCCCCAATTTGGAAATAATTATAATTTCAACCCCAAATCCTTCCAAATTTGAATTTGGCTAAATCCGAAGATATAATCTCGATTCCTACCCCAACTAAGTGTTCAAGAACACTTTCTAGGTCTCAATCAACCCTCGAAACAACTCAATCGAAGGTGAATCGAAGAAATCCCTAAAAATGGAGAAATTGAGGGTTTTGAATGAAATTGGGGTTACCAACCTTGATTCAATTGGTGGGAGGTGTGGAAGATGTTGGAGTCGAACTCCGGTGGTCGTGGCCAGCGTCGGACCGCCTCTCCTCAAGCCGATTTCCGGCGAACCTCCTCCTCTCTCTCTCTCTCTCTCTCTCTCTACCTCTCGGCTCTTTCTCTCTCTCTCTCTCTCTCTCTCTCTCTCTACCTCTTGGCTCTTTCTCTCTCTTACTTCTTCTTCTCACGACACTCACGGCCACCGTCCCCTACAAGCTCCTTCGTCCATCCCCTTCTTCTTCCCCGTTCGGTCCGCTCCCTCTCTTCTCCGTTTTCCTTCGGTTCTTTCCCATCCCGTGCTCTCTCTCTCTCATATCTCCCTTTCTCTTTTTTTCTTTCTTTTAATCTCATGCCACACTCACGGTTCCCCTCTTAACTAATTAAAAATAATATATATAAAATAATAAAATACCTAAATAATTATAATAATTAAATAATAAATAAATAAATAAATATAATTAAAAATAAATAAATTAATAATTAAATAAATAATAACTAATATATATTTTAATTTAATCCCTCTTTCCTATTTATTTCAAGTTTCCAATTTCTTAGGTCCTGAATTAAATCCAAAAAAATTATTTTTTACTTCTTTTTCCTTCCCCTTTTTATTTTATTTTAAACTTCGAAAAAATTTTCTTGGGTATTACAATCTTTGAAAAAAAATTTCCTCTCCGGTTTATTTTTAACTTTCATACTTTTTCTATATTCTCTTTTTTTAAGGTTTTAATTCCTAGCCCCGAAATAAATCATTCTTAAATCCTCGAAATTTTAAATAAATGATTCTTTAATCCTCGAAATTTTCCAGGGTATTACAATATTCATTTTCCATCTTTAATCAGTTTTCGCCGATGAATGTTCTGAAAACTTGATAGTCATTTTTCATTTTTTTAATCAGTTTTCGCCGACGAGTATTTCGAAAACGTAATATTCATTTTTCTTTTCTTAAAAAAAATAGTTTTCGCCGATGATTGTTTCAAAAACATGATATTCATTTTTCTTTTTTTAATCATATTTCGTCGATTAGTGTTTCGAAAACTTGATATTCATTTTTCTGTTTTTAATCAGTTTTCGCCGATTAGTGTTTCGAAAACTTGATATTCATTTTTATTTTTTTAATCAGTTTTCGTCGATGAGTGTTTCGAAAACTGGATATTGTTTTTTCTATTCTTAATCATTTTTCGTCGATGAGTGTTTCGAAAACTTTATATTCATTTTTATTTTTTTTAATCAGTTTTCGCTGATGAGTGTTTCGAAAACTTGATAGTCATTTTTCAATTCTTAATCATTTTTCACCGATGAGTGTTTCGAAAACGTAATATTAATTTTTCTTTTTTTTTAAATAGTTTTCGCCGATTATTGTTTCGAAAACGTGATATTCATTTTTCTTTTTTTTAATCATATTTCGCCGATGAGTGTTTTGAAAACTTGATATTCATTTTTCTATTTTTTAATAAGTTTTCGCCGATGAGTATTTCAAAAACTCGATATTTATTTTTCTTGTTTTTAATCAGTTTTCGCCGATAAATGTTTCGAAAACTTGATATTCATTTTTTTTAATTAGTTTTCGCCGATGAGTGTTTCGAAAACTTTATATCCATTTTTCTTTTTTTAATCAATTTTCCCCAACAAGTATTTCGAAAACTTGATATTCATTTTTCTTTTTTTAATCAGTTTTCACCGATGAGTATTTAGAAAACTTGATATTCATTTTCCTTTTTTACTCAGTTTTGGTCAATGAGTGTTTCGAAAACTTGATATTCATTTTTATTTTCTTAATCAGTTTTCGCCGATGAATATTCGAAAATTTGATATTCATTTTTCTTTTTTTAATGAGTTTTCGCCGATGAGTGTTTCGAAAACTTGATATTCATTTCCTTTTTAATCAGTTTTCGCCGATAAGTGTTTCAAAAACTTGATATTCATTATTTTTTAATCAGTTTTCGTCGATGAGTGTTTTGAAAACTTGATATTCATTTTTCTTCTTTTAATCAGTTTTCGCCGATGAGTGTTTCTAAACCTTGATATTCATTTTTCTTTTTGTAATCAATTTCCGCCGATGAGTGTTTCGAAAACTTTATATTCATTTTTATTTTTTTTTAATCAGTTTTCGCTGATGAGTGTTTCGAAAATTTGATATTTATTTTTCTTTTTTTTAATCAGTTTTCGCCAATGAGTGTTTCGAAAACTTGATAGTCATTTTTCAATTTTAATCATTTTTCACCGATGAGTGTTTCGAAAACGTAATATTCATTTTTCTTTTTTTTTTAAAATAGTTTTTGCCGATGATTGTTTCGAAAACGTGATATTCATTTTTATTTTTTAATCATATTTCGCCGTTTAGTGTTTCAAAAACTTGATATTCATTTTTCTGTTTGTAATCAGTTTTCGCCGATGATTGTTTCAAAAACTTGATAGTCATTTTTCGTTTTTTAATCAGTTTTAATTGATCTGCGTTTCAGGAATTTGATATTCATTTTTCTTCTTTTAATCAGTTTTCGCCGAGGATTGTTTCAAAAACTTGACAGTCATTTTCGTTTTTTAATCAGTTTTAGCTGATCTGTGTTTCAGGAACTTGATATTCATTTTTCTTCTTTTAATCATTTTTCGCCAATGAGTGTGTCGAAAACTTGATTTTTTTTCTTTTTTTAATCATTTTCGCCGATGAGTGTTTCTAAACTTCATATTCATTTTTCTTTTGTTAATCAGTTTTCGCCGATGAGTATGTAATACCCGAGAACATTTTAACTAGCGTCATCAGTTAAATTAAATTAATTAATTTAAAAGAGGAAAATGAGATGAAAAATACACACTAGCCTATCACTTATTTTGTGGTAAATATAAATTTTTGTAAAATCCTAATACTTATATTTTTTTTTTTATTAAATCAGATTTCTTTTTGTTTTTTTAGTGATATGTATATATATTAAATTATTATATATGTATATATATATATATATATGTAGATAAAACAAAGAATAAAGGAGAGAAGCAGAGAAAGCAACGTCAACGAGAGGGAGAAACGGGAAAGGAAAACGCGAGAGAGAGGGGTGAGGCTTTGAACGGGAAGACGCACGGGCTGAGCACGGAGGAGCATGCGTGGTGGCCGGACGTGCGAGCCGGTGCCAGAGTGAGTCGCCGTTCGCCGAAAACCACCTCTGTTGTGCTAGAGAGAGAGAGAGCTACGGGCTAGAGAGAGAGAGCTACGGGCTAGAGAGAGAAGCAAAGGGAGAGAGTTTCTCGCCGGGAAACGTCATCTCTTCACCGGGGAAGGTAGCTGGGAGTCTCCTCTACTCCATATTGTCCTTCTAAACCGGTTGAATTGAGGTGAGAAGTCCCGAAACTCTCAAACCCCAATTTTATCAATTTTAGGGATTTTTGGAAAGACCCCAATTGATTCAATCTGAGTATTCTGGGTCCTAAATTGAAGTATTGGCATGTTACGAAGTGAGTTGGAAGCTTAGGAACCGGAACCAAATTGATGGAATTTATCCGGGTTGAAAAAATTGTAGGAAAATGTGGTTGTTAAGGTTTAAGGGTGTTGTGGACTGATTTGGGGTGCATTGAAAGGTTGAATGATAATTATATAATTATTAAAAATTATTGGAATGTACGAGGGATTAAAACCCGAGTAATTCCCGTCTCACCCGGAACCCCGTTCGGGGAAAAAGAGACAAATTTCTAATTTTACGCGTATTCGGGTATACGTATTCATGTGTAGGTGAAGTGTTCAAGGTTATTTTGATAAATGGAAAGCTTTGACAAGTAGGATTTATGATTCTCTTGAGCCATAAATTCAAGACTTGGGTAATGGAAGTTCATATGGACACATAGAGATGAAATTGGGTAACCTTGCATTCCCAAGTCAAAGCTTCCGAATAGTGTGATTAAGAAAGGGTTGGACACGAATAGAAGCATGTTAGGTGTTCCGAAAACTAGTTGGGGGCATTCCAAGCCCAACAACTAGTCTATGAAATTAATTAGAGAGAACTTGAGCATTAGAGTTACATGTACATGATATTGGCTAATTTTCAAGCTTCTGAATCTCTCAAGTATATTTGTATAGGGCACCATACTGTGAGTGGACCTTCGGGCACACCGAGAGCCAATCAGAGGGGCCAACCAGGTGAGGGGCTTTCCTATCCTTGACCCATAGGGTTGACTGCGGATATAGATATATGGTTTGCCTTCCTGCCTATTTGTAGGAATTATATATTAGATAATATGCTATTGTTGTTCCTAAATTACAATATATGTGAAAATGTGCTATATGTGTTTATGTGAATTGTGAAAGCGATGGTGGCTCAAGAAGCCTTATATGGAAGGAAGGTCCTCAGGACCTATATGACATCGGGGGTAGGATGGAGTCAATTTTAATGGGGAGAGTATTGTGGTACTAGAAACTCACCTTATTAATTATTATCTGAAAAAGTGTGGTGGTGTATGTAAACTCTCAAAGAAAATGAACATAGGTGACCTTGTTTTAAACCGAGGGATCCTAGGATTAGAAAACCACTTGGACACTTAGAATTTCCTAAGAAGAATTAAAATAAATAAGTAGTGGTCCATAGGGGTCATTATGGTACAACGCGGGAACCGAGTCTATCACGGGTGGTCCGGGTAAATCGAGTCTGTTATCTTGAGTCAAACTCTCAGAAATACAAAGTATATGAGTACACCACATTGTGGTTATTGCCTTGGGTAAATCGAGGTCAGATGAGTCGCCGGCTATGCTCCAAGTGAAGTCTTGGGGTCAGATTATTGTTCCAAGCAAAGTCTTGGGGCCAGGGGTTCCTAGAATGATCAACTAGGTTCCTATATCGCTCACGTGAGATATTGCCTTCGGGCCAGATTCTCTCCTAACGGAGATATGCCTTCGGGCCAGTTTATGATTACGGTTCTTTGAACATGGGTATCCACATGTAGTTGTATGTTAAACTGTAATACGATGTACGTATGAATTTAAACGTATGTCAAATCATGCTTTAAATTCTTTATTGTGAATATGATATATGCTAATTGCCTGACCACTTAATATATGGAAATTAAATCTGTTATATGCGTATGTGTTTGTGATTGGCTCCTCTCCCCAGTTGTAGTGGTACCCGCTACTACACCAGGGATGTGAAAGCCTCTCACTGAGTCTGTTTGACTCACCCCAATGTTACATGTTACAGATACAGGTGGTATAGGCATCGGGAGCGCTTCCACTTCATCTCAGGGAGGCGGACAGACTTAGAGACCGCACGCATTGTTCACGTGGGTAGTATGATACATGTATTTTGTCAGGATGTATATGTATATGATTCTTTTGGTATAGAATTGTTTGTACACCTGCTATATACATATATGTATACGTCACACTCTTGAACTGTCGGCTTCATACAGATTAAAGATTGGTCTTGTCGTTGGGAATATAGGTTATGATATGATGAATATCATGTGTATATATATATATATATATGAATGTGACTTCCGCATGTGAATAAGATAGATCACACGCACTGAGCGTGTAATCAATATGTAAATTTATATGTATGTGCGACTGAATATTTGATTGTGTGAAAATACGGCTTCCGCATGTGAATAGGATAGGTCACACGCATTGAGGCGTGTGATCAATACGTATATTATATGCAGGTGTGTGATAGAATATATATACTTGACTGTACACAGGAATTCTGCATGTGAATAGGATAGATCACCCGCCTGGAAGCGCGTGATCAATATGTATATTATATGTAGGTGCGATTGATTATGTGTATATGTATAGACTGAAGCGGTGTTGAGCGAGCTGTGGATTGCGTGCTACTTAGGTCACCGGATAGGGATGACCATATATACTATATATTGTTTGTAATAGAAATGGGTAGTTATGCATATATAAGAATGTCAATCAGGAATTAGAGGCTTACGGGATAGGAGAAATCCTACCTCCCGCGCTGGTCTCGGACGTCCGATAGGGGGTCGTGACAGAGTATTTCGAAAACTTGATATTCATTTTTCTTTTTTTAATCAGTTTTTGCCGATGAGTGTTTCGAAAACTCGATATTCATTTTCCTTTTTTAATCAGTTTTCGCCGATGAGTGTTTCGAAAACTTGATATTTATTTTTATTTTTTTTAATCAGTTTTCGTCGATGAGTGTTTCGAAAACTTGATATTCATTTTTCTTCATTTAATCATTTTTCGCCGATGAGTGTCTCGAAAACTTGATTTTTTTTCATTTTTTAATCATTCTTCGCCGATGAGTGTTTCGAAAACTTGATATTTATTTTTCTTTTTTTAATCAGTTTTCGCCGATGAGTATTTCGAAAACTTGATATTCATTTTTCTTTTTTTAATCAGTTTTCGCCGATGAGTGTTTCGAAAACTTGATATTCATTTTTATTTTTTTTATCAGTTTTCGTCGATGAGTGTTTCGAAAACTTAATATTCATTTTTCTTTTTTTAATCAATTTTCGCCGATGTGTGTTTCGAAAACTTGATATTCATTTTTCTTTTTTTAATCAATTTTCGCCGATAAGTGTTACGAAAACTTGATATTCTTTTTCTATTTTTAATCATTTTTCGCCGATGACTGTTTCGAAAACTTTATATTCATTTTTATTTTTTTAATCAGTTTTCGCCGATGAGTGTTTCGAAAACTTGATATTTATTTTTTTTAATCAATTTTCGCCGATGAGTTTTTCGAAAACTTGATAGTCATTTTTTACTTTTTAATCATTTTTCGCCGATGAGTGTTTTGAAAACGTGATATTCATTTTTCTTTTTCTAATCATATTTCGCCGATGAGTGTTTCGAAAACTTGATATTCATTTTTCTGTTTTTTAATCAGTTTTCGTCGATGAGTGTTTCAAAAACTTGATATTTATTTTTCTTTTTTTAATCAGTTTTCGACCATAATTGTTTCAAAAACTTGATATTTATTTTTCTTTTTTTATTCAGATTTCGCGGATTAGTGTTTCGAAAACTTGATATTCATTTTTCTTTTTTTAATCAGTTTTCATCGATTAGTGTTTCGAAAATTTGATATTTTTTATTTTTTTAATCAGTTTTCGCCGATGAGTGTTTCGAAAACTTGATATTCATTTTTAGTTTTTTTAATCAGTTTTTGTCGATGAGTGTTTTGAAAACTTGATATTCATTTTCTTTTTTTAATCAATTTTCGCCGATGAGTGTTTCGAAAACTTGATATTCATTTTTTCTTTTTTTAATCAATTTTTGCCGATGAGTGTTTCGAAAACTTGATATTCTTTTTCTATTTTTAATCATTTTTCGTCGATGAGTGTTTCGAAAACTTTATATTCATTTTTTTAATAAGTTTTCGCTGATGAGTGTTTCGAAAACTTGACATTTATTTTTCTTTTTTTTAATCAATTTTCGCCGATGAGTGTTTCGAAAACTTGATATTCATTTTCCTTTTCTAATTAGTTTTCGCCGATGAGTGTTTCGAAAATTTGATATTCATTTTTATTTTTATAATAAGTTTTTATCGATGAGTGTTTCGAAAACTTGATATTCATTTTTCTTTTTTTAATCAGTTTTTGCCGATGAGTGTTTCGAAAACTTGATATTCATTTTTCTTTTTTTAATCAATTTTCGCCGATAAGTGTTTCGAAAACTTGATATTCTTTTTCTATTTTTAATCATTTTTCGCCGATGAGTGTTTCGAAAACGTAATAATCATTTTTCTTTTTTTTTAAATAGTTTTCGCCGATGATTGTTTCGATAACGTGATATTCATTTTTCTTTTTTTAATCATATTTCGCCGATGAGTGTTTCGAAAACTTGATATTCATTTTTCTGTTTTTAATCAGTTTTCGCCGATAAGTGTTTCAAAAACTTGATATTCATTTTTCTTTTCTTAATAAGTTTTTGCCGATGACTGTTTCGAAAACTTTATATTCATTTTTCTTTTTTTAATCAGTTTTCACCGATGAGTATTTCGAAAACTTAATATTCATTTTTCTTTTTTTTAATCAATTATCGCCGATGAGTGTTTCGAAAACTTGATATTCGTTTTTATTTTTTTTAATCAGTTTTCACCGATGAGTGTTTCGAAAACTTGATATTCATTTTCCTTTTTTAATCAGTTTTCGCCGATCAGTGTTTCGAAAACTTGGTATTCATTTTTATTTTTTTTAATCAGTTATCGTCGATGAGTGTTTCGAAAACTGGATATTCATTTTTCTTTTTTTAGTAAGTTTTCGTTGATGAGTGTTTCGAAAACTTGATATTCATTTTCCTTTTCTAATTAGTTTTCGCCGATGAGTGTTTCGAAAATTTGATATTCATTTTTATTTTTATAATAAGTTTTTATCGATGAGTGTTTCGAAAACTTGATATTCATTTTTCTTTTCTTAATCAGTTTTTGCCGATGAGTGTTTCGAAAACTTGATATTCATTTTTCTTTTTTTAATCAATTTTCGCCAAAAAGTGTTTCGAAAACTTGATATTCTTTTTCTATTTTTAATCATTTTTCGCCGATGAGTGTTTCGAAAACGTAATATTCATTTTTCTTTTTTTTTTAAGTAGTTTTCGCCGATGATTGTTTCGATAACGTGATATTTATTTTTCTTTTTTTAATCATATTTCGCCGATGAGTGTTTCGAAAACTTGATATTCATTTTTCTGTTTTTTAATCAGTTTTCGCCGATAAGTGTTTCAAAAACTTGATATTCATTTTTCTTTTTTTAATAAGTTTTCGCCGATGATTGTTTCGAAAACTTTATATTCATTTTTCTTTTTTTAATCAGTTTTCACCGATGAGTATTTCGAAAACTTAATATTCATTTTTCTTTTTTTAATCAATTATCGCCGATGAGTGTTTCGAAAACTTGATATTTGTTTTGTTTTAATTAGTTTTCACCGATGAGTGTTTCGAAAACTTGATATTCATTTTCCTTTTTTAATCAGTTTTCGCAGATCAATGTTTCGAAAACTTGATATTCATTTTTATGTTTTTAATCAGTTATCGTCGATGAGTGTTTCGAAAATTGGATATTCATTTTTCTTTTTTTAGTATGTTTTCGTTGATGAGTGTTTCGAAAACTTGATATTCATTTTTCTTTCTTTAATCAGTTTTCGCCGATTAGTGTTTTCGAAAACTTGATTTTCATTTTTCTTTTTTTTTAATTAGTTTTCGCCGATAAGTGTTCTGAAAACTTGATATCCATTTTTCTTTTTTTTAAATCAATTTTCACCGATAAGTGTTTTGAAAACTTGATATTCATTTTTCTTTTTTTTAATCTGTTTTCGCCGATGAGTGTTTCAAAAACGTAATATTCATTTTTCTTTTTTTTAAACAATTTTTGCCGATGAGTGCTTCGAAAGCTTGATATTCATTTTTCTTTTTCTTAATCAGTTATCACCGATGAGTGTTTCGAAAACGTGATATTCATTTTTCTTTATTTAATTTGTAATACCCGGGGAATTTTTTTAAGTTTAAAATGAAATGGAAGGGAAAGAAAAAGAAGTAGAAAATACTTTGTAGGATTTAATTCAGGATCTATGAAATTGGAAACCTAAATTAAATAGGAAAAAGGGATAAAATTGAATTTTTTTTTCAGCCTTACTTATGTAATATTATTAATTTTATATATTAGAAAATAAAAGAAAATAAAATTTTAATAGAAAAGAGGATGGATTTAAATTGGAAATATGTTTTTTTCTTACTTTTCATTAATATAATAATAATTATTATTATTATTTATTTATTTATTATTATTATTATTATTATTATTATTATTATTATTATTATTATTATCTATATTAATATGGCTGTGACCCCTTCTGGTCATTGGGGTCACAAAATAGATATTTTCTAATTAAAAAATGGAAAAAACTTAGGTCCTTTTCCTTATGTCCATTACATCAAGTTCTCCAATATAAATATGACACGTGGCAAAAAGTGTTTAAATGACCAATCACAGTAGAGAGAGAATATAGAAGACCACATTTTATATAACCAATCATAGAAGAGAGAGAGTGTAAATACAATATATGATTGGTGGAACTTGATGTAATGGACATAAGGAAATGGACCTAAGTTTTTTCCTTAAAAAATATAAGAAAAATATATAATGGTGGGAGAATGTGGGAGAGAGAAAATAGATATGATAGGTAGTTATTAAAAAAGTAGGGAAATAATAATTTCCTAATATTTAATTTATTTTTAAAATATAATAATAATTTTTATATTGTGTTTTAAAAATTCAAAAAAAATATCAAATATCCAATATGTTATTATTTAAAAATATAATAATAATTATTTTATATTATATTTTTAAAAAATTAAAGAATAAATTACATGCACGTACGTGCATGCGAAGCCTCTAGTATATTATATTCTAATTAATTGTTATAAGAAGGGGAGTGGGGTGCCGTGGCTATAAGAGAGGAAAGAAGAGAAGAAAGAAATAAGAAAATAAGGGAAAGAGAGAGAGACGGATAGAAAGAAAGAAAGAAGGGGAAAAACGAGAGAGAGAGAGGGAGAAGAGGCGTGGAAGGAGAAGAGGAAGAAGAGGTGGGTTCGCCGGAAAAGTGACCGGGGAGAGCTAGACGACGCCGGAAAAAGTCACCGGAGCTTGAGTACGACGTCTCCTACACCTCCCACCAATCGAGTCAAAGGTTGGTAACCCCAATTTCATTCGAAAACCCCAATTTCTTCATTTTTAAGGATTTCTTCGATCCACCTTCGACTTGGTTGTTCGAGGGTAGATTGAGACCTAGGAAGTATTCTTGAACACTTAGTTGGGGTAAGAATCGAGGCTATACCCTCGGGTTTAGCCGAATTCGAATTTGAAAGGGTTTGGGGTAGAAAATTCTAAATATTCATAAATTGGGGAAATTATTGATAATTAGGATTGAGCTTGGATTTGAGTAAATAGGCTTGGATTGGAATTATTGAAACTATATTGTTGAATTATTAGCTTAACAAGACCCGTGAAGAGCTTACCCGAGGTTACTAAGGTTGAACCTTAACGTTAACGTGCCGGGTCCCTGCTCGGATCGCCCAAATACACTTTAAGGGTGATGTTGAGGGCTCCAAACTTCTTCTTTTCAATCTTAAACACCCTAGAATAATTCTAAATATGCTATCAAGCATCAAGAATTATTTTAGGTACTTTCTTGTTTCTCAAAGATGGAAACTTGCGGAACAATAAAGTCTAAAATTTAAAATGGCAATTTAATTCCTTCGTAATTATTAGGAAACCTTAAGTAGGATAATTTAGAAGCATATCGAGGTTTAGTAACTCAAATCCAAGGCTCCAAAATCAATTCAAGGTGAGCGATAGTTATACGAAACCAAGTGGGTAGCACTTGAGACTCTCATGGAAGAGAAGGAAGACGGGTAAGACCAAGAACTCGGTTCTTGGCGACGTTTAGGTGCATTTTAGGCACGAGCATTCCATATGCATATGAGTTGCATATAGTTAAGATTGTTAACCACGTGAATGCAATTGTTAGGAAACCACGAATCATCTGGAGCGGGAGTTACTCCAGGACAAGCACAAGGAAGCCGTCCAGGTGAGGGGTTTCCCATCCTTGCCTTATAAGGTTGATTGAGGATGTGGATATGTGGTTTGCCTACTTGCCTATTTGTAAGAATTACCTAGTGGTTAACATGCTATTGTTGTTTCTAAACTGTTATATGTGAAAATATTTGTATATGTGTGTTTGACTACAGGTAAAGAGGTACTGGAGGGTATCCATGTGATGAAATGAGATACACTGAACAGTTCAAGCAAGGGGGTAAGTTGTTGATTGAGTCTAAGGTTTGGCTTACCCTATTAATTAGAAACTCATTAAAGAAATCGTATAGAAGTTGTTAGTAAACGTCGACGTTTTATGGAAATTGAACTTAGGGAAGACCTTAGAGCTAGGTTATGATCTAAACCAAGGGTCCAGGAACAATATGAGGATTAATATGATCTCTTAATTGATTAGTGAGTCGTAGGGATGTTCACACTACCTAGGTAAAGTCAGTTTAGGATAGTAATGGGTAGATAGAGTCAGGATCCCAGCTAAAAGCTTGGGAAGAGAAACAAGTTAAAACATTTGCCCGTTGAGGCCATTGCCCTAGCCTGGCACTAGGGTTAGTAAAAGACTAAAAGATTTGCCCGTTGAGGCCATTGCCCTAGCCTGGCACTAGGGTCAGTAAAAGACTAAAAGATTTGCCCGTTGAGGCCATTGTCCTAGCCTGGCACTAGGGTCAGTAAAAGACTAAAAGATTTGCCCGTTGAGGCCATTGCCCTAGCCTGGCACTAGGGTCAGTTAAAGATTTAAAATAAATTGCCCGTTGAGGCCATTGCCCTAGCCTAGAACTAGGGTCAGTTAAGTGATTTACAATTTTCAAATGATATGTTAAAAGTGTTTGCTTGATTATGAGAAGCATGATAGAAAAGCATGATCTGTAGGTGTATCTTTGATTTTAATGTTATATTAATATTGCCTGATCGTAATATAACATTTGATAAACTGGATTTTCATGCGCATGTGATTGTGGGTGTTTCCCTTTCCCCAGCTGTAGTGGTACTCGCCGCTACGCCGAGGATGGGAAGCTTCTCACTGAGTCTGTTTTACTCACTCCCTCTGCTTCAATGTTTCAGATAGAGGGATTGGGCAGGCATCGAGGTCCAGACAGTGATACGGACATTAGACCATCCTTTACGCACTAGTTCGCGTGGGTGAACACTTTTTGTTATTTTGACTCTTTCGGTTGTATATATTATAAGTTGTAAGAGTTGTGTATATATATTTACAGCTTTTGATATGTGCCTACTCTAGACTTGTCGGCTTCACATATACTTAAAGACAGGGTCCAGTTTGGGGGAAAAACTAGGATATATGTATGAGTATATAAACTACTGCATGTGAATAGGATAGATCGTATGCATTGAGGCTTACGGTCAATATGATATGGATATATATATTATGTGTGCTTGCTGCGTGTGAATAGGATAGATCGTATGTATTGAGACGTACGGTCAATATGATATGAATATTTATAATATGAGTGTTGATATATATATGTATACACTAGGCTGAGCTGAAGCGGTCTTGAGCGAACCGTGGATTGCAGGTTAATTAGGCCACCAGTGAGGTGTGGCCACTATTATGATTGTAAATATTGATTGTATAGCAGGGTAGTTATAGTTATGTTTACAGGGTAAGGCTTACGGGTTTAGAGGTAAAAATATTCCTGTGCCGGTCACGTACTCCCAATTTGGGGTCGTGACATAATTAGTTTTCACCGATGAGTGTTTCGAAAACTGGACATTCAATTTCCTTTTTTAATCATTTTTCGCCGATGATTGTTCTGAAAACTTGATATTCATTTTAATTTTTTTTAATCATTTTTCGTCGATGAGTGTTTCGAAAACTTGATATTCATTATTCTTTTTTTAATCAGTTTTCGCCGATGAGTGTTTCGAAAACTTGATAGTCATTTTTCGTTTTTTAAACAATTTTCGCCGATGAGTGTTTCGAAACCGTAATATTCATTTTTCTTTCTTTTAAATAGTTTTCGCCGATGAGTGTTTCGAAAACTTGATATTCATTTTTCTTTTTCTTAATCAGTTTTCGCCAATTAGTGTTTCGAAAACGTGATATTCATTTTTCTGTATTTAATTAGTATTCACCGATGAGTGTTTCGAAAACTTGATATTCATTTTTCTTTTTTTAATAAGTTTTCGCCGATAAGTGTTCTGAAAACTTGATATTCACTTTTCTTTTTTTAATCAGTTTTCGCCGATGAGTGTTTCGAAAACTTGATATTCATTTTTATTTTTTTAATCAATTTTCGCCGATGAGTGTTTCGAAAACTTGATAGTCATTTTTCGTTTTTTAATCAATTTTCGCCGATGAGTGTTTCGAAAACGTAATATTCATTTTTCTTTCTTTTAAATAGTTTTCGCCGATGAGTGTTTCGAAAACTTGATATTTATTTTTCTTTTTCTTAATCAGTTTTCGCCTCTAAGTGTTTCGAAAACGTGATATTCATTTTTCTTTATATAAGTAGTTTTCACCGTTGAGTGTTTCGAAAACTTGATATTCATTTTTCTTTTTTTAATTAGTTTTCGCCAATGAGTGTTCTGAAAACTTCATATTCATTTTTCTTTTTTAATAGGTTTTCGCCGATGAGTGTTTTGAAAACTTGATATTCATTTTTCTTTTTTTAATCATTTTTCACCGATGAGTGTTTCGAAAACTTGATTTTCATTTTTCTTTTTTTAATCAGTTTTCACCAATGAATGTTTCGAATACTTGATATTCATTTACCATTTTAAATCAGTTTTCGCCGATGAGTGTTTCGAAAACTTTATATTCATTTTTATATTTTTAATCAGTTTTCGTCGATGAGTGTTTCGAAAACTGGATATTCATTTTCCTTTTTTAGTAAGTTTTCGCTGATGAGTGTTTCGAAAAATTGATATTCATTTTTCTTTTTTTAATCAGTTTTAGTCGATGAGTGTTTTCGAAAACTTGAAATTCATTTTTCTTTTTTTAATCAGTTTTCGCCGATGAGTGTTCTGAAAACTTGATATTCATTTTTCTTTTTTTAATCAGTTTTCGCCGATGAGTGTTCTGAAAACTTGATATTCATTTTTCTTTTTTTAAATCAGTTTTCGCCGATGAGTGTTTCGAAAACATAATATTCATTTTTCTTTCTTTTAAATAGTTTTCGCCGATGAGTGTTTCGAAAACTTGGTTTTTATTTTTCTTTGTTTAATCGATTTTCACCGATGAATGTTTCGAAAACTAGATATTCATTATTCTTTTTCTTAATCAGTTTTCGCCGATTAGTGTTTCGAAAACGTGATATTCATTTTTCTTTATTTAATTAGTTTTCACCGACGAGTGTTTCGAAAACTTGATATTCATTTTATTTTTTTAATAAGTTTTTGCCGATAAGTGTTCTGAAAACTTGATATTCATTTTTCTTTTTTTTAATCATTTTTCGTCGATGAGTGTTTCGAAAACTTGATATTCATTATTCTTTTTTTAATCAGTTTTTGCCGATGAGTGTTTCGAAAACTTGATAGTCATTTTTCGTTTTTTAAACAATTTTCGCCGATGAGTGTTTCGAAACCGTAATATTCATTTTTCTTTCTTTTAAATAGTTTTCGCCGATGAGTGTTTCGAAAACTTGATATTCATTTTTCTTTTTCTTAATCAGTTTTCGCCAATTAGTGTTTCGAAAACGTGATATTCATTTTTCTTTATTTAATTAGTATTCACCGATGAGTGTTTCGAAAACTTGATATTCATTTTTCTTTTTTTAATAAGTTTTCGCCGATAAGTGTTCTGAAAACTTGATATTCACTTTTCTTTTTTTAATCAGTTTTCGCCGATGAGTTTGTTGAAAACTTTAAATTCATTTTTCTTTTTTTAATCAATTTTCGCCGATGAGTGTTTCGAAAACTTGATAGTCATTTTTCGTTTTTTTAATCAGTTTTCGCCGATGAGTGTTTCGAAAACGTAATATTCATTTTTCTTTGTTTTAAATAGTTTTCTCCGATTAGTGTTTCGAAAACTTGATATTCATTTTTCTTTTTCTTAATCAGTTTTCGCCTATTAGTGTTTCGAAAACGTGATATTCATTTTTCTGTATATAAGTAGTTTTCACCGTTGAGTGTTCGAAAACTTGATATTCATTTTTCTTTTTCTAATTAGTTTTCGCCGATGAGTGTTCTGAAAACTTGATATTCATATTTCTTTTTTAATCAGTTTTCGCCGATGAGTGTTTTGAAAACTTGATATTCATTTTTCTTTTTTTAATCATTTTTCACCGATGAGTGTTTCGAAAACTTGATTTTCATTTTTCTTTTTTTTAATCAGTTTTCACCAATGAATGTTTCGAATACTTGATATTCATTTACCATTTTAAATCAGTTTTCGCCGATGAGTGTTTCGAAAACTTTATATTCATTTTTATATTTTTAATCAGTTTTCGTCGATGAGTGTTTCGAAAACTGGATATTCATTTTTCTTTTTTTAGTAAGTTTTCGCTGATGAGTGTTTCGAAAAATTGATATTCATTTTTCTTTTTTAATCAGTTTTAGTCGATGAGTGTTTTCGAAAACTTGATATTCATTTTTGTTTTTTTAATAAGTTTTCGCCGATGAATGTTCTGAAAACTTGATATTCATTTTTCTTTTTTTAATCAGTTTTCGCCGATGAGTGTTCTGAAAACTTGATATTCATTTTTCTTTTTTTAAATCAGTTTTCGCCGATCAGTGTTTCGAAAACATAATATTCATTTTTCTTTTTTTTAAATAGTTTTCGCCGATGAGTGTTTCGAAAACTTGATTTTTATTTTTCTTTTTTTAATCGATTTTCACCGATGAATGTTTCGAAAACTAGATATTCATTATTCTTTTTCTTAATCAGTTTTCGCCGATTAGTGTTTCGAAAACGTGATATTCATTTTTCTTTATTTAATTAGTTTTCACCGACGAGTGTTTCGAAAACTTGATATTCATTTTTATTTTTTTAATAAGTTTTCGCCGATAAGTGTTCTGAAAACTTGATATTCATTTTTCTTTTTTTTAATCATTTTTCGTCGATGAGTGTTTCGAAAACTTGATATTCATTATTCTTTTTTTAATCAGTTTTTGCCGATGAGTGTTTCGAAAACTTGATAGTCATTTTTCGTTTTTTAAACAATTTTCGCCGATGAGTGTTTCGAAACCGTAATATTCATTTTTCTTTCTTTTAAATAGTTTTCGCCGATGAGTGTTTCGAAAACTTGATATTCATTTTCTTTTTCTTAATCAGTTTTCGCCAATTAGTTTTTCGAAAACGTGATATTCATTTTTCTTTATTTAATTAGTATTCACCGATGAGTGTTTCGAAAACTTGATATTCATTTTTCTTTTTTTAATAAGTTTTCGTCGATAAGTGTTCTGAAAACTTGATATTCACTTTTCTTTTTTTAATCAGTTTTCGCCGATGAGTGTTTCGAAAACTTGATATTCATTTTTCTTTTTTTAATCAATTTTCGCCGATGAGTGTTTCGAAAACTTGATAGTCATTTTTCGTTTTTTAATCAATTTTCGCCGATGAGTGTTTCGAAAACGTAATATTCATTTTTCTTTCTTTTAAATAGTTTTCGTCGATGAGTGTTTCGAAAACTTGATATTTATTTTTCTTTTTCTTAATCAGTTTTCGCCTATTAGTGTTTCGAAAACGTGATATTCATTTTTCTGTATATAAGTAGTTTTCACCGTTGAGTGTTTCGAAAACTTGATATTCATTTTTCTTTTTTTAATTAGTTTTCGCCGATGAGTGTTCTGAAAACTTGATATTCATTTTTCTTTTTTAATAGGTTTTCGCCGATGAGTGTTTTGAAAACTTGATATTCATTTTTCTTTTTTTAATCATTTTTTCACCGATGAGTGTTTCGAAAACTTGATTTTCATTTTTCTTTTTTTTAATCAGTTTTCACCAATGAATGTTTCGAATACTTGATATTCATTTACCATTTTAAATCAGTTTTCGCCGATGAGTGTTTCGAAAACTTTATATTCATTTTTATATTTTTAATCAGTTTTCGTCGATGAGTGTTTCGAAAACTGGATATTCATTTTTCTTTTTTTAGTAAGTTTTCGCTGATGAGTGTTTCGAAAAATTGATATTCATTTTTCTTTTTTTAATCAGTTTTAGTCGATGAGTGTTTTCGAAAACTTGATATTCATTTTTGTTTTTTTAATAAGTTTTCGCCGATGAATGTTCTGAAAACTTGATATTCATTTTTCTTTTTTTAATCAGTTTTCGCCGATGAGTGTTCTGAAAACTTGATATTCATTTTTCTTTTTTTAAATCAGTTTTCGCCGATCAGTGTTTCGAAAACATAATATTCATTTTTCTTTTTTTTAAATAGTTTTCGCCGATGAGTGTTTCGAAAACTTGATTTTTATTTTTCTTTTTTTAATCGATTTTCACCGATGAATGTTTCGAAAACTAGATATTCATTATTCTTTTTCTTAATCAGTTTTCGCCGATTAGTGTTTCGAAAACGTGATATTCATTTTTCTTTATTTAATTAGTTTTCACCGACGAGTGTTTCGAAAACTTGATATTCATTTTTATTTTTTTAATAAGTTTTCGCCGATAAGTGTTCTGAAAACTTGATATTCATTTTTCTTTTTTTTAATCATTTTTCGTCGATGAGTGTTTCGAAAACTTGATATTCATTATTCTTTTTTTAATCAGTTTTTGCCGATGAGTGTTTCGAAAACTTGATAGTCATTTTTCGTTTTTTAAACAATTTTCGCCGATGAGTGTTTCGAAACCGTAATATTCATTTTTCTTTCTTTTAAATAGTTTTCGCCGATGAGTGTTTCGAAAACTTGATATTCATTTTTCTTTTTCTTAATCAGTTTTCGCCAATTAGTGTTTCGAAAACGTGATATTCATTTTTCTTTATTTAATTAGTATTCACCGATGAGTGTTTCGAAAACTTGATATTCATTTTTCTTTTTTTAATAAGTTTTCGTCGATAAGTGTTCTGAAAACTTGATATTCACTTTTCTTTTTTTAATCAGTTTTAGCCGATGAGTGTTTCGAAAACTTGATATTCATTTTTCTTTTTTTAATCAATTTTCGCCGATGAGTGTTTCGAAAACTTGATAGTCATTTTTCGTTTTTTAATCAATTTTCGCCGATGAGTGTTTCGAAAACGTAATATTCATTTTTCTTTCTTTTAAATAGTTTTCGCCGATGAGTGTTTCGAAAACTTGATATTCATTTTTCTTTTTTTAATAAGTTTTCGCCGATGAGTGTTTCGAAAACTTGATATTCATTTTTCTTTTTTAATCAATTTTCGCCGATGAGTGTTTCAAAAACTTGATAGTAATTTTTCGTTTTTTAATCAATTTTCGCCGATGAGTGTTTCGAAAACGTAATATTCATTTTTCTCTCTTTTAAATAGTTTTCGCCGATGAGTGTTTCGAAAACTTGATATTTATTTTTCTTTTTCTTAATCAGTTTTCGCCGATTAGTGTTTCGAAAACGTGATATTCATTTTTCTTTATATAAGTAGTTTTCACCGTTGAGTGTTTCGAAAACTTGATATTCATTTTTCTTTTTTTAATTAGTTTTCGCCGATGAGTGTTCTGAAAACTTGATATTCATTTTTCTTTTTTAATAGGTTTTCGCCAATGAGTGTTTTGAAAACTTGATATTCATTTTTCTTTTTTTAATCATTTTCAACCGATTAGTGTTTCGAAAACTTGATTTTCATTTTTCTTTTTTTTAATCAGTTTTCACCAATGAATGTTTCGAATACTTGATATTCATTTACCATTTTAAATCAGTTTTCGCCGATGAGTGTTTCGAAAACTTTATATTCATTTTTATTTTTTTAATCAGTTTTCGTCGATGAGTGTTTCGGAAACTGGATATTCATTTTTCTTTTTTTAGTAAGTTTTCGCTGATGAGTGTTTCGAAAAATTGATATTCATTTTTCTTTTTTTAATCAGTTTTAGTCGATGAGTGTTTTCGAAAACTTGATATTCATTTTTGTTTTTTTAATCAGTTTTCGCCGATGAGTGTTCTGAGAACTTGATATTCATTTTTCTTTTTTTAATCAGTTTTCGCCGATGAGTGTTCTGAAAACTTGATATTCATTTTTCTTTTTTTAAATCAGTTTTCGCCGATCAGTGTTTCGAAAACATAATATTCATTTTTCTTTTTTTTAAATAGTTTTCGCCGATGAGTGTTTCTAAAACTTGATTTTTATTTTTCTTTTTTTAATCGGTTTTCACCGATGAATGTTTCGAAAACTAGATATTCATTATTCTTTTTCTTAATCAGTTTTCGCCGATTAGTGTTTCGAAAACGTGATATTCATTTTTCTTTATTTAATTAGTTTTCACCGACGAGTGTTTCGAAAACATGATATCCATTTTTATTTTTTTAATAAGTTTTCGCCGATAAGTGTTCTGAAAACTTGATATTCATTTTTCTTTTTTTTAATCATTTTTCGTCGATGAGTGTTTCGAAAACTTGATATTCATTATTCTTTTTTTAATCAGTTTTCGCCGATGAGTGTTTCGAAAACATGATAGTCATTTTTCATTTTTTAAACAATTTTCGCCGATGAGTGTTTCGAAACCGTAATATTCATTTTTCTTTCTTTTAAATAGTTTTCGCCGATGAGTGTTTCGAAACTTGATATTCATTTTTCTTTTTCTTAATCAGTTTTTGCCAATTAGTGTTTCGAAAACGTGATATTCATTTTTCTTTATTTAATTAGTATTCACCGATGAGTGTTTCGAAAACTTGATATTCATTTTTCTTTTTTTAATAAGTTTTCGCCGATAAGTGTTCTGAAAACTTGATATTCACTTTTCTTTTTATAATCAGTTTTCGCCGATGAGTGTTTCGAAAACTTGATATTCATTTTTCTTTTTTTAATCAATTTTCGCCGATGAGTGTTTCAAAAACTTGATAGTCATTTTTCGTTTTTTAATCAATTTTCGCCGATGAGTGTTTCGAAAACGTAATATTCATTTTTCTTTCTTTTAAATAGTTTTCGCCGATGAGTGTTTCGAAAACTTGATATTTATTTTTCTTTTTCTTAATCAGTTTTCGCCTATTAGTGTTTCGAAAACGTGATATTCATTTTTCTTTATATAAGTAGTTTTCACTGTTGAGTGTTTCGAAAACTTGATATTCATTTTTCTTTTTTTAATTAGTTTTCGCCGATGAGTGTTCTGAAAACTTGATATTCATTTTTCTTTTTTAATAGGTTTTCGCCAATGAGTGTTTTGAAAACTTGATATTCATTTTTCTTTTTTTAATCATTTTTCACCGATTAGTGTTTCGAAAACTTGATTTTCATTTTTCTTTTTTTTAATCAGTTTTCACCAATGAATGTTTCGAATACTTGATATTCATTTACCATTTTAAATCAGTTTTCGCCGATGAGTGTTTCGAAAACTTTATATTCATTTTTATTTTTTTAATCAGTTTTCTTCGATGAGTGTTTCGAAAACTGGATATTCATTTTTCTTTTTTTAGTATGTTTTCGCTGATGAGTGTTTCGAAAAATTGATATTCATTTTTCTTTTTTTAATCAGTTTTAGTCGATGAGTGTTTTCGAAAACTTGAAATTCATTTTTGTTTTTTTAATCAGTTTTCGCCGATGAGTGTTCTGAAAACTTGATATTCATTTTCTTTTTTTAATCAGTTTTCGCCGATGAGTGTTCTGAAAACTTGATATTCATTTTTCTTTTTTTAAATCAGTTTTCGCCGATCAGTGTTTCGAAAACATAATATTCATTTTTCTTTCTTTTAAATAGTTTTCGCCGATGAGTGTTTCGAAAACTTGATATTCATTTTTCTTTTTCTTAATCAGTTTTCGCCAATTAGTGTTTCGATAACGTGATACTCATTTTTCTTTATTTAATTAGTATTCACCGATGAGTGTTTCGAAAACTTGATATGCATTTTTATTTTTTTAATAAGTTTTCGCCGATAAGTGTTCTGAAAACTTGATATTCATTTTTCTTTTTTTAATCAGTTTTCGCCGATGAGTGTTTCGAAAACTTGATATTCATTTTTCTTTTTTTTAATCAATTTTCGCCGATGCGTGTTTCGTAAACTTGATAGTCATTTTTCGTTTTTTAATCAATTTTCGCCGATGAGTGTTTCGAAAACGTAATATTCATTTTTCTTTCTTTTAAATAGTTTTCGCCGATGAGTGTTTCGAAAACTTGATATTTATTTTTCTTTTTCTTAATCAGTTTTCGCCGATTAGTGTTTCGAAAACGTGATATTCATTTTTCTTTATATAATTTGTTTTCACCGTTGAATGTTTCGAAAACTTGATATTTATTTTTCTTTATTTAATTAGTATTCACCGATGAGTGTTTCGAAAACTTGATATTCATTTTTCTTTTTTTAATAAGTTTTCGCCGATAAGTGTTCTGAAAACTTGATATTCACTTTTCTTTTTTTAATCAGTTTTCGCCGATGAGTGTTTTGAAAACTTGATATTCATTTTTCTTTTTTTAATCATTTTTCACCGGTGAGTGTTTCGAAAACTTGATATTCATTTTTCTTTTTTTAATCAGTTTTCACCGATGAGAGTTTCGAATACTTGATATTCATTTCCTATTTTTAATCAGTTTTCGCCGATGATTGTTTCGAAAACTTTATATTCATTTTTATTTCTTTAATCAGTTTTCGTCGATGAGTGTTTCGAAAACTGGATATTCATTTTTCTTTTTTTAGTAAGTTTTCGCTGATGAGTGTTTCGAAAAATTGATATTCACTTTCCTTTTCTTGATCAGTTTTCGCCGATGAGTGTTTTCGAAAACTTGATATTCATTTTTCTTTTTTTAATCAGTTTTCGCCGATGAGTGTTCTGAAAACTTGATATTCATTTTTCTTTTTTTAATCAGTTTTCGCCGATGAGTGTTCTGAAAACTTGATATTCATTTTTCTTTTTTTAAATCAGTTTTCGCCGATGAGTGTTTCGAAAACATAATATTCATTTTTCTTTTTTTTAAATAGTTTTCGCCGATGAGTGTTTCGAAAACTTGATTTTCATTTTTCTTTTTTTAATCAATTTTCACCGATGAGTGTTTCGAAAACTTGATATTCATTTTTCTTTTTCTTAATCAGTTTTCGCCGATTAGTGTTTCGAAAACGTGATATTCATTTTTCTTTATTTAATTAGTTTTCACCGATGAGTGTTTCGAAAACTTGATATTCATTTTTATTTTTTAATAAGTTTTCTCCGATAAGTGTTCTGAAAACTTGATATTCATTTTTCTTTTTTTTAATCAGTTTTCGCCGATGAGTGTTTCGAAAACTTGATAGTCATTTTTCGTTTTTAAATCAATTTTCGCCGATGAGTGTTCCGAATAGTGTGATTAAGAAAGGGTTGGACACGAATAGAAGCATGCTAGGTGTTCCGAAAACTAGTTGAGGGCATTCCAAGCCAACAACTTGTCTATGGAATTAATTAGGAAGAACATGAGCATTAGCGTTACATGTACACGATAGTGGTTGAATTTGCAAGTTTCTGAATCTCTCAAGTATATGTGTATAGGGCACCATACTGTGAGTGGACTTTCGGGCGCACCGAGAGCCGATCAGAGGGGCCAACCAGGTGAGGGGCTTTCCTATCCCTGTCATATAGGGTTGACTGCGGATATGGATATATGGTTTGCCTTCTTGCCTATTTGTAGGAATTACATGTTAGATAACATGCTATTGTTGTTCCTAAATTACAGTATATGTGAAAACGTGCTATATGTGTGTTTGTGAATTGGAAAAGCGATGGTGGCTCAAGGAGCCTTATATGAAAAGAAGGTCCACGGGACCTATACGATATCGGGGGTAGGATCGAGTAAATATTATCTGAAGGGTGTGGTTTTACATGTAAGTCCTTAGAGAGAATAAACCTAGGTGATTTTGTTCTGAACCAAGAGTCCAAATTAGAAACCACTTGGAAATCTAGATTTGCCTAAGAAGAAGAAAAATGAACAAGTAGTGGTCCTTAGAGGTCAATTATGGTACAACAAGAGAACCGAGTCTATCACGGGTGGTCCTTGGGACCAGGGGTTCCTAGAATGATCAACTAGGTTCCCATATTGCTCACGTGAGATATTGCCTTCGGGCCAGTTTATGATTACGGTTAATTGAATACGGGTGACCACTTGGAATTATATGTTAAACTATGATATGATGTATGTGTGAATTTAAATGTATGTAAATCCATGCTTTAAATTTTTTATTGTGAATATGATATAAGCTAATTGTCTGACCACTTAATATATGGAAATTCAAATCTGTTATATGCGTATGTGTTTGTGATTGGCTCCTCTTCCCCAGTTGTAGTGGTACCCGCTACTACACCAGGGATGGGAAAGCCTCTCACTGAGTCCGTTTGACTCACCCCAATGTTAAATGTTACAGACACAGGTGGTCTAGGCATCGGGAGCGCTTCCACTTCATCTCAGGGAGGCGGACATACTTAGAGACTGCACGCATTGTTCGTGTGGGTAGTGTTGATATATGTATTTTGTCAGGATGTATATGTATATGATTCTTTTGGTATAGCATTGTTTTGTACAGCTGCTATATGCATATATGTATATGTCACACTCTAGAACTGTCGGCTTCATACAGGTTAAAGATTGGTCTGGTTGTTGGGATCATAGGTTATGATATGATGATATCATGTGTATATATATATATATGATTGTGACTTCCGCATGTGAATAGGATAGATCACACGCACTGAACGCGTGGTCAATATGTAAATTTATATATATGTGTGGCTGAATACTTGATTGTGTGAAAATACGGCTTCCGCATGTGAATAGGATAGGTCACACGCATTGAGGCGTGTGATCAATATGTATATTTTATGCAGGTGTGTGACTGAATATATATGCTTGACTGTACACAGGAATTCTGCATGTGAATAGGATAGATCACCCGCCCTGAAGCGCGTGATCAATATGTATATTATATGTACGTGTGATTGACTATGTGTATATGTATAGATTGAAGCGGCGTTGAGCGAGCCGTGGATTGCCTGTTACTTAGGTCACCGGATCGGGATGACCATATATACTATATATTGTTTGTAATAGAAATGGGTAGTTATGCATATATAAGAATGTCAATCAGGGATTAGAGGCTTACGGGATAGGAGAAATCCTACCTCCCGTGCCGGTCACCGACGCCCGATAGGGGGTCGTGACACGATGAGTGTTCTGAAAACTTGATATTCATTTTTCTTTTTTTAATAAGTTTTCGCCGATGAGTGTTATGAAAACTTGATATTCATTTTTCTTTTTTTAAATCAGTTTTTGCCGATGAGTGTTTCGAAAACATAATATTCATTTTTCTTTTTTTAAATAGTTTTTGCCGATGAGTGTTTCGAAAACTTGATTTTCATTTTTCTTTTTTTAATCAATTTTCACCGATGAGTGTTTCGAATACTTGATATTCATTTTCCTTTTTTAATCAATTTTCGCCAATGAATGTTTCGAAAACATGATATTCATTTTTCTTTGTTTAATTAGTTTTCACCGATGAGTGTTTCGAAAACTTGATATTCATTTTCCTTTTTTAATCAGTTTTCGTCGATGAAGGAGATGAAATTCGGGGACCGAATTTCTTAAGGGGGGAAGAATGTTGTCACGACCCCAATTTTAGGAGTACGTGACCGGCACGGGGTTAGAATTTCGTCCCTAAACCCGTAAGCCTTCCCTATGACCATATAATATAACTACCCTGTTTCACACTCAACAAACAATATGCACATAATAGGTAGTGGCCACACCATCCTTTGTGGCCTAGGTAACCTGCAATCCACGGCTCTCATTGCCGCTTCAGCCCATTTCAAGTAGGTATATTCAACCAATCACACAATCAATCACACATAGTTATATATATATATATAGTGATCAAACCGCAAGGGAATGATCTATCCTATTCACACGCAACATATATATATAACCTGTTCAACCAATCTTATATACATACACATTCACAGTTATGTATATACGTGATCACACGCCTCAATGCGTGTAATCTATCCTATTCGCATGCAAGAATATATATTTCCACACATCCATGTACAACTTCACACGTATGTATATATCCATATCATATTGGTTGTACGTCTCAATACGTACAACCTATCCTATTCGCATGCGTTAGAACGTATATATATATATATATAAACAAATAATTGACTTCCCAACACCCAGAATCCTATCTATAAGTTCATGTGAAGCCGACAATGCTAGATAACATATATAATTCAAAAGCTGTAAATATTTACATCCCATTTACAACTTAGAATATATATATATATATTTACAACTCAAAATATGAAATATGAATAACCAAAACAAAACCACCCACGCGAACGAAACGTTACAAGTGGTGAGATGTCCGTGTCACTGCCCGGACGTCGACGCCTGTCCAATACCTGTATCTGAAATGTTTAAAAGAGGAGTGAGTCTTAACCACTTGACTCAGTGAGGAGAATCCCATCCTCGGCTAAGTGGCGGGTACCACAGCAGCTGGGGAGAGGGAAACACTCACATCCACACGCGCATGAAATTTCTGGTTTAACATGTGTTATACAGTGACCAGGCAACATTTATATAACATTACACGTAGATAAACCTAATATCATGCATTCTCTAGCATACTCCTCATAAACATTCACCATTTACATGATAAACTAAATGCAATAAATCACACAACTGACCCTAGAACCAAGCTAGGGCAATGGCCTCCACGGCAATTATATATATATTTTTAACTGACCCTAGTACCAGGCTAGGGCAATGGCCTCAACGGGCGATTATCTTTAGTTTTAACTGACCCTAGTGCCAGGCTAGGGCAATGGCCTCAACGGGCGATTATCTTTAGTTTTAACTGACCCTAGTGCCAGGCTAGGGCAATGGCCTCAACGGGCGATTATCTTTTGTTCGACTCTATTCACTTTCCAAGCCATACCTTGGAGTTTTGACTCTATCTACCCTGTATAAAATTTTCTATTGCTCTTAACTAGTGAAAACTCACTAAGACTTTCTAACTCATTATGAAATTTGCCTATTCTTTAATTAGTACCCAGCCCTTGTTTCGTAAATCCCTAATTCTAAGGAGATCCTAAATTCATTTAAAACAAGATACGTCGACGTTTTGAGAAAACGAGTTTAGTTTCTTGAGTGTGTTTCTAGTTATTAAGACAGCCAGAACTCAATTCATATCAATATCCTACTCCTTTTATCCGTACTATTAGGCGTGTCCCGTGTCATCACGTGAACACCCTTCAGTACTATACTATCACGAGTAATATTCGCAAACACAAATATATTCAAATAAATCCTTTTTAGGATCAACAATAGCATGTCAATTTCTAATAATTTCTACAATCAAGAAATCAATCAAACCACCTTTACACGTCCACATCCAACCCTGGGGCAAGGATGGGAAAACCCCTCACCTGGACGGCTTCCCGGCTCCAATTCTGGAGTCACTCCCGCTCCAGATGACTCGCGGTTACCTATCGAATATACGTACGTCATTAACATTTATATTCTATGCAACATGTATGCATATGAAATGCTTATGCCATATGAATGTGTTTAACTTTGCCAAGGATCACATTCTTGGTCTAAATTTCTCTTTTTCTCTTTATGCCATTTTTCAAGTGTCTCACACTTGTTCTCATTACCTTTTTACCCCTTCTTTGAACATTCATTGAAATTTATATTTAAATTTCCAACCTCCCTTCAACTTATATTTCCCAAGTTATCCATTTACCAACAAATGTGCATATGTGACTTTTCTCATTCCTTTATTAATTTAATAACCTATGAAAATCATAATTTCCAATGGCCCATACTTACCAATTTCCAACTCCACTTATAACTTATTATCACATATACACACATGTGGGTCAATATACTCAAAAGTTGAAATTTGCCCCAACTAAGGAATTTCACTAACTAAATAATTCTCCGGCGTCTATCACGGGCTAACCAACTTCCTAATTCACCTCCTAATCCCAAATTGGTTATATGAACTAGAATTTATCTCCTTCATCAATAATCTAGTTTCCAATTAAAGCCAAATTATTCATTCTTCAACCCCTTGTCTATTCTAATAATTTATACCATTATAAAATAATAATTCAACACTCCAATCGGCTCTAATACTATCCATCCAACATTTCAAATCACTTTAAATCCTATTGGAAACTCATTAGTCTAGGTTTTTCCACATTAATAACTTCCAACATCAATTTATCAGTATGATTACTCCCACATACTACCAATCAACCCAACAACATCCAATTGAAGCTTAGAATGACCAATTGTATCAATTTGGAATTCTTCCAAAAATCCCTAAATTGATAAATTTGGGGTTTGAGTGATTGGGGACTCCTTACCTCGATTCGATCGGATTGAGTGATGCTACGGGGTAGAGTAAGCCTCCGGTCACCTTCCCCGAGCTCGGAACGGCCAACTCCGGCGAGATTCCGGCCAAAAACCACCAAACCCGAAAATCCCGTTTTTTCCGTCTATCTCCGCTATCACCGCTGCCCAGCCACCGTGAGCACCACTAGCCACTCCTCTTGGCCTCCAACGACGGCGACGCGTGCTCTGGCAGCCTTGAACGGCGGTTTCCGGCGACGTTTGGTCCTCTCCTTCTCTCCCGCGTGCGTCCGCCTCCTCTCTTCTCCTTCTCGGCTTGGTCCTCTTGTATCTGAAGCAAGGGGCTGAACTAATTTAATTTAATTAAAATTTTTTTTTATTAAGGGGGGGGGGGTCACGTGAGTGACCCCCCTTCCTCTGCCACTTGCCTATATATTTAATATATATCTAATTATATATATATATTTAATATGTAGATTATATATTTATATATTCATTTAACATATCATATACTTATATATTTATTTTATATATTATTTATTTTTATTCAAAGTTGACTTTGGGGTTAATAACTTATACCCAATATTTCCCGTTAAGTTCTAGTTTTTAATCCAAATAAAATTTTATTTGTTTTAAAATTTTCTCCTCTTTCTTCCAATTTAAAACAAGAAATTAAATCAGGACCTTAACGTTGATTGGAAAATATCCGGGTATTACAATCTTCCCCCTTAAGAAATTCGGTCCCCGAATTTCAATCACATACTAACCTTAGTCCTCAAATAGATGAGGATACGTCCTGCGCATATCAGCCTCGACTTCCCACGTAGCTTCCTCGGTCGAGTGATTTCTCCACAGAACTTTCACCAATGGTATTTCTTTCGATCTCAACTTCTTCAATTGACGATCTAAGATTTCCACTGGTATCTCCTCATAAGTCAAATCTTCGGTTAGTTGTACTTCTTGGGGTTGGATCACATGAGAAGGATCTGGCAAGTACTTGCGAAGCATTGATACATGAAACACCGGATGAACTCCTTCTAGTTCCGCCGGCAATTGAAGGCGGTAGGCAACCTTCCCTACACGTGCTAAAATCTCGAATGGCCCAATGTATCTCGGACTTAGCTTGCCCTTCTTGCCAAATCTCATTACGCCTCTCATTGGTGAAATTTTCAAGAATACCTGCTCACCCACAGCAAACTCTAACTCCCTTCTACGGTTGTCAGCATACGACTTCTGTCTACTTTGAGCCGTCGCAAGCCTTTCTCTGATTATCTTTACCTTGTCCAAAGCTTCTTGAACAAGTTCCGGGCCAACTAACTTGGACTCTCCGACTTCAAACCACCCAATAGGGGATCTACACCTCCGGCCATATAAAGCCTCAAATGGTGCCATCTGTATACTGGATTGGTAGCTATTATTGTAGGCAAACTCAGCTAACGATAGATACCTTTCCCAACTCCCGCCGAAATCCATAACACACGCCCTAAGCATGTCCTCTAACACCTGAATGGTTCTCTCAGATTGCCCATCAGTCTGGGGATGAAATGCGGTACTCAGATCGACCCTAGTCCCCAATGCCTCCTGCAATGCTCTCCAAAACCGAGAGGTAAACTGTGGCCCCCTGTCAGAGATAATCGACACCGGAACTCCGTGTAACCTCACTATCTCTGATATGTACAACTGGGCATACTGACCCACTCCGTAAGTGGTCTTAACCGGCAGGAAATGAGCGGACTTGGTCATCCGATCGACTATAACCCAAACTGAATCAAAACCCCTCTGTGATCGCGGCAATCCTGACACGAAATCCATTGTAATCCTCTCCCACTTCCACTCTGGGATTTCTATCTGCTGTAGTGTTCCGGCGGGCTTTTGGTGTTCAGCCTTAACTTGCTGACACACTAAGCATCTAGATACATAGTCTGCCACATCCCTCTTCATACCATTCCACCAGTATAGCTCCCTAAGATCTTGATACATTTTGTTACCTCCGGGATGGATTGTATAAGCGGTCTTGTGTGCCTCATCAAGAATCTTTCCTTTTAAACCATTCACCATAGGTACACACAATCTTCCCTCCAACCGGAGTATACCATTCTCATCAATAGAGAATCGAGTATCATTCCATTTCCCCTCATTAACTGCATCTCGAATCTGGTTGAGGTTGGCGTCTTGATCTTGCTTGGACTTCACTTCCTCAATAAGAGTTGATTTCGCTTGAATATGAGCTAAGAACAAGTTGGAATCTCCAATTTCAAACTGAGTTCCATACTGCTCTAGTTCATGCAACTCCCGAATTAATGGTTTCCGGACTTCGCTAATATGGGCTAAGCTACCCATTGTCTTCCGGCTCAGAGCATCTGCTACAACATTTGCCTTGCCAGGATGGTAAAGAATTGTACAATCATAATCCTTTATCAATTCCATCCACCTGCGTTGTCTCAGATTTAAGTCTTTTTGTTCAAATATGTACTTGAGGCTCTTGTGGTCTGTGTAAATTTCACAAGTTTCTCCATATAGGTAATGCCTCCATATTTTTAAGGCAAATACCACTGCTGCCATCTCAAGATCATGAGTCGGGTAGTTCTTCTCATGCTTCCGGAGTTGCCTAGACGCATAAGCAATTACTTTCCCATGTTGCATAAGAACACACCCTAACCCAATCCGTGAAGCATCACAGTAAACCACATATCCTCCAGTACCTTCAGGAAGTGCTAAGACTGGTGCTGTGGTGAGACTCTCCTTCAATTTCTGAAAACTTTCTTCACACTTGTCACTCCATTCAAATTTTACCCCTTTCTGAGTTAGCTTTGTAAGAGGTGCAGCGATCTTTGAAAAATCCTGCACAAACCTCCTGTAGTACCCAGCCAAACCCAAGAAACTGCGTATCTCTGTGACTGAGGTTGGTTGGGACCAATTCTTCACCGCCTCCACCTTACTTGGATCAACGTGGATTCCCTCTGATGATACCACGTGACCCAAAAAGGCGACTCTATCCAGCCAAAATTCACACTTTGAGAACTTAGCATACAACTTTTCTTCTCTGAGCTTTTGTAATGCCATTCTCAAGTGGGTTGCGTGCTCCTCCGCGTTTTTAGAATAGATTAGAATGTCATCTATAAAAACAATGACAAACTTATCTAGGAATGGCTTGAAAACCTGGTTCATCAAATCCATGAAAGCTGCTGGTGCATTAGTAAGACCGAACGACATAACTAGAAATTCATAGTGGCCGTATCGGGTTCGAAAAGCAGTCTTGGGTACATCTTCACTTCTGATCTTCAACTGATGATACCCAGACCTCAAATCAATCTTGGAAAACCGCTTGGCACCTTGCAGTTGATCAAACAAATCATCGATTCTTGGAAGCGGGTATTGATTGCGAACCGTTACCTTATTCAACTTCCGGTAATCAATACACAATCTCAAAGTGCCATCCTTCTTCTTCACAAATAATACCGGAGCACCCCACGGCGAAAAACTTGGCCGAATAAAGCCTTTATCAAGCAACTCTTGCAATTGAGCGTGTAACTCCTTCAATTCTTTAGGAGCCATTCGATATGGTGGTGTAGAAATAGGTAGAGTACCGGGTTGCAATTCAATTTCGAACTCAATTTCCCGATCGGGAGGCAACCCCGGCAACTCTTCTGGAAATACATCTAAGAATTCCCGCACCACTGGTACTTGATCCGGTGAAGCTACTTCCTTCGTAGTGTCTTTCACGAATGCCAAATACCCCTTACACCCTTTTTCAAGTAACTTGGAAGCTTGCATTGCCGTAATCAAGCTTGGCCGTGATGCACCACCATCACCCCATATCACAAATGGTTCTTCACCAGGCATATTGAACTTTAAGCACTTGGCCCTACAGTCAACCACTGCATGACAAGATGCCAACCAGTCCATGCCCAAAATAACATCTAGATCCACCATATGTAGCAAGCGAAGATCTATCATTGTCTCATGACCCTCGACCTCAACCACACACGACTCATAAACATATTTGACTTGAACTGAGTTACCCATCGGAGTAGAGACTTTTTCTGTCTCTTTTAACTTGGTTGGGCGTTTCTCTAACTTCCGTGCAAATGCATGTGACATGTATGAATGTGTAGACCCAGAGTCAAATAATACAAAGGCCTTGAGAGAGCATACGGTAAGTGTACCTTTTACCACAGTGTTGGAAGCATGCGCATCCTGCCTGGACAAAGCAAATACACGTGCCTGTCCTCCTCCCGGTGCACCTGTACCTCTACCACCTGCTCCTGTGCCTCTGCCTCTGCCCACGCCAGAAGTATTAATCTGAGGGGGTACCGTCCTTACCGGTGGAGCTGGAATCGGTGTCGTTCTTGGAGTTAAATTACTCCTTACACTTGTACCTTCCCTTCTTTTGGGACACTCCCTAGATAGGTGGCCCATTTCGCCACATGTATAACACGCTCCCACCAGTTTCCGGCATACACCGAAATGATACCTGCCACATGTTGCACATTGCTGCCTCTGGCTACCACTCTGACCACTACCTTGGGATCTCTGCCCATCCTGCCTATTGTTCCTCCAAGTACCTGTGGCGGTAGTAGTAGTTTGTCCACCTGCTTGTCCCACAAAAGTTGAGACTACGCCCGAGCTTCCTGTCACCTTTTGTTTCTTCTTCCACCCTTGACTTTCACTGCTCATCAACAGCTTGTTCTTGGGATTTGCCGACGTCCCAAATTTTCTTCTATTCTCTATCACTCTGGCACAATCAGCAGCCTGTGCTAGAGTCTCAAAATGATCACACTGGGGTAGCAGTACCATGAACAATGGCTCAACCAATCTATGGATGAACCGCTTAATTAATTCCCTCTCATTTGGAACCAATTCAGGAGCATATTGAGCTAACTCCGTGTACTGTAGCTCAAACTCTGTCACTGTCATGTTAGGCGTCATCCACAAATCTTCAAACTGTTGACGCTTAGCATATTTAGTTCCCTCAGATAGAAACCGACCTAGGAATTCCCTCTGAAAATCTTCCCAGGTCATAGGTGCAATTCTCTGAGCATATCTCTTCCTTACTGACTCAAACCATATTCTTGCAGCGCCTCTCAACTGAAACGAGGCAAGTTCTACCATTTCTCCACCCGAACACCTCAACAACTCTCCAATTCTAATTACATCACGAATGAAGTGTTGAGGGTCCTCTTTTATTTCGGTTCCGCAAAAGGTAGGCGGATTCAACTTCAGAAATTTTGTAATTGGCAACTCTCTTGGGCCGCCCCTCGGTCTTCTAGGCACCTCCCCCATTTGCCAATCTTCTCTTGGCCCTTCACCTCTTTCTTCTACTTCTCCTACCCCTTGTCCCTCGGGTAATACCGGTTCTTCCACTTCGCCGACCACTAGTCGACGGACCTCTTGTTGAATCTGGCGGGTGATTTCAGCTCTCAGCTCCCGAAATCCCACAGTCAGCATTTCGGCCACCGACGGAGCACCCGTCTCTACCTGTGGCTCTGAGGGTTGTTCTACTGGTGTCTCTCTCCCTCTTGTTCTTCCACGGCCACGTGCACGACCTCTTGCTCGGCCTCTAGGAGGTATTCTCTCCTCCCTAACTGATTCCTCATCAGTTCTGGCAGTAGCTCTACCACCCCTCCTACCTCGTCTGGTAGTTGGCGGCATCCCTATACTGCACAAGAACGTCACCTGATGAGTATTCATACAATTATGACAACATAAGATGGAATGAAAGAAAAGCGGACTCAAACTGTCCTGGGTACTCCCACAAGTGACTTTTTACTCCCACTTTGTGCCCGGGTACACAAAGAAGGGTAAACCGACACCCGGTTATACCAATGGCTTCACATGACTTAAAGAAACAACCTGGCTCTGATACCAACTTTGTCACGACCCCAATTTTAGGAGTACGTGACCGGCACGGGGTTAGAATTTCGTCCCTAAACCCGTAAGCCTTCCCTATGACCATATAATATAACTACCCTGTTTCACACTCAACAAACAATATGCACATAATAGGTAGTGGCCACACCATCCTTTGTGGCCTAGGTAACCTGCAATCCACGGCTCTCATTGCCGCTTCAGCCCATTTCAAGTAGGTATATTCAACCAATCACACAATCAATCACACATAGTTATATATATATATATAGTGATCAAACCGCAAGGGAATGATCTATCCTATTCACACGCAACATATATATATAACCTGTTCAACCAATCTTATATACATACACATTCACAGTTATGTATATACGTGATCACACGCCTCAATGCGTGTAATCTATCCTATTCGCATGCAAGAATATATATTTCCACACATCCATGTACAACTTCACACGTATGTATATATCCATATCATATTGGTTGTACGTCTCAATACGTACAACCTATCCTATTCGCATGCGTTAGAACGTATATATATATATATATAAACAAATAATTGACTTCCCAACACCCAGAATCCTATCTATAAGTTCATGTGAAGCCGACAATGCTAGATAACATATATAATTCAAAAGCTGTAAATATTTACATCCCATTTACAACTTAGAATATATATATATATATTTACAACTCAAAATATGAAATATGAATAACCAAAACAAAACCACCCACGCGAACGAAACGTTACAAGTGGTGAGATGTCCGTGTCACTGCCCGGACGTCGACGCCTGTCCAATACCTGTATCTGAAATGTTTAAAAAGAGGAGTGAGTCTTAACCACTTGACTCAGTGAGGAGAATCCCATCCTCGGCTAAGTGGCGGGTACCACAGCAGCTGGGGAGAGGGAAACACTCACATCCACACGCGCATGAAATTTCTGGTTTAACATGTGTTATACAGTGACCAGGCAACATTTATATAACATTACACGTAGATAAACCTAATATCATGCATTCTCTAGCATACTCCTCATAAACATTCACCATTTACATGATAAACTAAATGCAATAAATCACACAACTGACCCTAGAACCAAGCTAGGGCAATGGCCTCCACGGCAATTATATATATATTTTTAACTGACCCTAGTACCAGGCTAGGGCAATGGCCTCAACGGGCGATTATCTTTAGTTTTAACTGACCCTAGTGCCAGGCTAGGGCAATGGCCTCAACGGGCGATTATCTTTAGTTTTAACTGACCCTAGTGCCAGGCTAGGGCAATGGCCTCAACGGGCGATTATCTTTTGTTCGACTCTATTCACTTTCCAAGCCATACCTTGGAGTTTTGACTCTATCTACCCTGTATAAAATTTTCTATTGCTCTTAACTAGTGAAAACTCACTAAGACTTTCTAACTCATTATGAAATTTGCCTATTCTTTAATTAGTACCCAGCCCTTGTTTCGTAAATCCCTAATTCTAAGGAGATCCTAAATTCATTTAAAACAAGATACGTCGACGTTTTGAGAAAACGAGTTTAGTTTCTTGAGTGTGTTTCTAGTTATTAAGACAGCCAGAACTCAATTCATATCAATATCCTACTCCTTTTATCCGTACTATTAGGCGTGTCCCGTGTCATCACGTGAACACCCTTCAGTACTATACTATCACGAGTAATATTCGCAAACACAAATATTCAAATAAATCCTTTTTAGGATCAACAATAGCATGTCAATTTCTAATAATTTCTACAATCAAGAAATCAATCAAACCACCTTTACACGTCCACATCCAACCCTGGGGCAAGGATGGGAAAACCCCTCACCTGGACGGCTTCCCGGCTCCAATTCTGGAGTCACTCCCGCTCCAGATGACTCGCGGTTACCTATCGAATATACGTACGTCATTAACATTTATATTCTATGCAACATGTATGCATATGAAATGCTTATGCCATATGAATGTGTTTAACTTTGCCAAGGATCACATTCTTGGTCTAAATTTCTCTTTTTCTCTTTATGCCATTTTTCAAGTGTCTCACACTTGTTCTCATTACCTTTTTACCCCTTCTTTGAACATTCATTGAAATTTATATTTAAATTTCCAACCTCCCTTCAACTTATATTTCCCAAGTTATCCATTTACCAACAAATGTGCATATGTGACTTTTCTCATTCCTTTATTAATTTAATAACCTATGAAAATCATAATTTCCAATGGCCCATACTTACCAATTTCCAACTCCACTTATAACTTATTATCACATATACACACATGTGGGTCAATATACTCAAAAGTTGAAATTTGCCCCAACTAAGGAATTTCACTAACTAAATAATTCTCCGGCGTCTATCACGGGCTAACCAACTTCCTAATTCACCTCCTAATCCCAAATTGGTTATATGAACTAGAATTTATCTCCTTCATCAATAATCTAGTTTCCAATTAAAGCCAAATTATTCATTCTTCAACCCCTTGTCTATTCTAATAATTTATACCATTATAAAATAATAATTCAACACTCCAATCGGCTCTAATACTATCCATCCAACATTTCAAATCACTTTAAATCCTATTGGAAACTCATTAGTCTAGGTTTTTCCACATTAATAACTTCCAACATCAATTTATCAGTATGATTACTCCCACATACTACCAATCAACCCAACAACATCCAATTGAAGCTTAGAATGACCAATTGTATCAATTTGGAATTCTTCCAAAAATCCCTAAATTGATAAATTTGGGGTTTGAGTGATTGGGGACTCCTTACCTCGATTCGATCGGATTGAGTGATGCTACGGGGTAGAGTAAGCCTCCGGTCACCTTCCCCGAGCTCGGAACGGCCAACTCCGGCGAGATTCCGGCCAAAAACCACCAAACCCGAAAATCCCGTTTTTTTCCGTCTATCTCCGCTATCACCGCTGCCCAGCCACCGTGAGCACCACTAGCCACTCCTCTTGGCCTCCAACGACGGCGACGCGTGCTCTGGCAGCCTTGAACGGCGGTTTCCGGCGACGTTTGGTCCTCTCCTTCTCTCCCGCGTGCGTCCGCCTCCTCTCTTCTCCTTCTCGGCTTGGTCCTCTTGTATCTGAAGCAAGGGGCTGAACTAATTTAATTTAATTAAATTTTTTATTAAGGGGGGGGGGGTCACGTGAGTGACCCCCCTTCCTCTGCCACTTGCCTATATATTTAATATATATCTAATTATATATATATATATTTAATATGTAGATTATATATTTATATATTCATTTAACATATCATATACTTATATATTTATTTTATATATTATTTATTTTTATTCAAAGTTGACTTTGGGGTTAATAACTTATACCCAATATTTCCCGTTAAGTTCTAGTTTTTAATCCAAATAAAATTTTATTTGTTTTAAAATTTTCTCCTCTTTCTTCCAATTTAAAACAAGAAATTAAATCAGGACCTTAACGTTGATTGGAAAATATCCGGGTATTACAAATGTAATACCCCGGAAAAATTTCAAGGATTAAAGAATGATTTATTTAAAATTTCGAGGATTTAAGAATGATTTATTTCGGGGCTAGGAATTAAAACTCTAAAAAAAAGAATATAGAAAATGTATGAAAGTTAAAAGAAATCGGAAAGGAATTTTTTTTCGAAGATTGTAATACCCGAGGGGTATTTTTGGAATCAAGTCAAATATATAGTAAGACTTAGAATGGTCATCATTTGGAGTTGGAATGTAAAATAATAATAACAATATATAAACAAGTAAATAAATAGAAATATGTATATATATATATATATATATATATATATATATATATAGATAGATAAATAATCCCAATTAAGAAATGATGGGATAATATGAAATTGATAGAATTTTTATGTTGAGGTTGGTCATTTTGACTAAATAAAATAAAAATAATTTTTTGGAATGAAATAAGAATTTTTGGGTTATTATTAAGATTTTAATTGCTTTAGATTTGGAAATTTGATAAATTAAAGTAAATAATAAATTGAAATAGAAAAATATAAATTGGGTTAAATATGAATCATATGAATTATTTCGAGCTTATTGTTTAAATTTGAGAATTTTTCAGAAATAAAAATTGTAATGGGTAGAAAATTCTCATCTGCTAGAGACTCAGTGAAAGATATTTTTAATAGGCCTATGATTACCAAAAATAAATCTAGATGAGAAAATCTAATCAAAACTCTATTTTACCATATCCCAAAAGATGTCAAATGTCTAAATTACCCATAAATCTCCCAACAACTCATTAGAAAACACTATTTTTAACTCCAGAGGAGCATTCTCACACCACTTCCCTTCCACTCATCTTCTTCCTCTTACTCCCAACTCTCTCTTAGGGCATGGAAGATTTTGCAAAATCTTCACATTCCAACTAGATTTGTTGCTTCCTACCACCAATCTAAGACTCTCTCAAGCTTCCTCCACCATTGTTGAGCATCAAGGAGCTTGGGCAATCTCCCACAAACTCCAAAATCGAATTTCCTTAAGGTGCGTCACTAAAATCTTGTCTCCACCACTTAAATCTTAGATTTCTTGTTAGAAATGTGTTATCTATCAATAGTATATCACCTTAGAATCATTTTTGAGCATAGAGATCATCCAAATATTGAGTTTTATGGAGATTTCTACTCTATGGTTCATGACCTACGGGCACTTGTGAGGTTGCTCAGGATGTTGAGTCATAAATTCTTCCGAGTCATCGCTTTAGGCATAGAATTTGTATGTGAAATTCTATGCAAAGCATATAACCTGTACAGTACACGAGTGCCGATGAGCACCAAGGCCTAAGGTGGGGTGGTAGTGACCCCGGGAACCTTCGGACGCCGTAATATGGAAAGGAGATATCCATGGAGGATGCTACCTAGACACAGACACATTTGGTTGAATTGTAGGCAGGAAAGCGCTACAATGTGTGATTGTTTTGTAGGTGTTAAATAAGACGATGTGTCTGCTCTTTTAGTGGTGCATTGTGTGCTATGGTATAGGCACAAGTTGTTTGATTATCGTATGGAATGCAAGTAGAATAGAAATATGCAGTGAATGGTAGTTTAGGCTAGGAATGGGTTGTAAAGTGAAAGAAAAGACACGCATGGCGTGTAGAAAAGAAAGTAAGCCCATGAGACGATTGAAATGGAAGGTTTACAAACAAGAATAAACAGGGCCAGGGGGCATGAGACTGACAGGATGATGACTACGTGAATGGGTCACGACTGTGCGGTATGCTATGGCTGAAGGAAGTGAGTTGTCCTTCCTAGAATGTAATTAGAAAAGAGGTGGTGTATGCCACAGTATAAAAGTAGAAGTCTACGGACTAGAAAAATCAGGATACGGTATATGAAAGGGCAAAGTGGCCGAACCATATGCCGTAGAGATAGATGTTAAGAAGTAGAGGCATATGTAAACATGTGGAACGTGAGCATATGCCGAGCAGGAAACAGAGTAAATGGTAAGGCACAAGGAAGGAGCCTAGTCCAACCCTGCGCTCAATCCATGAACTGTTACTTCCTTAAGCAAGCAAGGGGGAAAAGAAGGGATTAAGCCCAACCAAACTCTCTTGGGTTGCTTAAGGAAGAGCATAAAGAATAGGATATTGATCACATGAGAAATTTTTATAAAAATCTTTTTGGTCTTTTCGGATGAGAGATTCTGAAAGACCCTCAAACTTTTCTTGAAAATACTAGGGATAACCATTGGAAGGCAAATTTCATGAAAACTCTTTCTCAATTTGTATCATTCCAATTGGTTAAACCCTAACCATTTACGAAAACCTTAGGCGTCATTTTCTAAGAAATAAACTTGAATTAATTTATAAAAAAAATTGCAAGGTGCCTAAGAAAACTAACTCATGTGACCAATACCCTACCAAACAATAGTCCTTTTACAGGTAAGTCGTATAAGAATGGTAGATGTAGTTGAGAATTCACTCGCTTGGAGTGATTAAAGTTAAGTACACATCGAAAAGCACTAGAGAGTGCTAAAGTGCCAAGGGAGTATACAGGTAAACCTAGTGGTTACCAGTTAAGGGACCATAGGGTGATTATGGACCCGAAAGTATTAGACCGGAGCAGGTCTAGAAGTGGAAATGGGCGTAGACCTTCGAGTACCGTCCAGAGATAAGAAAATGAGTGCTATTGCGATAGATAGCTCTTGAACGAGATAACGTAAGAGATAAACCCCAAAGAGACTCGTGGAGGCCCGAGGGGAGAGAAAGTAGACATGGATAAGTAGTCCCATAAGGGGGAAGAGCAGAAGCCTATAGGACCCCATAGGATAAGAGTCAAGTAGGAGGTGGAGAACCAACTACTACTGTAAGTGCATGTATAGTACACCGATTATAGTGGACATAGCTAGGTAAGCTAGTTCCACAGGTTGGTGAACCGTAAATCCGTTAGTCTGAAGCCGTGTATGGGTGGAGACTGAGTGGACAAACCAAACGTATAAATGGTCATATGGATGCCATAAAAGGAAAATTTACCATAAGGACGGTTAATCGAGAAGAAGAATTTAGTGAGTAATGAGAATTGAGAAATACTCGAAGAAAGAGTACCACCCGTAGGTACGAAATGGAAAAGAAGAGAGTGAATACGGGAACGGAGTCGGGTAAGCATCTGGGGATGCGAGCCAAAATGATAAAACAGGTATGCTACTGTTGAGGGCGATTGGAACCCAACGGGTAACACACTTGTAAGAGGCGGTATATGTTCGTGAACATATGTCACACTGTAAGAAAGGAAAGAGTCAAACTGTGGGAGCAGATCCCGTTTGGTCAAGGGGAGTAGAGCATGTCCAGAAAAGTTCATACTGGAATTAATGGATCAAGTATTCCAGGTAGGAATACAGGATTTAAGTGAATTGAGGAGTCTGAGTGGGCCAGGTTGGGGTAAAAGCCAACGGAAACCCAAAGAGTAGAGTTAGCAAAGGATGTGCAACTCTAGGTGGACTAACCTGAGGATGGTATAGATCCACAGTCATAGTCGTGTTAAGCGAGGTCTTCGGATGTGAAGACCGAACTCAGCTTGAGGCAGAGTAATGAGTATGATGGTAAGGCGGAGACTGGTGAGTTTCCATCATAAACAGAAATGACTACAAGTAGTAGTCAGAGAAGAGTCTAAGTCAGTCAGACATGGGATGTCGACAGGGAGTAACCTGGAGTGGTTATGGAAACCACTAAGGGTAAGTGTAGAAGTCCAGAAAAGAAAGGGAAACATGAGTCATAAATGTAAGATCCCTTACCGTTTAGTGGAGAAACGGTAAGTGTAATACATAGTGGTGCTAGTGTCATGACATGTAGGTTCGTTAGGACACAAGAAGGGTAAACCGAGTCGGCAGTGAGTGTAACAACCTCGGAAGGGTTGGGTACACTGATGGCACAGGGTATAAACACCTACGTAGGGTGTATGCCGTGTAAGCGGTAAGTCTAAATGTAGAGTAGAGGGTGTTGTAAGATGTAAACGGACTTTTCTGGAGAAGTCGTTTACAAAGAATATATCGGGGGAATACCGGCAGAAAGCTACTTGATAGTAGAGGATACTTAGGTACAGGGACTCCGAGGTAGGGGAGTACTTTATAGAAATAGAACCTAGTGTGCTATGCAAATAGCTAGTGTCTTGGTGTGTTCCAAGACGGATATAAGAAGTCACTACGAAGGTAGTTAGTCGGACAAGCAGATTGAGTCAAGGTAAGCCTCACTAGAGAAGGCAATAGTTAATTCCTCAGAGAACTAAAATGGAGCATGGCATGTGGTGCGTGTCAGACACTCCATTGCAAAATTAGTAGCGCAAAGTGAATTGAAATTAGGAAAGTTAGGTATCCTCGGGGAAGGATGCCGTGACAGATGGAGCCTGTCGGTTAACACCTCGTGGACGGGTGGTTAACTACGAAACTAGGAATACAAACAGTCACAGAAAGAAGATGTAGAGACTAGATAGAGACCTTGAGTCTCTAGGAAAGAAAGATGAAACCGTAGGGCAAAACGATAAAACTTCCACATTGAGAGGAACCATAGGTGAAATTGAGCCAAGGGGATAACAACAAGCCAACAACCCCATGAAGGAGATGAAATTTGGGGACCGAATTTCTTAAGGGGGAAAGAATGTAATACCCCGGAAAAATTTCAAGGATTTAAGAATGATTTATTTAAAATTTCGAGGATTTCAGAATGATTTATTTCGGGGCTAGGAATTAAAACTTTTAAAAAAAAGAATATAGAAAACTTATGAAAGTTAAAAGAAACTAGAAAGAAATTTTTTTCGAAGATTGTAATACCCGAGGGGTATTTTTGGAATCAAGTCAAATATACAGTAAGACTTAGAATGGTCATCATTTGGAGTTGGAATGTAAAATAATAATAATAATAATAATATATAAACAAGTAAATAAAAGAAATATGTATATATATATATATATATAGACAAATAATCCTAATTAAGAAATGATGGGATAATATGAAATTGATAGAATTTTTATGTTGAGGTTGGACATTTTGACTAAATAAAATAAAAATAATTTTTTGGAATGAAATAAGAATTTTTTGGTTATTATTAAGATTTTAATTGCTTAAGATTTGAGAATTTGATAAATTAAAATAAATAATAAATTCAAATACAAAAATATAAATTGGGTTAAATATGAATCATCTGAATTATTTCGAGCTTATAGTTTAAATTTGAGAATTTTTCAGAAATAAAAATTGTATTGGGTAGAAAATTCTCATCTGCTAGAGACTCAGTGACAGATATTTTTAATAGGCCTATGATTACCCAAAATTTTGTAAATTTTCCTATTCTTACCCAAAAATAAATCTAGATGAGAAAATTCAATCAAAACTCTATTTTACCATATCCCAAAAGTTGTCAAATGTCTAAATTACCCATAAATCTCCCAACAACTCATTAGAAGACATTTTTTTTAACTCCAGAGGAGCATTCTCACGCCACTTCCCTTCCACTCATCTTCTTCCTCTTCCTCCCAACTCTCTCTTAGGGCATGGAAGATTTTGCAAAATCTTCACATTTCAACTAGATTTGTTGCTTCCTACCACCAATCTAAGACTCTCTCAAGCTTCCTCCACCATTCTTGAGCATCAAGGAGCTTGGGCAATCTCCCACAAACTCCAAAATCGGATTTCCTCAAGGCGAGTCACTAAAATCTTGTCTCCACCACTTAAATCATAGATTTCTTGTTAGAATTGAGTTATCTATCAATAGTATATCACCTTAGAATCATTTTTGAGCATAGAGATCATCCAAATATTGAGTTTTGTGGAGATTTCTACTCAATGGTTCATGACCTACGAATTTGGAGAAAGTTTTGGAAATTGTGGATTTCCTTTATGCTTGTTGGTATGTATGAACTTTAAATTATATGTTTAGATATTTTAAATGATTTGGAATGATGCCCAATGGTTAGGTTGGTGATATGTGAACCCTTGATGAAAGTTAGGACTTCCCATATTTGGCAAAATTTCCATTAATGGAGCTTGGAGAGTGAACAAGGTTGTGAGATTAATTAATTATGTATTAAATTGTGTTTAATCTAGAAAGAACACCAAATGATGACCATAGGCTAAGTAAATGAACTTGGGGGTTGGATAAATGTAAGAAGTCATAAGAAAAGAAGTTAGGAAATTGTATGAAATTTGATATCGATTGAATTGGTTGTATGTGATAGGGTTCAAGTACTTCCTTGGAGACCAGAGCGCTCAAAGGGAATGCTAAGTGAAGCGGCCAAGGTGAGGGTTCTTCCATCTCTGCTCCTAGGGTTGTATACTTGTGTGGATTACATGAGTATGTACATTCACTGCTTGTCTGGTATGTGATAGCTAGAGGTATAGGATGTTAAAAGAATAAAGGAACTAGAAAATAGGTTGTGGAAAGTAGCTTAGATAGGAAGACATAGGAGTAGAGAGTAATTGTTTCCTATGATTGGTGTGTTACAAATCCAACTCATACACTCCGGAGGCATGATGAGTATTTTATTAAATCTTTTCCACGACGGTGGCAAGAGTCCTTGTATGGAAGGACTAACTTTTTATTTTGAAAACTCGTCACGATGGTGACTTAAATTATAATCATGCAAAGGGAGTTATTGGTGGGTTTCGAATTTGGTTATGCTAGCGATGTGAGACATCGACTAGAACAACGTCATATGGCACTTGAGACCTCAGTTTTATAATCACCATGACGATGGTCATTGCCCTATCCTGGCAATAGGGTCAGAAAGGTTTTATATTACTATGATGATAGCTTGAGGCTCAGAGAGTGCATCTGGACAGGTATATGAGTTATATCCTGTTGAGTATACTTGTACATATTAATAAGGAGAGGAATTGTTGATCCTTCGGGAAAGATACTAAGAATCCTATTAATATGTGAGACCAAGATAAGGAGACACGAGAGGAACCTACGGGTGAACCGTGAGCCTGATCTTATAGAAGAGAAATCATCCTGTGGAGTTGGTCTAGGGTGTGACAGTGGCCATGCTTCGAGACGTCGTGCCATGCCCGCCATGTGGCCTGGTTGGGTAATGGACGAGTGGGCTCAAGCTATTGCTACGCCGCAAGGGGTCAGAGCGTGCCACATTGTGGCTACGTATCAGTTGTTTGATAGATAGAAGTTTATTGTGTTTGATTAATAGAATTGTCACGAGGTGACCAGTACCCAAGTGAATGGGTTAAGTATATTTTGCCACCTGGTGGCTAGCAACCCGAGTGCACGGGTTCGAGGTAGAAAAGCCATGTAGTGACTAGTAAATACCCCAGAGTTGGGTAAGTTAAGTAGATGTATGTTATAGTGTCTGCGTGTACTTAAAGAATTGTCTGTGTTTGCATATAATTGTTGATTGTGCAGCGGAGTGGTGACGTACAGGATTACGTCATCACAAAGTCTTGTTTGATTCAAACATGCTGAACGTGAGAAGACCGGTAAGTAAAAGCCGGCACTATATGTTACATGTTTACTTGCTGATTGATGACGTGGAATAAATTGCTGCATGTTTACAGTTATTAAATGCATGTGAGTGTTTTGGGTGAAATTTCTGTTGTTGTGTGATCACCAAGAATGTATGCTAACAACAGTAACTAGTTATTTTTGCATGTGGTTGTGTATGACTCCCAAACCCAGCGCTATGGCACCCACCTTGCGCCGGAGATGGGAGAGTCCTCACTGAGTCGCGTGGTTAAGACTCACGCCTCGTTTTTATTGCACAAAGACAAGTTAAGTACAGGTGGAAGAAGTCTCGATGAAATGAGGGTTGAGCAACACTTTTCCAAGACCCACAACTTGTTCATGTGGGTGAATAAAGTGTAATTGTAATTTAATTTACTTTATTATTGTATCATAAAGTAAAGGGTAGACGTACCCAATTATATTGTATGACTAAATCTAGAACTGTCAGCTTCACACACTTTAAAGATCAGAATCTGTTAGATTATGATGTAGGAAAAACTTGTTTCCAAAAATATATATACATATATCTGTTGCATGTGAATAGGATAGGCAGCATCTTCGGATGTGTAGCCAATACACAGGTTATATATTATGTGTGTTTTCCTATATCTATATCATGAAGCGGCACTGGCCGTGGATTTGCTTGCCTAGGATAGGCCACCATTTCGGTGTAGCCATGGTATTATACTGCATGTGGATGTATTTTCAATAATAGATATTCTGTCAATTAGGTGATAAGGCTTACAGGCATAGGGATATTCCCTATGTCTATGCCGGTCACGGTTCTCTAAACGAGGGTCGTGATAAACTTGGAATCAGAGCCAGGTTGTTCTTTAAGGGTGTGAAGCTAACTAGTAGTCTCGAGTGTCAGTTGGGCTATCCATTATGAATCCGGACGTAATGTGGATCCGACGGGCACTTGTGAGGTTGCTCAGGATGTTGAGTCATAAATTATTTCGAGTCATCGCTTTAGGCATAGAATTTGTATGTGAAATTCTATGCAAAGTATATAACCTGTACAGTACACGAGTGCCGATGAGCACCAAGGCCTAAGGTGGGGTGGTAGTGACCCCGGGAACCTTCGGACGCCGTAACATGGAAAGGAGATATCCATGGAGGATGCTACCTAGACACAGACACATTTGGTTGAATTGTAGGCAGAAATGCGCTACAATGTGTGATTGTTTTGTAGGTGTTAAAATAATAATAATAATAATCTATAAACAAGTAAATAAATAGAAATATGTATATATATAGACAAATAATCCTAATTAAGAAATGATGGGATAATATGAAATTGATAGAATTTTTATGTTGAGGTTGGACATTTTGACTAAATAAAGTAAAAATAATTTTTTGGAATGAAATAAGAATTTTTGGTTTATTATTAAGATTTTAATTGCTTTAGATTTGGGAATTTGATAAATTAAAATAAATAATAAATTCAAATACAAAAATATAATTTGGTTAAATATGAATCATATAAATTGGTTAAATATGAATCATATGAATTATTCTGTCAATTAGGTGATAAGGTTTACAGGCATAGGGATATTCCTTGTGTCTGTGCCGGTCACGGTCCTCTAAACGGGGGTCGTGATACCCTAGTAGGCACTAATTCTCCCTCTTTATTTTGGACTACTGTGATTCTAGATTTCTTAGGGACAACTTGGATAGGACTAACCCATTGACTATCAGAAATAGGATATATGACACCAGCATCTAATAATTTCACTATTTCCTTTTTTACAACTTCCATCATATGTGGGTTTAGCCTACGTTGTGATTCCCTAGAGGGTTTGGCATTATCCTCTAGATAAATTTTATGCATGCATACTGAAGGATCTATTCCTTTTAAATCAAACACAGACCACCCTATAGCCTCTTTATGTTTTGACAAAACCTTGACTAATTCATTTTCTTGTTCATCAGTTAATTGACATGAAATAATAACAGGCAAGGTCCCATTATCACCAAGAAACACATATTTTAGTGTAGAAGGTAGAGGCTTTAATTCAAGCTTTGGAGGTGATATGATAGATGGAACAGGTGGCGACTTAGCTAAAGGGGGCAATAGCTCATGCTTAGCTACCCATGATGAGGTTTCAAGAGAATTTAAGTCTAACATGGATTCTCTTAATTCCCTTTCAACATCAATATTTTCCCATTCACTATATGTCAGTGTGGTTTCTAAGGGGTCTTTACTTAAAATTGTAGGAAGTGCTTCTTGAATGATTTCATCAATTATATCAACTTTAAAACAATCAGAATCATCATATATAGAGGGTTGGGATGAAGCTTTAAAAACATTGAGTTTAACCCTCATATTTAGCACTGAAACATCCATTACTTCGGTCCTACAATTAATTGTGGCATTAGCTGTTGCTAAGAAAGGACGACCTAGAATAATTGGAGTTTGGTTTCTAATATGATTAGTAGAATCCATGTCTAATACCACAAAATCAACAAGAAAGTAACATTTATCTACTTGTACTAAGACATCATCAATTCTTCCTCTAGGCACCTTAATTGACATGTCGACAAGTTGTAAGGTCATATTTGTAGGTTGCAACTCTCCTAGGCCTAGTTCTTCATATACTGAATATGGAATTAAATTAACACTAGAACCTAAATCTAAGAGTGCCCTATCAATTCTTTTATCTCCAATAAAGCATGTGATAGTAGGAACACCAGGATCTTTAAGCTTAGGTGGAGTGTTATATTGCAAAACTGAGCTCACTTGTTCATTAAGAAAAACCTTTTTAGACACATGATTTTTAGATTTTCTTTTAAATGTACACATGTCTTTAAGGAATTTTGCATAGGCAGGAACTTGCTTTATAGCTTCTAAAGGAGGAATATTGATTTTTAAATGCTTAAATGTCTCTAAAATGTCTTCCATCTTTTTATCTTTTCCATTAGGTGATGGTGATTTTAGAGCTTCTGGAAAAGGTACTTTTGGTTCATATGGAATTGACTCATCAACAACTTGAGGAATTATATTTTTCATCTTATCAGTTTGACTCTCTTCCCTTAAGCATTCTTTTTCTTTTTCTTTTTCTTCATTTGCTTTACTATTGTCTAAACCTACCTTGTTATCAATTATTTTACCACTCCTAAGAGTTGTAACTGCTTTGGTTTCTTCCTGATAAGTTTGAGCTCTAGAATTTTCCAATGAAAAACTCGGAAGCTGATAACTCTATGGAAATAGAGTTAAAGAGGGTAAATTATAAGCCTTTTTGAGAGTATATTGATCATTGGGTGTGAATTTGGTGTGATTTTAGTGGTTTACGCATTCTGATATACTAGTGAAGCATGTATCAAGACTTAAGGGAAATATGCGTGATTATGATTGATTTTTGTATTTATTTGGCATATTGAGTTAATGGCCAAGGTCTTGATTTAGTTTCTTGAATTTTCAGGTGCCAAATTAGTACTTCAAAAAGCCGAGTTCATGGTATTGAGGGAGCTGGAGTTAAGTTGGAGTCAACCGGAGCTAATTTGGAACCTTTGGATTGAAGAAAACCTCACTCTTTAAGCTTGGAACAGTGTGACGGCGCTATAGCACCGTATTAGAGAAAGAACCAAAAAAAAAAAAGAGAAGAAAAGTACAGAGACACGGCGCTATAGCGCCGAAAAAACTTGTTGGTTGCCAAATTAACCAGTGCAAGTATACACCGCCAACAAGTAATACAATGATAAGTAGAGTATCGTCCACAGGGAACTAAGCTAAAACGAGTTAATTACCAATGCGTTCATATTTCACCTAAGTCAAGCAACCAAAATCGAATGTTTTAATTCAAATCAAACGAACAACACAATTTAGCAAAATCAATGCGAAAATAAGTCAAGAGAGTAAATGAGATTAAGAGCTCTTAGGATTGTAGTTTCACCTAGCACTTCACTAATGAAATTACGTCATTTTTTTCACTACTCATTTCATTGGTTTGGTGTTAGTCTTAGCCCTATTTTCGTTATATGAATCTTCCAATCCTATATAATTTCTACCTCTCTAAAAACTCCACATATGCCTATGGAAGTCTAAGTTCAAGAGATGCATTAAGTTCAAGCTAAATCCAACTCCTCAAGGCCCTTGGGTATATACCTATCCCTTGGGCAAATCAAGTTAATCAAGAATAATCAGCATCGATCAAGAAGTATTCAACTCAAAGACTAAATTTATGGGTCCTTTCCCAAGGAAACCCCAAATCCTCTAATTTCCCTAAGTGATGGCCAAACAAATAGGGGTCATCAAGCACAAAGTTGAATAAACACCAAAATCCATTAAATCAAGCAATCAAAATAACAAATCCATTAGTTTACATGCTAGGGAACCACAATCCTAAGACAAGAAGAGCCTAGCCTATCATTGTCATCAATATAAACATAGCCCTAGAGTGATACATTAGAAAAAACACCAGAGTAAAGAAGAAGAAGAAAACTCCGTTTCCAAGGCCTAAATCAACTCCTTGCTTGCCTCCGGACCATGAAAATCACTCCAAGAACTTGCAAAACTCTAATCCTAGCACAACCCTAGCTCCAAGCCTCTTTTCCAGCTCTGCCCAAAACCCTCTTTAATCAGCAAAAACACGAAATCCCTAAAGTGCCCCTGTGACACGGCGCTATAACGCTGTTTATGGCACTGTAGCGCCAACAGCGCTATAGCGTTGAGTCCGGCGCTATAGCGCTGTTATACGGCGCTATAGCGCCGTTGGATGTTGCTATAGCGTCGTCACACTGTTCCAAGCTTAAAGAGTGAGCTTTTCTTCAATCCAAAGGTTCCAAATTAGCTCCGGTTGCCTCCAACTTAACTCCAGCTCCCTCAATACCATGAGCTCGGCTTTTTGAATAATTAATTTGGCACCTGAAAATTCAAGAAACTAAATCAAGACCTTGGCCATTAACTCAATATGCCAAATAAATACAAAAATCAATCACAATCACGTATATTTCCCTTAAGTCTTGATACATGCTTCACTAGTATATCAGAATGCGTAAACCACTAAAATCACACCAAATTCACACCCAATGATCAATATACTCTCGAAAACGCTTATAATTTACCCTCTTTAACTCTATTTCCAAAGAGTTATCACACCCCCAAACTTAAACCTTTGCTCGTCCTCGGGCAAATCAAAATCATACAAAAAGGATAAATGCATGTACTAATTCCCATAAAAGCTTCATAAATGACTTACTTGGATCCTCAGCTGCTACATCCTTCACTGCTATTAATAGAAAACTTACTTATCCAAGCTCATTAATAAAAATATTCAAATTAGGGACATGTTTCTTGCCTACTTCTGGAGTGTGTGTGTGCTTGTAACTGATGATCTCTCCTACATGATTTATTGGTTTAGTTTAGCATTACCTTGATTGCTTAACAACTCAAGATTGAGACTTCATATGCTTAAGTTTCTACTCTTTCTCCACTAATGTAGACAACACATGAACTTAAGATCCTTAGGACTTATTAGGCTTGTAACGTGGCCAAGGGTTTGGGCTAACAAGAAAAAGATTAGGATTCAAACACATTCAAGAGTTAGCAAAAATTTACTTCAAAGCACAAATCGCCACACGGGAACTTCCCATTTCCACAAGCACAAATATTTTTCTTTACTTTACATTTTCTAATTTTTTTTCGTTACCTAGACACGACAACTTTTCTTTCTTTCATTCATCTTTCCCTTGTTACATAGTTACTAACTATGTCTTTCTTTCTTTCTTTTCCTTCATTCTCCTATCTAGGCATGTGCTTCAACTAACCTCTTGAAGGGTGTGTTCTTTGTTTTTTTTTCGGGTTAGAGGGGTGGTTCATGCAGCTACCAAAGAAATAAATTTATGGTTTTTCACATTAGGCTCAACAGTAGGGTGCTAGGGAGTAAATGAATAAGGGTAGTCTTGAAAGGCTCAAACGCAGAAAGAACTGCCTAAATCATATCCCTAGTTCATGCATTGCCTAGGATTTCGCCTCGAAAGAGTATGAGATCAGTTCTAGAGTCCCAAAGTTGAATTAATTATGCAACCTAAGTACTGCTATTCCTTTCCCCTAAACATGCATTTGATCCCACTAGTTTTCCAGAAATAAGTGCAAAACAAATCACTAATTAAGGAACTAAGTAATGATGAACAAGAACAAGGTTTCCCATTAATTGCAAAAGAAAAGAATGCAACTAATTTCTTCATCGGAGTTAAATCAAAATGAAGCCAAAGGAAGGGAAAAATGCAAACATTTAAGCTCAAACTAAATAAAAATTGTCCTGGATTTAACAAAAGCAAAAATTTAGGAGAGTTCATAAGAAAATCTTCCCCACCCCCAAATTTAAAATGAACATTGTCCCAATGTTCAAAGCATATATATTGGGCAAAGGGAATGGGTACCTGGGTAAACTAGAAAGTATATAACAATTGGTGTCATAAACAAACAAACAAAACAAAACATAACAAAAGAATAGAATCCAACACAATTAAATGATTACAGGGATAATTCAAATTACTAGACCCATCAAGCATAAGCAAATGAATATTACAGTAACCTCAATATACTGATGGGGACTAGCATAATTATCACGAGCTCTCATAAAACACAAGAAAGCAACACATAAGCACAACTAAAGCAAAAACAAAGACAAAAATGAAAAACACAAAAACAGGGATAGGGGTAGCAGGGGCATCCTGAATCAGTGCTCTGGAGGAGGCGACAGATCTTGTAGTGAGGGTCCAGCTTGTCACCGTTTGTGCACTTCACAAATTCTCGGAATTTTTGGTGAGTAACACCATTACAAGCTGTGAGGTGTTGAGTTTGCGCCTCGAGATAGCCATCCTAATTCTCCTTTTTATGCTCCATTGTGTTTCCTTGAATCCTGGTAGTTTCGCCCTTTGTGCATTTGGTCCTTGCTTGGCAACCACATTTGCCCTGTAATTGAAACAAGAAAAAATTAATCAAAAACTAGCTGGGAACCTAACTAACACAATCAAAATTAGACAAAATCACACTTTAAAATTAAAAGCAATGGGACTCAAGACATCTTGGGTTGCCTCCCAAGTACCGCTAAGTTTAAAGTCTTCAGCCAGACTTTCATATTTTGTTTCTTATCCTGGATCAATTGGAGTAAAGGGAGTTGGCGTGGCATTGCAGAAATTCCATGTGATAGCACTTTCATGGACTATATTGTCTTGCAACCCTTGCATGAAAATCCAATCTTGTTCCATTGAATATGATGGTGAAGGTTTATGGCACCAAGGCGGTGCTCTGATTTTCCAAGGTGGGGCTTCTAGTATCTTTGCACACCCAACAAAGTCAACATCACAAGTCTCAGCATAAGGATACTTGAAAACTTCACTAGGATCAATTGGGTGGTATTTTAATTCATCATCCTGAACTAAACAATCTACCACATTATCCACCACATTAACATGAAAACATTCTTCAGTTTCTCCTGGCAACTTCATTGCTTTGAACATGTTAAATTTTACCTCTTGATCTTGGACTCGCATTGTCAGCTCACCTTTCTGCACATCAATAATAGTTCTTCCTGTAGCTAGAAATGGTCTATCCAAAATGATTTGTACATTTTTGTCTTCCTCGTAGTCAAGAACAATGAAATTAGCTGGGAGAATGAGCTTATCAACCTTCACTAACACATTCTCAATAATGCCTCGCGGATAAGCTATTGACCGATCAGCCATCTGCAACATAATAGTAGTGGGGCTAGCTTCCCCTAAACCCAACTTCTTGAATATAGAAAGAGGCATTAGGTTAACACTTGCCCCTAAATCACATAAAGCTTTGCCACAAAACTGATTGCCTATAGTGCAGGGAATGTTAAAACTGCCTGGATCCTTAAGCTTTGGTGGAAGCTTATTTTGTAAAACGGCTCTGCATTCTTCAGTGACAGCTACGTCTCAAAATCAACCAATCTCGTCTTCTTTGACAAAATATCCTTCATGAGTTTCACTTAAGAAGGCATATGCTCCAAGGCTTCAACAAAAGGTATGTTGATATGCAGCTTTTTAAACACATCTAAGAATTTCTTGAACTGTTGATCTGAATTATGCTTTTGGAGTCTTTGAGGGAACGGTGGTGGAGGTCTATAATTTGTAGGCACCTTCTTAGGCATGTCCCCATGTGCCTCTTCAATTGGTTTCTCAATCACCACTGGTTTTGCCTCCTTACTTGCTTCATATTTCGTTGTCTCAGGATTCCCTTCTATTTCTTTCCCACTTCTCAAAAATATTGCATTGCAATGCTCCTTGCCTTCTTTCCTAGGATTAGGCTCAGTGTCACTAGGAAGGATACCTTGTTGTCTATTGTTTAGAGAAGTTGCCAACTGACCCACTTGAGTTTCAAGACTTCTCAAAGATGATGCTTGGCTTTGGATTAGTGCAGTTTGATTTTGAATAACTGCATTTTGACTTTGCATGAGGGCGTCATTCATAGACATGTAAGACATCATCATTTCCTCCAATGATGGCTTCTTTTCAACTGGTGGAGGTAGTCCATGCGGGTAGTTAGGATGTGTGGCAGATGAAGACGGTCTCGTACCTTGATTTTGGCTCCATGAGAAATTTGGATGATTCCTCCACCCCGGATTATATGTGTTAGAGTAGGGATTATTAGCATTCCTGTTCGCCAGATACTGAACACTCTCCAAGACAAGAGGGCATTGCTCTGAAGTGTGACTTTCTCCACAATTCTCACAAGGTTGGACAAAAGGGCTCACAGATTTAACTGGTCTCTGAATACCCAAAGATTTAACCTCTTTAGTCAAAGTAGCAATTTGAGAAGATAGGGATGCAAAAATATCATAGTCTTGTACTCTAGCAACTCTTGCATGCACATTTCTATCCGAGTGCCATTGGTGATTGTTAGATGACATTGTCTCTAACAAAGTATAAGCAGCATCTACTGGTTTGAACATTAGAGCCCCACCAGCTGCAGCATCAATAGACGTTCTGATCTCAGAAGATAACTCATTATAGAATGTTTGCACTTAAAGCCATTTTGGTAGCCCATGATGTGGACATTTTCTCAATAATTCCTTGAATCTTTCCCAAGCTTCATAGAGACTTTCATTGTCCAGAAGCACAAAAGAAGTTATGTCATTTCTCATCTTGGCAGTTTTCCCAGGTGGAAAATACTTAGTAAGAAATTATTGTGCCAACTCTTCCCATGTAGAGATCGACCCTTCTGGTAAAGATTGTAGCCAAACTTTTTCCTTATCCCTTAATGAGAAGGGAAAGAGCCTCAGACAAATGGCATCATCAGAAACACCATTGTGCTTGAAAGTATCACAGATCTCCAGAAAATTAAGGATGTGGTTGTTGGGGTCTTCAATAGGTGAACCCCCAAACTGCCCATTAGCTTGCAAAAGTTGGATAGTAGCCGGCTTGATTTCAAAATTATATGCTTGAATAGATGGCCTCCGGATACTATGTTTCAACCCATCAAGTTTCGGGGTTGCATAGTCAAAAACATTGCGGTTGTTTTGCTCAGCCATTTCAGCTTCTTCAGAATGAGTGCTCTCTGGTGAACATGGAGAAATAGGACTTCTAACCGGAGAATGAGAGATAGCATGCCCTCTCCTTTTCCTTCCACGCACAGGAAGTGGTTAAGTTTCAACAACTTTCTTCTTCTTTTTCTTACCATGAGGCATACACTAAAAAGAGCACCTGAAAAGATACACAAACAACTGAATTTCAACTAACAATTACTAAAATCAGAGAAAAAAATAAAATGCTTGATCTAAGGCGCGTATTTAGCACTAATATCAAATAAATTTCAACTAAGCTCCTCGGCAATGGCGCGAAAAAACTTGTTGGTTGCCAAATTAACCGGTGCAAGTATACACCGCCAACAAGTAATACAATGTTAAGTAGAGTATCGTCCACAGAGAACTAAGCTAAAACGAATTAATTACCAATACGTTCATATTTCACCTAAGTCAAGCAACCAGAATTGAATGTTTTAATTCAAATCAAACGAACAACACAATTTAGCAAAATCAATGCGAAAATAAGTCAAGAGAGTAAATGAGATTAAGAGCTCTTAGGATTGTAGTTTCACCTAGCACTTCACTAATGGAATTACGTCATTTTTTCACTACTCAATTCATTTGTTTGGTGTTAGTCTTAGCCCTATTTTCGTTATATGAATCTTCCAATCCTATATAATTTATACCTCTCTAATTAAACTCCACATATGCCTATGGAAGTCTAAGTTCAAGCTAAATCCAACTCCTCAAGGCCCTTGGGTATATACCTATCCCTTGGGCAAATCAAGTTAATCAAGAATAATCAACATCGATCAAGAAGTATTCAACTCAAAGACTAAATTTATGGGTCCTTTCCCAAGGAAACCCCAAATCCTCTAATTTCCCTAAGTGATGGCCAAACAAATAGGGTTCATCAAGCACAAAGTTGAATAAACACCAAAATCCATTAAATCAAGCAATCAAAATAACAAATCCATTAGTTTACATGCTAGGGAACCACAATCCTAAGACAAGAAGAGCCTAGCCTATCATTGTCATCAATATAAACACAACCCTAGAGTGATACATCAGAAAAATCACAAGAGTAAAGAAGAAGAAGAAAACTCTGTTTCCAAGGCCTAAATCAACTCCTTGCTTGCCTCCGGACCATGAAAATCACTCCAGGAACTTGCAAAACTCTAACCCTAGCACAACTCCAGCTCCAAGCCTCTTTTCCAACTCTGCCTCCGTCAAAACGCGCAGCCAAAACCCTCTTTAATCAGCAAAAACACGAAATCCCTGAAGTGCCCCTGCGACACGGCGCTATTGCGCTGTTTATGGCGCTATAGCGCTGTTTATGGCACTATAGTGCTGAGTCTGGCGCTATAACGATGAGTGTTTCGAAAACGTGATTTTCATTTTTTTTCATTTAATTAGTTTTCACCGATGAGAGTTTCGAAAACTTTATATTCATTTTTATTTTTTTTAATCAGTTTTCGTCGATGAGTGTTTCGAAAACTTGATATTCATTTTTTTAATCAGTTTTCGCAGATTCGTGTTTCGAAAACTTGATATTCATTTTTCTTTTTTTAGTAAGTTTTAGCTAATGAGTGTTTCGAAAACTTGATATTCATTTTTCTTTTTTTAGTAAGTTTTAGCTAATGAGTGTTTCGAAAACTTGATATTCATTTTTCTTTTTTTTAATCAGTTTTCGCCGATAAATGTTTCGAAAACTTGATATTCAATTTTCTTTTTTAATCATTTTTCGTCGATGAGTGTTTCGAAAACTTGATATTCATTTATCTTTTTTAATCAGTTTTCGCCGAAGAGTGTTTCGATACTTTATATTCATTTTTATTTTTTTTAATCAGTTTTCGTAGATTAGTGTTTTGAAAACTTGATATTTATTTTTCTTTTTTTAATCACTTTTCGCCGATGAGTGTTTCGAAAACTTTATATTCCTTTTTATTTTTTTAAATCAGTTTTCGTAGATTAGTGTTTCGAAAACTTGATATTCATTTTTCTTTTTTTAATAAGTTTTCGCCGATAAGTGTTTCAAAAACTTGATATTCATTTTTCTTTTTTTAATCAGTTTTCGTCGATTAGTGTTTCAAAAACTTGATATTTAATTTTCTTTGTTTAATCATTTTTCACCGATTAGTGTTTCGAAAACTTGATATTCATTTTTCTTTTTTTAATCATTTTTCGTCGATTAGTGTTTCGAAAACTTGTTATACAGTTTTCGCCGATGAGTGTTTCGAAAACTTTATATTCATTTTTAATTTTTTAATCATTTTTCGTAGATTAGTGTTTCGAAAACTCGATATTCATTTTTCATTTTTTTAATCAGTTTTCGTCGATTATTAGTGTTTTGAAAACTTGATATTCATTTTTGTTTTTTTAATCAGTTTTCACCGATTAGTGTTTCAAAAACTTGATATTCATTTTTCTTTTTTTAATCATTTTTCGTCGATGAGTGTTTCGAAAACATGATATTCATTATTCTTTTTTAATCAGTTTTCGCCGATGAGTGTTTCGAAAACTTTATATTCATTTTTATTTTTTTAATCAGTTTTCGTAGATTAGTGTTTCGAAAATTTGATATTCTTTTTTCTTTTTTTAATCAGACTTCATCGATGAGTGTTTCGAAAACTTGATATTAATTTTTCTTTTCTTAATCAATTTTCCACGATGAGTGTTTCGAAAACGTTATATTCATTTTTCTACATTTAATTAGTTTTCACCGATGAATGTTTCGAAAACTTGATATTCATTTTTCTATATTTAATATTTTTTCGCCGATGAGTGTTTCGGAAACTTTATATTCGTTTTTCTTTTTTTAATCAGTTTTCGTAGATTAATGTTTCGAAAACTTGATAATCATTTTTTTTAATTAGTTTTCGCAGATGAGTATTTCGAAAACTTGATATTCATTTTTCTTTTTTAGTAAGTTTTAGCTAATGAGTGTTTCGAAAACTTGATATTCATTTTTCATTTTTTAATCATTTTTCGTCGATGAGTGTTTCAGAAACTTGATATTCATTTTTCATTTTTAATCAGTTTTCGCCGATGAGTGTTTCGAAAACTTTATATTAATTTTTATTTTTTTAATCAGTTTTCGAAGATTAGTGTTTTGAAAACTTGATATTCCATTTTTCGTTTTTTAATCAGCTTCCGCCGATGAGTGTTTCGAAAATATAATATTCTTTTTTCTTTTTTCTTTTTGAATAGTTTTCGCCGATGAGTGTTTCGTTAACTTGATATTCATGTTTCTTTTTCTTAATCATTTTCGCCGATGAGTGTTTCGAAAACGTGATATTCATTTTTCTTTATTTAATTAGTTTTCACCGATGAGTGTTTCGAAAACTTGATATTCATTTTTCTTTTTTTAATCAGTTTTCGCCGATAAGTGTTTCGAATACTTGATATTCATTTTTTTAATCAGTTTTCGTCGATTAGTGTTTCAAAAACTTTATATTCATTTTTCTTTTTTAATCAGTTTTCGCCGATGAATGTTTCGAAATCTTGATATTCATTTTTATTTTTTTTAATCAGTTTTCGTAGATTAGTGTTTTGAAAACTTGATATTCATTTTTCTTTTTTTAATCAGTTTTCGCCGATGAGTGCTTCGAAAACTTTATATTCATTTTTATTTTTTTAATCAGTTTTCGTAGATTAGTGTTTCGAAAACTTGATATTCATTTTTCTTTTTTTTAATCAGTTTTCGTCGATTAGTGCTTCGAAAACATTATATTCATTTTTCTTTTTTTAATCAGTTTTCACCGATTAGTGTTGCAAAAACTTGATATTCATTTTTCTTTTTTTAATCCGTTTTCGCCGATAAGTGTTTCGAAAACTTTATATTCATTTTTCTTTTTTTTTTAATCAGTTTTCGTCGATTAGTGTTTCGAAAACTTGATATTTATTTTTCTTTTTTTAATAAATTTTTGTAGATTAGTGTAATATCCGAGATATTAATTTTTATTATTATCATTATTATTAATTAATTTTTCTTAGGTAAAGAAAAATATATTAAATTACAAAGTTAAAGAGTTAAAAAAATAAAATGGAGAAGGGAAAGGAATGGGATTTTTGAAATTTATTTTAGGACTTAAAAGAAAGTGGGATTAAAAAGAAAGGAAGGAATTAGGATTTAAATGATATATTTTATTATTATTATTTTTTGGGTAAAAACCGTGTACCCCATATCCTAATAAGTAAAACAAAATATAAAACATATATATATATATATAATAAAATAGATGGGGGGGGGACCGTGACCCCCTTACCAATTAATTAACACACATTAAAAAAAATGAGCAGAAGCAAAAAACGAGACCCTCCCCCATTCAATAAACACACGCACATGAGAGCAGAAAAAAAAAACAGAGGCAGCCACGCACGAGACGGACGTAGCAACCGAGAAGGAGAAGGAGAAGCACACACGGTGGTTCTTGGAAATATCTAGAGGGTGCATGAGCATTAGCATGAAACGTTCATGGTAGATGCTTAGTTACGCGTTTCTAAATTGCTTAAGTACATGTGTATAGGGCACCACAGAGTGATTGGAGCTTCAGGCACACCGAGGACTGATTAGGAGGGCCAACAAGGTGAGGGGCTCTCCCATCCCTGCCCCACAGGGTTGGATGACTACGTGGAAATCTAGTTTGCTCTGTTTTGTGTAATTATTATATGAAATTTATTTATATGAATAAATTTGTATTACACGTGTATGATTTGCGAGTAAGCAGTCAACGTGTAATTGTACATGTGCCTTATATGATTAGTCTCAAGTGTTTATGTGCTATTGTGGCTCACTAAGCTTTATATGTTACCGTGGGTAGGATTGAGTCATGATTTCATATGTGAGAAGTTCAGTAACATTAAAAACCAATCACATCGATCGTCACTGTTAAGATCTTGTTCGTATGGTTTGTTGAAGAAAACTGAACTTAGGATTGTTGAATGTGAGTGAGAGTGTTGCATTGGAACGGGGGAATCTAGGCCTAACTAATGAACACGTATAAAATTCAGTTAGTTACTAATAGGGCGTCTTTCAAGGTTAAGTTGTTAGTTTAACTTGTTAGGTTAGTTCGGGTAGATCGAGTCGATTATCCTGGTCGGACAGACAGGATTCAGTTAACAGTAAGCATGCCACATAGTGGCCATTACCATGGTTTAACCGAGGTCAGACAAGTTGTCGGCTATTACTCTAAGTGTGCCTTGGAGTTAGAAAGTTCCTGGTGTGATCAACCAGGTTCGAACATGAAATTGCCTTCAGGCCAGTATTTCTCTTAGCGTAATGCGGGAGACAGAAATTGAATGCCTACGTGCATAAGTATATGTTAACTCCATATGTTATATGTTTATGATTGGTTTACATGCGGATTAATAAATATGTTAGTAACATGAATTAGGATTTTTAATTGTGAATATGATACATTGATTGCCTGATCATGTTAAAGGTCACAATATAAATCGGTTTCATGCGTATGTAGTTGTGGTTGCTCCCTTCCCCCAGCTGTAGTGGTACATGCTGGTACGCCAGGGATGGGGGAGCTTCTCACTGAGTCTGTTCGACTCACCCCCTGCTTACATGTTTCAGATACATGTGGTTCAAGAGTCGGGAATACGGCCACTTCTTCTCAAGGAGACGGACAACTCTAAAGACCGCACGCTTTGTCCACGTCGGTAGTTATTTTTGGTTATGTACATGTGTTGTGATGTATATATATATATCATACTTGAATTCTAGCAATGTTGGCTTCATACAGATTAAGGTTAGGTTTTGGTATTGGGACTTTAGGCTATGATGTAGCATATATCATGTATATATATACGACTTCCGCATGGGACTAGGATAGATCACACACCTTGAGGGGTGTGATCAATATGTAACTTATATATATATGTGTGACTGAATACCTGATTGTATGAAAATATGGCTTCCGCATGTGAATAGGATAGATCACACGCATTGAGGCGTGTGATCAATATGTAAACTATATGTAAGCGTGTGATTGAATATATGTATGACTGTACACAGGATTTCTGCATGTGAATAGGATAGATCACCCGCCCTGAAGCGCGTGGTCAATATGTATACTATATGTACGTGTGGGTGATTATGTGTATATGTATAGACTGAAGCGGCGTTGAGCGAGCCGTGGATTGCACACTACTTAGGTCACCGGATATGGATGACCATAAATACTACATATTGTTTGTATTAGAATTGGGTAGTTATGAACATCTGAAAATGTTAATCAGGAATCAGAGGCTTACGGGATAGGAGAAACCCTACCTCTCGTGTCGGTCACGGACGTCCGATAGGGGGTCGTAACAATTAGTGTTTCGAAAACTTGATATTCATTTTTTTTTTGTTTTTAATCAGTTTTCGCCGATGAGTGTTTTCGAAAACTTGATATTCATTTTTCTTTTTTTTAATCAGTTTCCGCCAATGACTGTTTTGAAAACTTGATATTCATTTTTCTTTTTCGTAATCAATTTTTGCCGATGAGTGTTTCGAAAACGTGATATTCATTTTTCTTTATTTAATTAGTTTCCACCGATGAGTGTTTCAAAAATTTGATATTTATTTTTCTTTTTTTAATCATTTTTCGTCGATTAGTGTTTCAAAAACTTGATATTCATTTTTCTTTTTTTTATTAAGTTTTCGTCGATGAGTGTTTCAAAAACTTGATATTCATTTTTCTTTTTTTAATCAGTTTTCAACAATTAGTGTTTCGAAAACTTAATATTCATTTTTCTTTTTTTAATTATTTTTCGTCGATAAGTGTTTTAAAAACTTGATATTCATTTTTCTTTTTTAATCAATTTTCGCCGATGAGTGTTTCGAAAACTTTATATTCATTTTTATTTTTGTAATCAGTTTTCGTAGAGTAGTGTTTCGAAAACTTGATATTCATTTTTCTTTTTTTAATCAATTTTCGCAAATGAGTGTTTCGAAAACTTGATATTCAGTTTTCTTTTTTTAATCACCTTTCACCGATGAGTGTTTCGAAAAACTTGATATTCATTTTTCTTCTTCTTAATCAGTTTTCAACGATGAGTGCTTCGAAAACGTGATATTAATTCTTCTTTATTTAATTAGTTTTCACCGATTAGTGTTTCGAAAACTTTATATTCATTTTTCTTTTTTTAATCAGTTTCCACCGATTAGTGTTTTGAAAACTTGATATTCATTTTTCTTTTTTACTTGATATTCACTTTTCTTTTTTTAATCAGTTTTCATCGATGAGTATTTTGAAAACTGGATATTCATTTTTTGTTTTTTAATAAGTTTTCATCGATTAGTGTTTTGAAAACTTGATATTCATTTTTCATTTTTCATCAGTTTTCAACAATTAGTGTTTCCAAAAATTGATATTCATTTTCCTTTTTTAATCAGTTTTCGCCGATGAGTGTTTCGAAAACTTTATATTCATTTTAATTTTTTTAATCAGTTTTTGTAGATTAGTGTTTCGAAAACTGGATATTCATTTTTCTTTTTTAATCAGTTTTCAGCGATGAGTGTTTCGAAAACTTGATATTCATTTTTCTTTTTTAGTAAGGTTTAGCTAATGAGTGTTTCGAAAACTTGATATTCATTTTTCTTTTTTTAATCATTTTTCACCGATAAGTGTTTCGAAAACTTGATATTCATTTTTCTTTTTTTAATCATTTTTTGCCGATTAGTGTTTCGAAAACATGATATTCATTTTTCTTTTTTTAATAAGTTTTCGCCGATTAGTGTTTCGAAAACTTGATATTCATTTTCCCTTTTTTATCAGTTTTTGCCGATGAGTGTTTCGAATACATGATATTTATTTTTATTTTTTTTAATCAGTTTTCGTCGGTGAGGGTTTCGAAAACTTGATATTCATTTTTCTTTTTTCAGTAAGTTTTCGCTAATGAGTGTTTCCAAAACTTGATATTTATTTTTCTTTTTTTAATCAGTTTTCACCGATGAGTGTTTCAAAAACTTGATATTCATTTTCCTTTTTTAATCAGTTTTCAGCGATGAGTGTTTCGAAAACTGTATATTCATTTTTATTTTTTTGAATCAGTTTTTGTCGATGAGTTTTTCGAAAACTTGATATTCATTTTTCTTTTTTTATTAAGTTTTCGCTGATGAGTGTTTCGAAAACTTGATATTCATTTTACTTTTTCTAATCAGTTTTTGCTGATGAGTGTTTCGGAACTTGATATTCATTTTTCTTTTTTAATCAGTTTCCGCCGATGACTGTTTTCGAAAAGTTGATATTCATTTTTCTTTTTTATATGTTTTCGCTGATTAGTGTTCTGAAAACTTGATATTCATTTTTCTTTTTTTTAATAAGTTTTCGCCGATGAGTGTTTTGAAAACTTGATATTCATTTTTCTTTTTTTGAATCAGTTTTCGCCGATGAGTGTTTCGAAAACTTGATAGTCATATTTCGTTTTTTAATCAGTTTTCGCCGATGAGTGTTTCGAAAACTTGATATTCATATTTCTTTTTCTTAATCAGTTTTCATTGATGTGTGTTTCGAAAACGTGATATTCATTTTTCTTTATTTAATTAGTTTTTACCGATTAGTGTTTCGAAAACTTGATATTAATTTTTCTTGTTTTAATCATTTTTCGCCGATGAGTGTTCAAAAACTTGATATTCATTTTTCTTTTTTTAATGGGTTTTCGCCGATCAGTGTTTCGAAAAATTGATATTCATTTTTCTTTTTTCAATCAGTTTTCGCCGGTGAGTGTTTTGAAAACTTGATATTCATTTTGCTTTTTTGATCAGTTTTCGCCGATGAGTGTTTCGAAAACTTTATATTCATTTTTATTTTTTTTAATCAGTTTTCGTCGATGAGTGTTTCCAAAACTTGATAGTCATTTTTCATTTTTTAATCATTTTTCGGCGATTAGTGTTTCGAAAACGTAATGTTCATTTTTCTTTTTGTTTAAATAGTTTTCGCCGATGAGTGTTTCGAAAACGTAATATTCATTTTTCTTTTTAAATAGTTTTCGCCGATGAGTGTTTCGAAAACGTGATTTCTTTTTTTAGTCATTTTTCCCCAATGAGTGTTTCGAAAACTTGATATTCATTTTTCTTTTTTTCAATCAGTTTTCGCCGATGAGTGTTTCGAAAACGTAATATTCATTTTTCTTTTTTCAATCAGTTTTCGACGCTGAGAGTTTCGAAAACTTGATATTCATTTTTATTTTTTAAATTAGTTTTCGCCGATGGGAGTTTCGAAAACTTGATATTCATTTTTCTTTTTTAATAAGTTTTCACCGATGAGTGTTTCGAAAACTTAATCTTCATTTTTATTTTTTTAATTAGTTTTCGTCGATAAGTGTTTCGAAAACTTGATATTCATTTTTCTTTTTTAGTAAGTTTTTGCTAATGAGTGTTTCGAAAACTTGAGTTACAGGATAGGAACAACGGCACACGATTGAGTGCAATGGGAACTCCGAGGAGACTTCAGTTACAGGAGAGGATTGCATGGAAGGTTGGCCAAGGTGAGGGTTCTTCCATCTCTGCTCCTAGGGTTGTATGCTTATGTGGATTAAATGAGTATGTATATTCTCTGTTTGTCTGATATGTGTTAGCTAGATGTATAGAATCCTAAAAGAATAAAAGAACTAGAAAATAGGTTGTGGAAAGTAGCTTGGATAGGAAGACATAGGAGTAGAGTGTAATTGTTTGCTATGATTGGTGTGTTACAAATCCAACTCATACACTCCGGAGGCATGATGAGTATTTTGTTAAATCTTTTCCACGACGGTGGCAAGAGTCCTTGTACGGAAGGACTAAGCTTTTATTTTGAAAACTGGTCACGACGGTGACTTAAATTATAATCATGCAAAGGGAGCTGTTGGTGGGTTTCAGATTTGATTATGCTAGCGATGTGAGACATCGACTAGAACAACTTCATATGGCACTTGAGACCTCAGTTTTATAATCACCATGACGATGGTCATTGCCATATCCTGGCAATAGGGGTCAGAAAGGATTTATATTGCTATGACGATAGCTTGAGGTTTAGAGAGTGCATCTGGACGGGTATATGAGTTATATCCTGTTGAGGATACTTGTCCATATTAACAAGGAGAAGAATTGTTGAACCTTCGAGAAAGATACAAAGAATCCTATTAATTTGTGAGGATAAGGTAAGGAGACACGGGAGGAACCTACGGGTGAACCGTGAGCCTAACCTAGAAAAGAGAAATCATCATGTGGAGTTGGTCCAGGGTGCGTCAGCGGCCATGCTTCGAGACGTCATGCCGTGCCCGCCATTGTGGCCTGGTTGGGTAATGAACGAGTGGGCTCCAGCTATTGCCCCGCAGTGAGGGGTTAGAATGTGCCACTTGGTGGCTATGTATCAGTTTCTTGATAGATAGAGGTTGATTGTGTTTGATTAACAGAATTGTCAAGAGGTGACCAATACCCAAGTGAATGGGTTAAGTATGTTTTGCCACGTGGTGGCCAGTAACCCGAGTGCAGGGGTTCGAAGTAGAAAAGCCACGTAGTGGCTAGTTGATACCCTAGAGTGGGGGAAATTAAGTAGATGTATGCTAAAGTATCGGTGTGGATGTACAAATTGTCTGTGTTTGCATATAATTGTTGATTGTGCAGCGTAGTGATGACGTACAGGATTACATCACCACAACGTCTTGTTTGATTCAAACATGTTGAACGTGAGAAGACCGGTAAGTAAAAGCCAGCACTATATGTTACATGTTTACTTGTTGATTGATGACGTGGGATAAACTGCTGCATGCTTATTTCTGTTATATGCATGTGAGTGGTTGGGTGAAATATCTGTTGTTGTGTGAACACCAAGAATGCATGCTAATTAACAGTAACCATTTGTTTTTGCATGTAGTTGTGTATGACTCCCAATCCCAATGCTATGGCACCCGCTTTGCGCCGGGGATGGGAGAGTTCTCACTGAGTCGCGTGGTTAAGACTCACACCTCATTTTTACTACACAGAGACAGGTTAAGTACAAGTGTAAGAAGTCTCGATGGAACGAGGGATGAGCAAAACTTTTCAAGACCCACAACTTGTTCATGTGGGTGAATAAAGTGTAATTGTAATTTTATTTACTTTATTATAGTATTATAAAGTAAAGGGTAGATGTACCCAATTAGATTGTATTACTAAATCTAGAACTGTCAGCTTCACACACCTTAAAGATCAGGATTTATTTTCCTGCGATACACGCAAAATTTATTTTTAAAATATATATATATACATATATTTGTTGCATGTGAATAGGATAGGCAACATCTTCAGATGTGTAGCCAGTACACAGGTTATATATATTATGTGTGTTTCCTATATCTATATCCTGAAGCGGCACTGACCGTGGATTTTTTTTCCTAGGATAGGCCACCATTTCCGTGTAGCCATGGTATTATACTACATGTGAATGTATGTTCAATAATAGATATTCTGTCAATCAGGTGGTAAGGCTTACAGGCATAGGGGCATTCCCTGTGTCTGTGCTGGTCACGGTCCTCTAAACGGGGGTCGTGACAAACTTGGTATCAGAGGTAGGTTTTTCTTTAAGGGTGTGAAGCTAACTAGTAGTCTCGAGTGTCAGTCGGGCTATCCATTACGAATCTGGACGTAACGGTGGATCCGACGGGCACTTGTGAGGTTGCTCAAGATGTTGAGTCATAAATTCTTTCGAGTCATCGCTTCAGGCATAGAATTTGTATGTGAAATTCTACACAAAGCATATAACCTGTACAGTACACAAGTTCCGATGAGCACTAAGGCGTAAGGTGGGGTGGCAATGACCCCAGGAAACCTTAGGACGCCATAATAGGGAAAGGAGACATCCATGGAGGATGATACCTAGACACAGACACATTTGGTTGAATTGTAGGCAGGAATGCGTTACAATGTGTGATTGTTTTGCATGTGTTAAATGAGATGATGCGTCTGCTCTGTTAGCGGCGCGTTGTGTGCTATGGTATAGGCACAAGTTATTTGATTATAGTATGGAATGCAAGTAGAATAGAAATATGTAGTGAATGGTAGTTCAGGCTAGGAATTGTTTGTAAAGTGAAAGAAAAGACATGCTTGACGTGTAGAAAAGAAAGTAAGCCCATGGAGCGATTGAAATGGAAAGTGTATAGACAAGAATAAACAGGGCCATGAGGCATGGGACTGACAGGAAGATGACCACGTGAATGGGTCACAAATGTGCGGTATGTATGACTGAAGGAAGTGAGTTGTCCTTCCTAGAAAGTAAACAGAAAAGAGGTGGTGTATGCCACAATATAGAAGTAGAAGTCTGCGGACTAGAAAATCAGAATACCGTATATGGAAGGGCAAAGTGGCCGAGCCATATGCCGTAGAGATAGATGTTAAGAAGTAGAGGCATATGTAAATGTGTAGAGCGTGACCATATGCCGAGCAGGAAACATAGTAAATGGTAAGGCACAGGGAAGGAGCCTAGTCCAACCCTGCGCTTGATCCATCAACTGCTAGTTCCTTAAGCAAACAAGGGGGAAAAGAAGGGATTAAGCCCAACCAAACTCTCTTGGGTTGCTTAAGGAAGAACATAAAGAATAGGATATTGATCACATGAGAAATTTTTATAAAAATCTTTTTTGGTCTTTCCGGATGAGAAATTCTAAAAGACCCTCAAACTTTTCTTGAAAATACTTGGGATAACCATTGGAAGGCAAATTTTCATGAAAACTCTTTCTCAATTTCTGCCATTCCAATTGGTTAAACCCTAACCATTTACGAAAACCTTAGGCTTCATTTTCTAAGAATGAAACTTGAATTAATTTTTAAAACCTCAGGGTGCCTAAGAAAACTAACTCATGTGACCAATACCCTACCAAACAATAGTCCTTTTACAGGTAAGCTGTATAAGGATGGTAGATGTAGTTGAGAAATCACTCGCTTGGAGTGATTAAAGTTAAGTAGACATTCAAAAGCACTAGAGAGTGCTAAAGTGCTAAGGGAGTATACAGGTAAACCTAAGGGTTACCAATTAAGGGGGCTATAGGGTGATTATGGACCCAAAAGCATTAGACTGGAGCAAGTCTAGAAGTGGAAATGGGCGTAGTCCTTCGAGTACCATCCAGAAATAAAAAAATGAGTGTTATTGCGGTAGATAGCTCTCGAACGAGACAACGTAAGAGATAAACCCCAAGGGGACTCGTGGAGGCCCGAGGGGAGAGAAAGTAGACAGGGATAAGTAGTCTCATAAGGGGGGAGGAGCGGGAGCCTATAAGACCTCATAGGATAAGAGTCAAGTAAGAGGTGGAGAACCAACTACTACCGTAAGTGCATGTATAGTAAAAAAATTATAGTGGACATAGCTAGGTAAGCTAGTTCCACAGGTTGGTGAACCGTAAATCCGTTAGTCTAAAGCCCGTGTATGGGTGGAGAGTGAGTGGACAAACCAAACGTATAAATGGCCATGTGGGTGCCATAAAGTGAAAATTATCCGTAAGGACGGTTAACCGAGAAGGAGAATTTAGCGAGTAACGAGTATTGAGAAATACTCGAAGAAAGAGTACCACGTAGGTACGACATGGAAAAGAAGAGAGTGAATACGGGAACGAAGTCGGGTAATCATCTGGGGATGCGAGCCAAAATGATAAAACAGGTATGCTACCGTTGGGGGCGATTGGAACCCAACGGGTAACACACTTGCAAGAGGCGGTATATGTTCGTGAACATATGCCACACCGTAAGAAAGGAAAGAGTCAAAACGTGGGAACGGATCCCGTTTGGTCAAGGGGAGTAGAGCATGTCCAGAAATGTTCATGCTGGAGTTAACGGATCAAGTATTCCAAGTAGGATTACAGGATTTAAGTGAGTTGAAATCTTGATAGTCATTTTTCATTTTTTTATCAGTTTTCGCCAATGAATGTTTCGAAAACGTAATATTCATTTTTCTTTTTTCTTTTTTAAATAGTTTTCGCCGATGAGTGTTTCGAAAACTTGATATTCGTTTTTCTTTTTCTTAATCAGTTTTCGCCGATGAGTGTTTTGGAAACGTGATATTCATTTTTCTTTATTTAATTAGTTTTCACCGATGAGTGTTTCGAAAACTTGATATTCATTTTTCTTTTTTAAATCAGTTTTCGCCAATGAGTGTTTCGAAAACTTGATATTTATTTTCCTTTTTTAATCTGTTTTCGCCGATGAGTGTTTCGAAAACTTGATATTCATTTTTATTTTTTTTAATTAGTTTTCGTAGATGAGTGTTTCGAAAATTTGATATTCATTTTCCTTTTTTTATTCAGTTTTCGTAGATGAGTGTTTCGAAAACTTTATATTCATTTTTATTTTTTTTAATCAGTTTTCGTCAATGAGTGTTTCGAAAACTTGATAGTCGTTTTTCATTTTTTTAATCATTTTTTGTCGTTGAGTGTTTCAAAAACGTAATATTCATTTTTCTTTTTTTTAAATAGTTTTTGCCGATGAGTGTTTCGAAAACGTGATATTCATTCTTCTTTTTTTTATTATTTTTCGCCGATGAGTGTTTCGAAAACTTGATATTCATTTTTCGTTTTTTAATCAGTTTTTGCCAATGAGTGTTTCGAAAACGTAATACTCATTTTTCTTTTTTTAATCAGTTTTCGCCGCTGAGAGTTTCGAAAACTTGATATTTATTTTTATTTTTTTAATTAGTTTTCGCCGATGAGAGTTTCGAAAACTTGATATTCATTTTTCTTTTTTAATAGTTTTCACCGATGAGTGTTTCGAAAACTTAATATTCAGTTTTATTTTTTTTAATTAGTTTTCATCGATAAGTGTTTCGAAAACTTGATATTCATTTTTCTTTTTTTAGCAAGTTTTTGCTAATAAGTATTTCAAAAACTTGATATTCATTTTTCTTTTTTTAATCAGTTTTTGCCGATTAGTGTTTCGAATACTTGATATTAATTTTTCTTTTTTTAATAAGTGTTCGCTCATGATGTAATACCTCGGAAAATTTCGAGTATTAAGGAATAATTTATTTAAAATTTCGAGGATTAAAGAATGAATCATTTTAAAAAATTTCGAGGATTTGAGAATGATTTATTCCGGGGCTAGGAATTAAAACCTTAAAAAGATGGAGTCTGTCGGTTAACACCTTGCGGAGGGGTGGTTAACTACGAAACTAGAAATACAAACGATCACAAAAAGAATATGTAGAAACCAGATAGAGACTTTGAGTCTCTAGGAAAGAAAGATGAACCGTAGGGTAAAACGATAAAACTTCCACATCGAGGGAAACTATAGATGAAACTGAGCCAAGGGATGGAAACAAGCCAACAACCCCACGAAGGAGATGAAATTCGAGACTGAATTTCTTAAGGGGGGAAGAATGTTATACTCCGGAAAATTTCGAGTATTAAGGAATAATTTATTTAAAATTTCGAGGATTAAAGAATGAATTATTAAAAAAATTTTGAGGATTTAAGAATGATTTATTTCGACGCTAGGAATTAAAACCTTAAAAAGAAGATAGAAAAAGTATGAAAGTTAAAAGAAACCGGAAAGGAATTTTTTTTTTTCAAAGATTGTAATACCTGAGAAAATTTTTTGAAGTTTAAAATAAAATAAAAGGGAAAGAAAAGAAGTAGAAAATAAATTTGAGGATTTAATTCAGGACCTAAGAAATTAGAAACCTGAATTAAATAGGGAAAAGAGATTAAATTAAAAATACATATTAGTTATTATTTATTTAATTATTAATTAATTTATTTTTAATAATATTTATTTATTTAATTATTATAATTATTAATTATTATTTATCTTATTATTTAATTATTTATTTATTTTTATTATATATATATATATATATATATATATATATATATATTATTTAATTTTATTTATGGGGTGCCGTGGGAGTTGGTGAAATAAGAATGATGGAAGAAGAATTAAAAAGGAAACAAAAAGAAAAGAAAATATAAAAGAAAGGAAAAGAATTAATAAAAGAAAAGAAAGAAAAAGAAAGAGATAAAGAGAAGAGAGTCATGCGTGAGAAGAACAAGAGAAAGAGAGAGAAAACGACAAGGTAGAGAGAGAGAGGGAGGAGTGGAAGGAAGAAGAAGGGGGAAGGAGGGGGAATTTCGCCGGAAACTCGCCGGAGGAGAGCGGTCCGACGCCGGCCACGACTACCGGAGCTCGACTCCAACATCTTCCACACCTCCCACCAATCGAATCAAGGTTGGTAACCCCAATTTCATTCGAAACCCTCAATTTCTCCATTTTTAGGGATTTCTTCGATTGACCTTCGATTGAGTTATTTCGAGGGTAGATTGAGACCTAGAAAGTGTTCTTGAACACTTAGTTCGAGTAGGAATCAAGATTATATTCTCGGATTTGCCCAAATTCGAATTTGGAAGGATTTGGGGTTGAAATTATAATTATTTCCAAATTGGGGAAAATTGTTGATAATTAGGATTGAGCTTGGATTTGAGTAAATAGGCTTGGATTGATATTATTGAAATTATAATTATTTCCAAATTGGGGAAATTGTTGATAGCTTAGGAATTGACCTTGGATTTGAGTAAATAGGCTTGGATTGGTCCTATTGAAATTATATTGTGGAAATATTAGTTGAACAAGACCCGTGAAGAGCTGGCTCGAGGTTATTAAGGTTGAACTTGAACGTTAATGTGTCGGGTCCCTGCTCGATTTTCCCAAATACACTTAAGGGCGACGTTGAGAGTTTTAAACCTCCTCTCTTCGATCTTAAACACTCGAGGATAATTATGAATATTTATTAAGAATTATTTTAGGTATCTTCTTGTTTCTCAAGGATGGAAACTTGCGGAACAATGAAGTCCAAATTCTAAAATGGTAATTTTATTCCTTCATAATTATTAGGAAGCCTTAAGTAGGGTGAATTAGAGGTGTATTGAGGTTTAGAAACTAGATTTCTTAGAACCCGAGTAAGAACACAAGTTAAATCATAATGCTTAGACCTTCCTAAAATTAGGATTCCATCCAACCAAGCTTGATAAGCTTCCTTAGATGCGAATACAAGTATATAGAGGTCTAATACTCAAATCCAAGTATGTGAAACACTCAAGTAGAGTGTTAGATTCGAGTAAGTCAAGTTTCCGAGGAAGGATACACATAAGTTGGGATAGAGGAGTCCAATAAGACCAAGAGCTTGACTGTGTGGCAACCGTGGACTACATGTGAGAGTAATGGAGAGATAAACAACGAGTTAAGTTAAGTAATAACCATAATGAAGTAAATGTTGTTCTTATAGGAACAACGACACGCAATAGAGTGCAACAGGAACTCCGAGGAGACTAAAGTTACAGGAGAGGATTGCATGGAAGGTTGGCCAAGGTGAGGGCTCTTTCATCTTTGCTCCTAGGGTTGTATGCTTATGTGGATTACATGAGTATGTATATTCTCTGCTTGTCTGATATGTGTTAGCTAAAGGTATAGAATGCTAAAAGAATAAAAGAACTAGAAAATAGATTGTGGAAAGTAACTTGGATAGGAAGACATAGGAGTAGAGTGTAATTGTTTGCAATGATTGGTGTGTTACAAATCCAACTCGTACACTCCGGAGGCATGATGAGTATTTTATTAAATTTTCCCCACGACGGTGGCAAGAGTCCTTGTACGGAAGGACTAAGCTTTTAATTTGAAAACTCGTCACGACGGTGACTTAGATTATAATCATGCAAAAGGAGTTATTGGTGGGTTTCAGATTTGATTATGCTAGCGATGTGATACATCAAATAGAACAACGACAGGTGGCACTTGAGACCTCAGTTTTATAATCATCATGATGATGGTCATTGCCCTATTATTGCTATGACGATAGCTTGAGGTTCAGAGAGTGCATCTGGACAGGTATATTAGTTATATCCTGTTGAGGATACTTGTCCATATTAACAAGGAGAGGAATTGTTGATCCTTCGGGAAAGATACTAAGAATCCTATTAATATGTGAGACTAAGGTAAGGAGACACGGGAGGAACCTACGGGTGAATCGTGAGCCTAACCTAGAAAAGAGAAATCATCCTGTGGAGTTGGTCTAGGGTGTGTCAGTGGCCATGCTTCGAGACGTCGTGCCGTGCCCGCCATGTGGTCTGGTTGGGTAATGGACGAGTGGGCTCAAGCTATTGCCCCGCAGCAAGGGGTCAGGACGTGCCACATGGTGGCTACGTATCAGTTGTTTGATAGATATAAGTTGATTGTGTTTGATTAATAGAATAAATATCACAAATAGTTAAATAATAAACAATATACATATTTGACCTATTATAGGAAGTTTGGATCACGGAGGAATAAGAAATGCTACTTCAATTCCACCTTTGACCTATTCATGGATGATATCATGTATGATTATAAAAGTAATGATTGTGTTGTGGAGTCTCTGCTTATTGCTTGGCGACTCACAACCAAGTGCAGTGAAAAATAACAAGCTAAAAGCATAATTTCCACAAAAAGAAAAGGGAACAAAAATAAAGAAATGAAAAGAAGTTCTAATGAAAGATACTTCAACTTCATTTCTTCACTTTTCTCTTCCAAAATGCATGCGTTTTCAGGTGAAATGAGATCTTCCAAACGAACCACCCATCCAAATTGAATCGGAAAAAGAAAAAAAGTTGTAACTTGGGACTTGTACAAAGGCATATACACTAAGCCTTTTAAAGGTTATAAGAGATTCTGATTCTGTGTTGCATTATGGATCATATCATTTATAAACAATCAATTTCAACATTTTTCTTCTTATTTTTTATTTTCAAGGTATAAGAGATTGTTGTAATGTTGAATATCATGCTGGAGCAAATTATGCAGATATCAAATATAGGCCCTGCATGAAGAATGAAATAATTGCCTAGAGATCTAGAAACTATAATATATAAAGTAGTATTCAATTAAGTCTTCTAAATAAGGCCAAAAAAAGTCTTCTAAATGGAAACCAAAACAATAATTTAACCAAAAAAATTTATGTGCGTTTATTACTAGTGCTTCTAGTTTGTTTCAGAGGACTTATTGTCCTCTTCCTATGTATTCTCTTTATTCAATCTTTTTGTATATAAAAAAAAGCCAATGCTTCTACTTTGCATGCTTGGCATCATCCATCATGCTGATAGCAAGATTTGTAACAGCCTTTTTAACTTTCATCCTTTCATACTAATAAGCTAGATATTTTCTTTACTATTCTTCCAAGTGCTAGAGATCTAACTCAAAAAGTTTTAGCAGAGGATGGACCATTTAAATCCAAGTAGATACTATATAATAAATGCAATCCAGAGTCAAAAGACAAAAATTCTACACATAGTAAAAAACACATTTTCTACGGTTAATATAGTAAACAACCTTGAATCAAGTCTCCAATTTTCATGTTAAATTAGCTAATGAAAGCCCTAACAAAGATTATAGTGGCTTAAGAGAAAATATTAGAGGCTAAACCATATAAATACAACCATTGGATCAAAACGTACCAGCAACAGATAACTGTGTAATGTCAATAGAGCCAACACAGATCCATTTAGCAGTTTCAGTGTCGGAAGCAACCGAAAGTGACTGTTGGAAAAAAGAAAAGAAAAGAAATGTCACTTAATTAAAAAAAACAGTTAATGTGCATGATTTAAATTTCTAAATCAACAACAATAAAACTTTGTCAAAGTTTGCAAAAAGATTTCCAGCAGAGGTGTTGGAAGTATGATGGTTAACATCAAGAAATTAAATAAATAAAAAATGAAATTATATGGAACAAAAGGAGGGGGAAAAAGTAACTTTAAAGGAGGAGGAGAGTATATATATGACAGCAATGATCCACCAAGAGCAAGATAAAAAAATATAGGGAAATCATAGTATTTTTCTCATTAATAAAAAACAAAAAGAAAACAAAGAATAATGTTAAATGGCTATAAAATTCCAACATTAACATTGGCAGAAAAAAATTACTCTCTGGCCCTGTACACATATGCAGCATCATGAATATTCATGGCCAATGAACTGAACTGTAGAATTATTGTGATTGAATTTTTGTATAATTTACCGATCAATATCTAAAAAATTAAGAATTAAATTGAAAAACAACATCACTGGCCCTGACTTTGAACCAACCAAGCATTCTTGAATTGTGATTCTACAGATTCTCTGAAGTCCTTTAACAAAAAATTAATAACAAGTTTTGAAAAAATAGAGCAAAAAATTTTGAATAATTGATTTACTATAAAGGCTTCAAATTAAGTAGAAGGTTTTGATCCATAGTCAGCATCAGTAATGAGTAATCTATAATCAACAATAGTGGTAGCGGTGATACAGAGCCTTTGTGTTTGTCTTGTTTTCAACAAACAAAAAGTTGTTGCAACTACTAGTACAACTGCTAATTAGCTCTTTAATATCCTCTATCCCATAATCTAATCCTGAATTATTATTACGTGATCTTTTTTTTCCATTATTTATGCAAGTAATTTGTACAATATGTTTCATATGTATAAGAACTAAGCTTAAAGTCAAAATAAAAGATGAACCACAATTTAAGTTAACAAACATAGTCTATTTCTAGTGATTTCCATCAAAATCTAAATGCTTAGAAGTAAATAGAAACCAAACAGATAATGAAACAAGAGAACAAACATAAAGATAAAATGAGAATAAAATTAAAAATAGACGTCATATGACTACAAGTTCATTCCATTTTCTTTGGTTAAATAAGAATCGAAGTTCGGAGCAAAAACAACTACTATGATCAAACTCAGCACCTTTAACACAAGATAAACGGAAAATATACAGGAACAACTTGATCATAACCAGAAGAAATACAAGAAAACTATAAATATAAACAAAAACAATCAATCAATCACCCATAAATATGCGAGACTCGCATCATTCAAACATCAACTAGTAAAATAAGACATACTCAGAATACGATCAACATCATCCTCAAATTAATTCTTAAAATGGTGATCACAAGTCACAACCACAATCGCATAAGGAATTCAATTCATAACCAATAATAAGCAGTCACAACAAAGATGGAATGGAACTGCATCGTGAAAAGCTGAATTAACAACAATGAAGAACATATCTAACAATACCTTTCTAGGGCACGATACAAGCTCCAGAGAATAGTCTTGCTAAGCGGCAATCGATTATCGGCGTTGCTGGTTCTTTTCTGTCACGACCCCCGTTTAGAGGACCGTGACCGGCACAGACACAGGGAATATCCCTATGCCTGTAAGCTTTATCACCTAATTGACAGAATATCTATTATTGAAAATACATCCACATGCAGTATAATACCATGGCTACACCGAAATGGTGGCCTATCCTAGGCAAGCAAATCCACGGCCAGTGCAGCTTCAGGATATAGATATAGGAAAACACACATAATATATAACCTGTGTACTGGCTACACATCCGAAGATAATGCCTATCCTATTCACATGCAACAGATATATGTATATATATATATATATATATATATATATATATATATATATATATATATATTTGGAAACAAGTTTTCCCTGCATCGTAATCTAACGGATCTTGATCTTTAAGGTGTGTGAAGCTGACAGTTCTAGATTTAGAGATACAATATAGTAGGGTACGTCTACCCTTTACTTTATTATACATTAATAAAGTAAATTAAATTACAATTACACTTTATTCACCCACATGAACAAGTTGTGGGTCTTGGAAAAGTGTTGCTAAACCCTCGTTCCACCGAGACTTCTTCCACCTGTACTTAACCCGTCTCTGTGTAGTAAAAATGAGGTGTGAGTCTTGACCACGCGACTCAGTGAGGACTCTCCCATCCCCGGCGCAAGGTGGGTACCATAGCGCTGGGTTTAGGAGTCATACACAACCACATGCAAAAACAACTAGTTACTGTTGTTAGCATACATTCTTGGTGATCACACAACAACCGAAATTTCACCCAAACAGTCACATGCATTTAATAACTGTAAACATGCAGCAGTTTATTCCGCATCATCAATCAACCATTAAACACGTAATATATAGTGCCGGCTTTTACTTACCGGTCTTCTCACGTTCAACATATCTGAATCAAACAAGATGTTGTGATGACGTAATCCTGTACGTCACCACTCCGCTGCACAATCAGCAATAATATGCAAACACAGACAATTCTTTAAGTACACACAGATACTATAACATACATCTACTTAACTTCCCCCACTCTAGGGTATTTACTAGCCACTACATGGCTTTTCTACCTCGAACCCGTGCACTCGGGTTGCTGGCCACCACGTGGCAAAGCATAGTTAACCCATTCACTTGGGTACTGGACACCTCGTGACAATTCTGTTAATCAAACAATACTTAACCCCTTCACTTGCGTACTAGTCACCTTGTGACAATTCTACTAATCAAACACAATCAACTTCTATCTATCAAACAATACGTAGCCACCACGTGGCACGTCCTGACCCCTTGCTGCGGGGCAATAGCTTGAGCCCACTCGTCCATTACCCAACCAGGCCACATGGTGGGCACGACACGACGTCTCGAAGCATGGCCACTGACACACCCTGGACCAACTCCACAGGATGATTTCTCTTTTACTAGGCTAGGCTCACGGTTCACCCGTAGGTTCCTCCCGTGTCTCCTTACCTTAGCCTCACATATTAATAGGATTCTTTGTATCTTTCCCGAAGGATCAACAATTCTTCTCCTTATTAATATGTACAAGTATTCTCAACAAGATATAACTCATATACCCGTCCAGATGCACTCTCTGAGCCTCAAGCTATCGTCATAGCAATATAAATCCTTTCTGACCCTATTGCCAAGATAGGGCAATGACCATCGTCATGGTGATTATAAAACTGAGGTCTCAAGTGCCATCTGACGTTGTTCTAATTGATGTCTCACATCGCTAGCGTAACCAAATCCGAAACCCACCAATAACTCCCTTTGCATGAGTTTAATTTAAGTCACCGTCGTGACGAGTTTTCAAAATAAAGTTTAGCCCTTCCGTACAAGGACTCTTGCCACCGTCGTGGAAAAGATTTAATAAAATACTCATCATGCCTCCGGAGTGTATGAGTTGGATTTGTAACACACCAATCATAACAAACAATTATACTCTACTCCTATGTCTTCCTATCCAAGCTACTTTCCACAACTTATTTTCTAGTTCTTTCATTCTTTTAGCATTTTATACCTCTAGCTAACACATGCCAGACAAGCAGAGAATATGCATACTCATGTAATCCACATAAGCATACAACCCTAGGAGCAGAGATGAAAGAGCCCTCACATTGGTCACTTTACTTAACATTCCCTTTGAGCACTCTTGTCTCCAAGGAAGTACTTGAATGCTATCACATAAAACCAATTCAATCCATATCAATTTTCATACATTAACTTCTATTTCACCACATAAGTCCTAACACATGTAATCATTTCCACCATATTCTAAATTCATAATTACATAGCAACTTAAAACTACATTCAAGGCTAACTCAAAACCCCTTATTAAGCTAAGGTCATCATTTAGAGTTCTTTTTAAGTTAGAAACAATTTATGCTTAAGTAAACAAGTCTTGCCACTTGCTCACTCTCCAAGCTCCTTCAATGAAGGATTTTGCCAAATATGGAAACTCCTCATTTTCACCATGGGTCCACACATAAAAAAAAATCCAACCATTGGGCAATCTCTCATTTCATTTAAAAAAATGTAAGCAATTCATTTGGAACCCAAATAAACCAAAAATTTTTTTATCTAGGATTTTGTTTGATCTTTGAAATTACACTTAAAAGTTGGTTAAACTCATTTTAGTTGAAGGAAAAGGAACCATTCAAATTAAGGAAGCAATAACAACTTTTCAAAAACTAAAAACTTGGTAGTGTGTAAAACAAAACCGCTAACTTTCGAGAAACTTCCCAGAAAATCTAACCGTTGGACTTTTTAGTAAAAATACAACTTAGAAAGCTTAGGATGTTAGCTTTCATATGGCTTTGGAATCACTCAAATCCATTAAGTAACGAATTCAGAAAACACATTTAAACAGAGCAAGATCAGATTCAAAACAGCATGCAACATTTGCAAGCTTCATTGAAATGGTCATATCGCCTTCCATACTCAACGAAATTATTTGATTCTTCTTTCTAAATCAAGCTTAGAGATAAAATATTCTAATTATCAATTCATTACAGAAAGGGTTTGAGCCATTTAAGAACATGATGAACAAACTCAAACCCTAAACTCAAATCTCTAACCCAGCAAAATCTCAGCACAACCAACAATTAAAACATCCAATAGAAATGTTCATAACATCAAGAATGCAAAGTTTGAGCCTCCATTGTTCATAAAATCAAGAAATGGTGAGGATGAGAAAAATTATAGATGGAGAAGATTACTAAACCTACCTCAAGAGAGTAAAACAAGATGAAGAGAAGGTTGAGGGCGGCTTCCTAATCCTTGCTCTGGCTCGCCGGATTCCGGCGAGATTCTCGCCGGATTTGCTCCCTCATCCAAGCCCTAGCTCCCCCTCTCTCTCTTCTCCCTCTCTCTCCTTTCCTTTCTTTTTCTTTTCTGAGTGTGTGTGTGAGTGGCGTGGAAGGGGTGTAAGTGGGGAGAAACAAGTTTTCTCTTAACTTTAGTCCCTCCATCCTCCAACTCTACGTTTTCCTTTGTTTTAGTCCCCGGTTCCTTTTAACTTTCATACTTTTTTTCTATATATATATATATATATATATTTTAAGTTTTAAATTCCTAGCCCCGGAATAAATCCTTCTTTAATCCTCAAAAAAAAAAATTTAAATAAATCATTCTTAAATCCTCAAAATTTTCCGGGGTATTACATGTTCGACGGCTGCGACAACTCTTGCTAAGCATAGCAGACGACGACTATTCGACGGCGTTGCTGGAATGTGCTAAAATTTTAGGCCAAAAGCGTACCTATCAGCTATTATTCCTACAGGCAGAGAAGAGGACGAGAAGAGGCGCAGAAGCGGTGAAGAAGAAGAAGCTTGATGAAGCATTGTAGGTGAGAGTATGTACGTGAATGCAAGTGTACGGTGATTTTGCGGTATTGCAGAAGAGGCTTCGGACGTCGATGTGAAAATGGAGACCTAATGGAGGGAAAGAGTACGAGGCCTTAGCAATTAGCGCAAATCAGGTTTGGGTTTCACTAGTATTTTTGTGGCGGCCATAGTCCGTTAATTTATGCACAAAAAATTTATTAAATTAAAGATTATTTTTTTAAAAATTTTCTGGTCATTTTGTGGCGGCCATAATGGGTCACCAATGAACAATAAAATTATTAAATGAAATAATTATCATTTTTCAGCGACTTGACTGCCACAAATGAACCAAAACCGCCAGAAAATGAGTTTATTTTCTGACAGGTACTAAAGTGCCACAAAATGTGTAATTTTTTGGCAGTTTAAATCACCCGCCACTAAATAAGTGCCAGTAATTAACATTTTTTTTTGTAGTGATAGGATGTCGACAACGAGTAACAAAAAGTGGTTATGGAAACCACTAAGGGTAAGTGTAGGAGTCCGGAAAGGAAAGGGGAACACGAGTATTTCATTAAATCTTTTTCACGACGGTGGCAAGAGTCCTTGTACCGAAGGACTAAACTTTTATTTTGAAAACTCGTCACGACGGTGACTTAAATTATAATCATGCAAAGGGAGTTATTGGTGGGTTTCGGATTTGGTTATGCTAGCGATGTGAGACATCGACTAAAACAACGTCAGATGACACTTGAGACCTCAGTTTTATAATCACCATGACGATGGTCATTGCCCTATCCTGGCGATAGGGTCAAAAAGGATTTATATTGTTATGACGATAGCTTGAGGTTCAGAGAGTGCATCTGGACGAGTATATGAGTTATATCCTGTTGAGGATACTTGTCCATATTAACAAGGAGAAGAATTGTTGATCCTTCGGGAAAGATACAAAGAATCCTATTAATATGTGAGACTAAGGTAAGGAGACACGGGAGGAACCTACGGGTGAACCGTGAGCCTAACCTAGTAAAAGAGAATCATCCTGTGGAGTTGGTCCAGGGTGTGTCAGTGGCCATGCTTCGAGACGTCGTGCCATGCCCGCCATGTGGCCTGGTTGGGTAATGGACGAGTGCGTTCAAGCTATTGCCCTGCAGCAAGGGGTCAGAACGTGCCACTTGGTGGCTACGGATCAGTTGTTTGATAGATAGAGGTTGATTGTGTTTGATTAATAGAATTGTCACGAGGTGACCAGTACCCAAGTGAATGGGTTAAGTATGTTTGCCACGTGGTGGCATGTAATACCCGGGAAATTTTTTTCTAAAAGTTTAAAATAAAATCAAAAGGGTAAGAGAAGAAGTAGAAATAATTTTTAGGACTTAATTCAGGACCTAAGAAAGTGGAAACCTAAATTAAATAGGGAAAAAGGATAAAATTGAAAATATTTTTCAGCCTTACTTATTTAATAATAATATTAATAATATTATTATTATATATTGAAAAATAAAAGAAAATAAAAATAAAAAGAAAAGAAGTAGGAAATTAAACTAAAAAAAATAAGTTTTAATTATATTTAGTAAATTATTAATTATTAGTTAATTATTTATTTATTCATTTATTTATTTTATTTTATATATATATATATATATATATATATATATATATATTATTTTAATAAATTTTGTAAAAAAAGAGGGAGTGGGATGTCGTGTATAAGATAAGAAGAAAGGAAAGAATTGAAATAAAAAAGAAAGATGAAGGGAGGCTACGGGAATTAGAAACAAGAAAGAAAGGAAAGGAAGAGAGAGAAAGAAGAGAGAGAGAGAGTGGAGTGTGGAAAAGAGGAAGAAGAAGGAGAGTTGGGGTTCACCGGAAAGGTGACCAGGGAGAGCTAGCCGACGCCGGAAAAGTCACCGGAGCTCGGGTACGACGTCTCCTACACCTTCCACCAATCGAATCAAAGGTTGGTAACCCCAATTTCATTCGAAAACCCCAAATTTCGTCATTTTAGGGATTTCTTCATTCCACCTTTGATTGGGTTGTTTTGAGGGTAGATTGAGACCTAGGAACTATTCTTGAACACTTAGTTGGGGTAATAGTCGAGGCTATACTCTCGGGTTTAGCCGAATTCGAATCTGAAAGGGTTTGGGGTTTGAAATTCTAAATATTCTCAATTTGGGGATTCGTTGATAAATTTGGAATCGGGCTTGGATTTGAGTAGTTAGGGTTGGATTTATGTCGTTGGATTGTGAGGGAACAAAACTCGTGAGGGGCGGAGTTGAAGCCGGGGTCGAAAGGGGGCCAGAACGGGCTCAAACTGGCCCACAACACAGCAAACGAATTGCTGTGCTGCGAACCGGCGCTATAGCGCCATTTCTCTGGTTCACCAAAGGCTGCTGGGCAGCAGCTTGGCGCTATAGCGCCAGAAACGGCGCTATAGCACCATGCCTCTGTCCAGCATTCTCAAAAGTCATTTTTTAGCCAATCCGGGGCGTCCAATCCTCCTATTTTCAATCCGAAACATCTTAGGACACCCCCAACCATGTTTTTAAGGATCAAAACCATTTCAAATGTCTTCTTACCCCTCAAGGATAGGAACTTACGGAATAAGCTACGCCAAATTTCTTGAATATCTAAATTCCCCGTACACCGTCATTAGGTAACCTTAAGTAGGATGGCTTAGAAGCACGTTGAGGTTTAGTAACTCAAATCCAAGGCCCCAAAAGCAACTCAAGGAGAACGATGGTTGTATGAAACCAAGTGCAAGGCACTTGAGACTCTCATATAAGAGAGGGAAGACGGATAAGACCAAGGACTCGGTTCTTGGCAACGTCTAGATGTATTCTAGGCATGAGCATGTAGTATGCATATGAATTGCATATAGATGAGATGTTAACCACTTGAATGCATTTGTTAGGAAACCACGATTCATCCGGAGCGGGAGTTACTCCAGGACAAGCGCTAGGAAGCCGTCCAGGTGAGGGGTTTCCCATCTTTGCCCTACAGGGTTGATTGAGGATGTGGATATGTGGTTTGCCTATTTGCCTATTTGTAAGAATTATTTAGTGGTTAACATGCTATTGTTGTTCCTAAACTATTATATATGAAAGTATCTGTATATGTGTGTTTGACTACAGGTAAAGAGGTACTGGAGGGTATCCATGTGATGACATGAGATACGCCGAACAGTACAAACAAGGGGGTAAGTTGTTGATTGAGTCCAAGGTTTGGTTTACCATATTAATTAGAAACTCACCGAACAAATCATAAAGAAAGTGTTGCTAACATCGACGTTTTACGGTAATTGAACTTAGGAAAGGCCTTAGAGCTAGATTATGATCTAATCAAGGGTTTAGTGAGTCATAGCGAGGTTCACACTACCTAGGTAAAGTCAGTCTAGGATAGTAATGGGTAAATAGAGTCAAAATCCCAGTTGAAGGCTCGGGAAGAGAAACAAGTCAGAAAAGATTGCCCGTTGAGGCCATTGCCCTAGCCTGGCACCAGGGTCAGTTAAAGAGTAAAGCATTTGCCCGTTGAGGCCATTGCCCTAGCCTGGTACTAGGGTCAGTAAAAGACTAAAAGATTTTCCCGTTGAGGCCATTGCCCTAGCCTGGCACTAGGGTCAGTTAAAGATTAAGAGAAATTTGCCCGTAGAGGCCAATGCCCTAGCCTGGCACTAGGGTCAGTTGATTGATTTACATTTTTCATATGATATGTTAATTATGACTGTTTGATTATGAGAAGCATGATAGAAAAGCATGATCTGTAGGTTTATCTTTGATTTTAATGTTATATTAATATTGCCTGATCGTAATATAACATTTGATAAACTGGACTTTCATGCGCATGTGATTGTGGGTGTTTCCCCTTCCCCAGCTATAGTGTTACCCGCCGCTACGCCGAGGATGGGAAGCTTCTCACTAAGTCTGTTTGACTCACTCCCTCTGCTTCAATGTTTCAGATACAGGGATCGGGTAGGCATCGACGTCCGGGCAGTGATACGGACATCAGACCATCCTTACGCACTTGTTCGCGTGGGTGGACACCTTTTGGTTATTTCGATTTCACTTATTGTATATATTTTAAAGTTGTAAGAGTTGTATATTTATATTTACAACTTTTGATATGTACTTACTCTAGAATTGTCAGCTTCACATGTAGTTAAAGACAGGGTCTAGTTGGGGATAAACTAGGATATATGTTTGAGTATATATAAACCTCTGCATGTGAATAGGATAGATCGTACGCATTAAGGCGTACGGTCAATATGATATGGATATATATTATGTGTGCTTGCTGCATGTGAATATGATAGATCGTACGTATTGAGACGTACGGTCAATATGATATTAATATTTACATTATGAGTGCAGATAAATATATCTATACACTGGATTGAGCTGAAGCGGTATTGAGCGAACTGCAGATTGCAGGTTAATTAGGTCACCAGTGAGGTGTGGCCACTAGTATGATATATATACATATTAACTGTATAGCAGGGTAGTTATAGTCATCTTTATAAGATAAGGCTTACGGGTTTAGAGGTAAAAATCTATTCCCGTGCCGGTCACGTACTCCCGATTTGGGGTCGTGACATGGCCAGCAACCCGAGTGCACGGGTTCGAGGTAGAAAAGCCATGTAGTGTCTAGTAAATACCCCAGAGTGAGGGAAGTTAAGTAGATGTATGTTATAGTATCTACGTGTACTTAAAGAATTGTTTGTGTTTGCATATAATTGCTGATTGTGCAGCAGAGTGGTGACATACATGATTATGTCATCACAACGTCTTGTTTGATTCAGATATGCTGAACGTGAGAAGACCGGTAAGTAAAAGCCGGCACTATATGTTACGAGTTTAATTGCTGATTGACGACGTGGAACAAACTACTGCATGCTTATATCTGTTAAATGCATGTGAGTTTTTGGGTGAAATATCTGTTGTTGTGTGATCGCCAAGAGTGTATGCTAATTAACAGTAAGTAGTTGTTTTTGCATGTGGTTGTGTATGACTCCCAAACCCAGCGCTATGGTACCCACCTTGCGCCAGGGATGGCAGAGTTCTCACTGAGTCGCGTGGTTAAGACTCACACCTCATTTTTACTACACAGAGACAGGTTAAGTACACGTGGAAGAAGTCTTGGTGTAACGAGGGACGAACAAAACTTTCCATGACCCACAACTTGTTCATGTGAGTGAATAAATTGCAATTGTAATTTAATTTACTTTATTATTGTGTCATAAAGTAAAGGGTAGACGTACCCAATTAGATTGTATTACTAAATCTAGAACTGTCAGCTTCACACACCTTAAAGATCAAGATTAGTTATCTTGCGATACCGAGAAAACTTGTTTTCAATATATATATATATACATATATTTGTTGCATGTGAAAAGGATAGGCAACATCTTCGGATGTGTAGCCAGTACACAGGTTATATATATTATGTGTGTTTTCCTATATCTATATCTTGAAGCGACACTGCCGTGGATTTGCTTGCCTAAGATAGGCCACCATTTCGGTGTAGCCATGGTATTATACTGCATGTGAATGTATTTTCAATAATAGATATTCTGTCAATTAGGCGATAAGGCTTACAGGCATAGGGGCATTCCTTGTGTCTGTGCCGATCACAGTCCTATAAACGGGGGTCGTGACATTCCCTTTTTAATCAGTTTTCACCGATGAGTGTTTCGAATACATGATATTCATTTTTATTTTTTTTAATCAGTTTTTGTCGATGAGGGTTTCGAAAACTTGATATTCATTTTTCTTTTTTTAATCAGTTTTCGCCGACAAGTGTTTCGAAAACTTGATATTCATTTTCCTTTTTTAATCAGTTTTCGCCGATGAGTGTTTCGAAAACTTTATACTCATTTTTTTTAATCAGTTTTGGTCGATGAGTGTTCGAAAACTTGAAAGTCATTTTTTATTTTTTAATCAATTTTCGCCGATGAGTGTTTCGAAAACGAAATATTCATTTTTCTTTTTTTTTTAAATAGTTTTTGCCGATGAGTGTTTCGAAAACGTGATATTCATTTTTTTAATCATTTTTACCCGATAAGTGTTTCGAAAACTTGATATTCATTTTTCTTTTGTTAATCAGTTTTCGCCGATGAGAGTTTCGAAAACTTGATATTCATTTTTATTTTTTTAATTAGTTTTCGCAGATGAGAGTTTCGAAAACTTAATATTCATTTTTCTTTTTTAATAACTTTTCACTGAAGAGTGTTTCGAAAACTTAATCTTCATTTTTATTTTTTTTAATCTGTTTTCGTCGATAAGTGTTTCAAAAACTTGATATTCATTTTTCCTTTTTTGGTAAGTTTTCGCTAATGAGTGTTTCGAAAACTTGATATTCATTTTTTAATAAGTTTTTGCTGATTAGTATTTCGAAAACTTGATATTCAATTTTCTTTTCTTAATAAGTTTTCGCTCATGAGTGCTTCGAAAACTTGATATTCATTTTTCTTTTTTTAATCAGTTTTCACAGATGAGTGTTTCGAAAACTTGATATTCTTTTTCTATTTTTAATCAGTTTTCGCCGATGAGTGTTTCGAAAACTTTATATTCATTTTTATTTTTTTTAATTAGTTTTCACCGATGAGTGTTTCGAAAACTGGATATCCATTTTCCTTTTTTTAGTAAGTTTTCGCTCATGAGTGTTTCGAAAATTTGATATTCATTTTCCTTTTTTAATCAGTTTTCGCCGATGAGTGTTTCGAAAACTATATATTCATTTTTATTTTTTAATCAGTTTTCGTCGATGAGTGTTTTGAAAACTTGACAGTCATTTTTCTTTTTTTCATCTTTTTTCGCCGATGAGTGTTTCGAAAACGTAATATTCATTTTTCTTTTCTTAATAAGTTTTCGCTCATGAGTGCTTCGAAAACTTGATATTCATTTTTCATTTTTTAATCAGTTTTCACCGATGAGTGTTTCAAAAACTTGATATTCTTTTCCTATTTGTAATTAGTTTTCGCCGATTAGTATTTCGAAAACTGGATATTCAGTTTTATTTTTTTAGTAAGTTTTTGCTGATGAGTGTTTCGAAAACTTGATATTCATTTTTCTTTTTTTAATCAGTTTTAGCCTATGAGTGTTTCGAAAACTTGATATTCATTTTTCTTTTTTTAATCAGTTTTCGCCGATGAGTGTTCTCGACAACTTGATATTCATTTTTCCTTTTTTAATCAGTTTTCACCGATTAGTGTTTTGAAAACTTGATATTTATTTTTCTTTTTTTAATCAGCTTTTGACGATGATTTTTTTGAAAACTTTATATTCATTTTTCTTTTTTAAAATCAATATTCACCGATGAGTGCTCAGAAAACTTGATACTTATTTTTTTTTTAATCAGTTTTCGCCGATGAGTGTTTCGATAAGTTGATATTCTTTTTTCTTTTTCTTAATCAGTTTTCGCCGATGAGTGTTTCGAAAACGTGATATTCATTTTTCTTTATTTAATTAGTCTTCACCAATGAGTGTTTCGAAAACTTGATATTCGTTTTTCCTTTTTTAATCATTTTTCGCCGATAAGTGTTTCGAAAACTTGATATTCATTTTTCTTTTTTAATCATTTTTCGCCGATGAGTGTTTCGAAAACTTGATATTCATTTTTCTTTTTTTAATCATTTTTCGCTGATGAGTGTTTCGAAAACTTGATATTCATTTTTCTTTTTTTAATAAGTTTTCGTCGATGAGTGTTTCGAAAACTTGATATTAATTTTGTTTTTTTAATTAGTATTCGCCGATGAGTGTTTCGAATACATGATATTTATTTTTATTGTTTTAATCAGTTTTCGTCGATGAGGGTTTCGAAAACTTGATATTCATTTTTCTTTTTTTTAGTAAGTTTTCGCTAATGAGTGTTTCGAAAACTTGATATTTATTTTTCTTTTTTTAATCAGTTTTCACCGATGAGTGTTTCGAAATCTTGATATTCATTTTCCTTTTTTAGTCAGTTTTCGACGATTAGTTGTCACGACCCCCGTTTAAAGGACCGAGACCGGCACAGACACAAGGAATATCCCTCTGCCTGTAAGCCTTACCACCTAATTGACAGAATAGCTACTATTGAAAAATACATTCACATGCATTATAATACCATGGCTACACCGAAATGGTGGCCTATCCTAAGCAAGCAAATCCACGGCCAGTGCTGCTTCAGGATATAGATATAGGAAAACACACATAATATATAACCTGTCTACTGGTTACACATCCGAAGATGCTGCCTATCCTATTCGCATGCAACAGATATATGTATATATATTTTGGAAACAAGTTTTTCCTGCATCGTAATCTAACGGATCCTGATCTTTAAGGTGTGTGAAGCTGACAGTTCTAGATTTAGTTATACAATCTAATTGGGTACGTCTACCCTTTACTTTATGATACAATAATAAAGTAAATTAAATTAAAGTTACAATTTATTCACCCACATGAACAAGTTGTCGGCCTTGGAAAGTTTTGCTTGTCCCTCGTTCCACCGAGAGTTCTTCCACCTGTACTTAACATGTCTCTGTGTAGTAAAAATGAGGTGCGAGTCTTAACCACGCGACTCAGTGAGGACTCTCCCATCCCCGGCGCAAGGCGGGTGCCGTAGCGCTGGGATTGGGAGTCAAAGACAACCACATCCAAAAACAAATGGTTACTGTTAATTAGCATACATTCTTGGTGATCACACAACAACAGATATTTCACCCAACCACTCACATGCATTTAACAAAAATAAGCATGCAGCAATTTATCCCGCGTCATCAATCAACAAGTAAACAAGTAACATATAGTGTCGGCTTTTACTTACCGATCTTCTCACGTTCAGCATGTTTGAATCAAACAAGACGTTGTGGTGACGTAATCCTGTACGTCATCACTATGCTGCACAATCAACAATTATATGCAAACACAGACAATTTGTACATACACACAGATACTTTAGCATACATCTACTTAATTTTCCCCACTCTGGGGTATCTACTATTCACTTCGTGGCTTTTCTACTTCGAACCCGTGCACTCGGGTTACTGGCCACCACGTGGCAAATATACTTAACCCATTCACTTGGGTATTGGTCACCTCGTGACAATTCTGTTAATTAAACAATACTTAACCCATTCACTTGGGTATTAGTCATCTCGTGACAATTCTATTAATCAAACACAATCAACTTCTATCTATCAAACAACTGATACGTAGCCACCACGTGGCACGTCCTGACCCCTTGCTGCGGGGCAATAGCTTGAGCCCACTCGTCCATTACCCAACTAGGCCACAATGGCGAGCACGGCACGACGTCTTAAAGCCTGGCCACTGATACACCCTGGAGCATCTCAACAGGATGATTTCTCTTCTGCAAGATCAAGCTCACGGTTCACCCGTAGGTTCCTCCCGTGTCTCCTTATCTTGGTCTCACATATTAATAGGATTCTTTGTATCTTTCCCGAAGGATCAGCAATTTCTCTCCTTATTAACATGTACAAGTATCCTCAACAGGATATAACTCATAAACCCGTCCAGATGCACTCTCTGAGCCTCAAGCTATCGTCATAGCAATATAAAACCTTTCTGACCCTATTGCCAGGATAGGGCAATGACCATCGTCATGGTGATTATAAAAACTGAGGTCTCAAGTGCCATCTGACGTTGTTTTATTCGATGTATCACATCGCTAGCATAATCAAATCCGAAACTCACCAATAACTCCCTTTGCATGATTATAATTTGAGTCACCGTCATGACGAGTTTTCAAAATAAAGTTTAGTCCTTCAGTACAAGGACTCTTGCCACCGTCGTGGAAAATATTTAATAAAATACTCATCATGCCTCCTGAGTGTATGAGTTGGATTTGTAACACACCAATCATAGCAAACAATTATACTCTACTCCTATGTCTTCCTATCCAAGCTACTTTCCACAACCTATTTTCTAGTTCTTTCATTCTTTTAGCATTCTATATCTCTAACTAACACATACCAGACAAGCAGAGTATATACATACTCATGTAATCCACATAAGCATACGACCCTAGGAGCAGAGATGAAAGAGCCCTCACCTTGGCCAACCTTCCATGCAATTCTCTCCTGTTACTTTAGTCTCCTCGGAGTTTCTATTGCACTCTATTGCGTGTCGTTGTTCCTATAAGAACAATATTTACTTCATTAAGGTTATTACTTAACTTGTTATTTATCTCTCCATTACTCTCACTTGTAGTCCATGGTTGCCACAGAGTCAAGCTCTTGGTCTTATTGGACTTCTCTATCCCAACTTATGCGTATCCTTCCTCGGACACTTGACTTACTCGCATATAACACTCTACTTGAGTGTTTAACATACTTGGATTTGAGTATTAGACCTCTATCTAACTTGTATTCGCATCTAATGAAGCTTATCTAGCTTGGTTGGAAGGAATCCTAATTTTAGGAAGGTCTAAGCATTTTAATTCAACTTGTGTTCCTACTTGGGTTCTAAGAAATCTAGTTTCTAAACCTCAATATACCTCTAATACACCTTACTTAAGGCTTCCTTATAATTATGAAGGAATAAAATTACCATTTTAGAATTTGGACTTCATTGTTCCGCAAGTTTCCATCCTTGAGAAACAATAAGGTACCTAAAATAATTCTTGATGCTTGATAGCATATTTAGAATTTTTCTAGGGTGTTTAAGATTGAAAAGAAGAGGTTTGGAACTCTTAACGTCACCCTTAAAGCACATTTCGGCAAACCGAGCAGGGACCCGGCATGTTAATGCCAAGGTCCGGCCTTACTAACCTCGGGCCAGCTCTTCACGAGTCTTGTTCAGCTAATATTTCCACAATATAATTTCAATAGGACCAATCAAAGCCTATTTACTCAAATCCGAGGTCAATTCCTAAGCTATCAACAATTTCCCCAATATGGAAATAATTGTAATTTCAACCCCAAATCCTTCCAAATTCGAATTTGGCTAAATCCAAAGATATAATCTCGATTCCTACCCCGACTAAGTGTTCAAGGACACTTTCTAGGTCTCAATCTACCCTCGAAACAACTCAATTGAAGGTGGAATGAAGAAATCCCTAAAAATGGAGAAATTGAGGGTTTCGAATGAAATTGGGGTTACCAACCTTTGATTCGATTGGTGGGAGGTGTGGAAGATGTTGTAGTCGAGCTCCGGTGAGCTTTTCCGGCGTCGGACCGCTCTCGATCTCCGGCGAATTTTCTGACGATTTCCCTCTCTTCCCCTTCTTCCTCTTCTCTGCTCCTCCCTCTCTCTCTCTCTACCTTACGTTTTCCTTTGTTTTCTTTCTCTTTCTTCTCCTCTTGTTTTTCTTTCTTTCTTTCTTCTTCAATCCTTTCTCATTTCTAAAAACGCACGGCACGTTTTCTTTTATATAATTATAATAATTATAATAATAAATAAATGAATAATAATAAATAATTATAATTAAAATAAATATGATAAATAAATAAATAACTAAATATAATTAAAATAAAATAATTAACAATAAAATAATTAAATAAAAAATAAATTGTAATACCCGAGAATATTTAATTAGCATCATTAGTCTAATTTAAATTAATTTATTTAAAGTTGAAAATGGATAGAAGCACACACTATCCTACTACTTATTTTTTTTAAATACAAATTTTTTTAAATCCTAATTATTTTTTATATATTTCTTTTTCTTATTTATTATTATACCAGATTTGTTTTTTTTTTGTGATATGTATATATATTAATTTATCATATATATATATATATATAATATAAGAATGAAATAAAGAAATAGAAAGGAAAAGCAACGTGAACGAAAGAAACAGAGGAAAGAAACAGAGGAAAGAAACCGTGAGAGAGGAAAAGAGGGAAAGAACGCACGGAAGAGAGACGGAGAGAGGGCTGGGCGTCGTGCACGGAGGAAGCTCAAGGAGGAAGACAAACGCGAGACGGAGGCCGGACGTGCGAGGAGAAGCCGGAGTCGCCGTCCGCCGGAGCTCACGTCGCCGTCATGCTGGAGGAGAGAGAGAGTGACAGGTTAGAGAGAGAAATCAAAGGGAGAGAGCTTCCACGCCGAAAACTCACCGGAAAACGCCGTCTCTTCATAGGGGAAGGTGGCTGGGAGCCTCCTCTACTCCATATCGTCCTTCTAACCGGTTGAATCGAGGTGTGAAGTCCGAAACTCTCAAACCCCAATTTTATCAATTTTAGGGATTTTTGGAAAAACCCCATTTGATTCAATCTGAGTATTCTGGAACCTAAATTGAAGTATTTGCATGTTAGGAAGTGAATTGGAAGCTTAGAAACCGGAACTAATTTGATGGAATTTATCCGGGTTGGAAAAATTGTAGGAAAATGTGGTTGGTAAGGTTTAAGGGTGTTGTGTACTGATTGGGGGTGCATTAATAGGTGGAATTGTGATTATATAATTGTTAAAATTATTGGAATGTACGAGGGATTAAAACCCGAGTAAGCACCGTCTCACCCGGAACCCGGTTCGGGGAAAAAGAGACAATTCTCTAATTTTACGCGTATCCGGATCTGTGTATTCATGTGTAGGTAAAGTGTTGAAAGTTATTTTAGCAAATCGAAGCATTGGACAAGTAGAATTTTTGACTCTCTTGAGCCATTAATTCAAGACTTGGGTAATGGAAACTTCACATGGACACATAGAGGTGGAATTAGGTAACTTTGCATTCCCAAATCAAGGCTTCCGAATAGTGTGATTAAGCAAGGGTTGGATACGAATAGAAGCATGCTAGGTGTTTCGAAAACTAGTTGAGGGCATTCCAAGCCAACAACTAGTCTATGGAATTAATTAGAGAGAACATGAGCATTAGCGTTACATGTACACGATAGTGGCTGAATTTCAAGTTTCTAAATCTCTCAAGTATATGTGTATAGGGCACCATAAGGTGAGTGGACCTTCGGGCACACCGAGAGCCGATCAGAGGGGCCAAACAGGTGAGGAGTCTTATATGGAAAGAAGGTCTTCGGGACCTAAATGATATCGGGGGTAGGATTGAGTCAATTTTATTTGTGAGGGTCTTATGGTACTAGAAACCAACCTCATAGATTATTATCTGAAAAGTGTGGTTGTGTATGTAAATTCTTAAAGAAAATGAACATAGGTGACTTTGTTTTAAACCGAGAGATTACGAATTAGAAAACCACTAGGAAATTTAGATTTGCCTAAGAAGAAATAAAAATGAATAAGTGGTGGTCCATAGGGGTCATTTATGGTACAACGCGGGAACCGAGTCTGTCATGGATGGTCCGGGTAGATTGAGTCTCTTGCCTTGGGTGAAACTCACAGGAATACAAAGAATATGAGTACACCACATTGTGGCTATTGCCTTGGTTAAGCCAAGGTCAGATGAGTCGCCGGCTATGCTCCAAGTGAAGTCTTGGGGTCAGACTAATGTTCCAAGTAAAGTCTTGGGGCCAGGGGTTCCTAGAATGATCAACTAGGTTCCTATATCGCTCACGTGAGATATTGTCTTCGGGCCAGATTCCCTCCTAACGGAGATATGCCTTCGGGCCAGTTTATGATTACGGTTATTTGAACATGGATATCCACATGAAGTTGTATGTTAAACTGTAATATGATGTATGTATGAATTTAAACGTATGTAAAACCATGCTTTGAATTCTTTATTGTGAATATGATATATGCTAATTGCCTGACCACTTAATATTTGGAAATTCAAAATCTGTTACATGCGTATGTGATTGTGATTGGCTCCCTTCCCCCAGTTGTTGTGGTACCCGCTACTACACTAGGGATAGGAGAGCCTCTCACTGAGTCCATTTGACTCACCCCAATGCTAAATGTTACAGACACAGGTGGTATAGGCATCGGGAGCGCTTCCACTTCATCTCAGGGAGGCGGACAGACTTAGAGACCGCACGCATTGTTCGCGTGGGTAGTATTAATATATGTAGTTTGTTAGGATATATATATGTATCTGATTCTTTTGGTATAGCATTGTTTTGTACAGTTGCTATATATATACATGTATATGTCACACTCTAGAATTGTCGACTTCATACAGATTAAAGATTGGTCTTGTGGTTGGGAACATAGGCTATGATATGATGTATATCATATGTATACATATGTATGTGTATGACTTCCGCATGTGAATAGGATAGATCACACGCACTGAGCGTGTGATCAATATGTAAATGTATATGTATGTGTGACTGAATACTTGATTGTATGAAAATACGGCTTCCACATGTGAATAGGATAGGTCACACGCATTGAGGCGTGTGATCAATATGTAAATTATATGCAGGTGTGTGATTGAATATATATACTTGATTGTACACAGGATTTCTGGATGTGAATAGGATAGATCACCCGCCCTGAAGCGCGTGATCAATATGTATATTATATGTACGTGTGATTGATTATGTGTATATGTATAGACTGAAGCGGCGTTGAGCGAGCCGTGGATTGCACGCTACATAGGTCACCAGATATGGATGGCCATATATACTATATTGTTTGTATTAGAAATGGGTAGTTATGCATATATAAAAATGTCAATCAGGAATTAGAGGCTTACGGGAGAGGACAAATCCTACCTCCCGTGCCGGTCACGGACGTCCGATAGGGTGTCGTGACAAACTTGGTATCAAAGCTTGGTTTCTTTAAACTGTATGAAGCCATAGGTATGACCGGGTGTCGGTTTACCCCTCTTTGTGTACCCGGGCACAACGTGGGAGTAAAAAGGCACTTGTGGAAGTACCCAGGAAATTATGTCAGCTTTTCTTTCTACTCTCTTGATACGAAATATCATTAATATACGTGTACGTATTAGGTGTGGTCCTTGTGCAGTATAGGGATGCCACCTATCACGAGACGGATTAGGGGTCAAGGGAGAACTCCTGCTGAAATTGATCGAGAATCAGTTCGGGAGGAGGGAATGCCCACCCGGGGCCGAGGTAGAGGCCGTATTCGAGGCCGAGGTAGGGGTCGTGCTCGAGGTCGTGGGAGAGCACAAGTGAGAGGGGAAGAGAGGAGACAGTCATCGGAACCTCAACCTCAAGTAGAGACAGGTGCACCTTCCGTGGCAGAAATGCTCACGGCAGGATTTCAGGAACTAAGAGAAGAGATGACGAGGCAAATACAGAGGGAGGTACGCCGGGTAGTAGTCGGCGAGGAAGAACAAGAGAGAGTGCCTAGCAATCAAGAGATGGAGGTTGTTGAGGAAGATGATAGGGAATGGCAACAACCACAGGAAATGCCTCGTGAGCCGCGGGCAGCACCTAGAGAGCTGGCAATTTCAAAATTTCTGAAGCTTCATCCACCCACTTTCTGCGGAACTAGTGAGAAAGAGGATCCGCAGTACTTTATCAGATATGTGGTCAAAATTGGGCGCATGCTGAGGTGCTCAGGCCATGAATTAGTGGAATTAGCTTCATTCCAACTGAGGGGAGCGGCTAGAGTATGGATAGAGTCAGTACAGACGAGATATTCACGCAGAGTGGCATCAATGACCTGGGAAGATTTTCAGAGGGAATTCCTGGGTCAGTTTCTACCTGAAGGCACCAAAGATGCAAAGCTTCAGCAATTCGAGGAGTTGTGGATGACGCCTAACATGACCGTGACGAAGTATAAATTACTTTTTATGGAACTGGCTCAATTCTCACCTGAGTTAGTTCCTGATGAAGAGGCGGGGATCAAGAGATTCATACACCAACTCTCGGAGCCGTTGTTTACTGCTTTGCTACCTCAGAGGAGACGGTTTGACACTTTAGCTCAAGCAGCAGACTGTGCTAGAATGATTGAAACCAGGAAGAGGTATGGGACATCTGTTGATCCCAAAGTCAAGTTAATAACGGGCAGTGACAACCAAGGGGGTGGAAGTAAGAAAAGGAAGACAACAGGTGGAAGTGCAGGATACTCAGGGTCCGTAGGAGGATAATCCTCAACTACCACTCATGAAACAGGTACAAGAAGCAATTCTCAAGGGGGATAGAGAGTGCAAGGGGGTGGAAATGCCGGAAAAACAAGACTCCTGTGCGACTTGTGGCAGGTATCATTTTGGGGTGTGTCGGAGACTAACAGGGGGATGCTACCACTGCGGCCAGGTGGGCCATATGGCTAGAGAGTGTCCTAAGAGAAAAGAGGGTACAAGTGTGAGGAGCAATCCGACGCTGGGAAGTACACCTATTCCAGCCCCACCAGTAAGAACCGTACCACCACAACCAGCAAGTACAGGTGCAGCTAGAGGCCGTGGTGCAGGATCTAGTAGCCGAGGGCCAGGGGCGGTAGGTGGAGGACAAGCGCGGGTATTTGCTCTTTCTCAGCAGGATGCTCATGCATCAAATGCAGTCGTGATAGGTACTCTTATTGTCTGCTCTCTTGAAGCACGAGTCTTATTTGATTCCGGCTCCACTCATTCCTATGTGTCGCATGCATTTGCCTCTAAATTCAACAAAAGTCCATCTAGAATGGAAGAAACAGTACTGGTTTCTACTCCAATGGGAGAATCGGTACAAGTAGAGTATGTGCACAAGTCTTGCATTGTGGAGGTCGATGGTCATGAGACTGTAGTAGACCTTAGGTTGTTGTGTATGATTCATCTTGATGTGATCCTCGAAATGGATTGGTTGTCGTCTTGCCATGCGGTTGTGGACTGTAGGGCTAAATGTTTAAAATTTAATATGCCAAACGAGGAGCCTTTTGTGCTACGGGGTGACGGAGCTGCACCGTATCCAAGCTTGATCTCGGCTCTGAAGGCATCCAAGTTACTTGCAAAGGGATGCAAAGGGTACTTGGCATTCGTCCAAGATACCACGGAAGCAGTACTCTTACCAACTCAAGTACCTGTAGTGCGAGAGTTCTTGGATGTATTTCCAGAAGAATTACCGGGGTTGCCGCCCGATCGTGAAATTGAATTTCAAATTGAGTTGCAACCTGGCACCCAGCCTATCTCCACACCACCTTACCGTATGGCTGCAAAAGAGCTGAAGGAGCTACATACACAATTGCAAGAGTTGCTTGACAAGGGTTTTATAAGACCCAACTTCTCTCCTTGGGGCGCACCAGTCCTTTTTGTAAAGAAGAAGGACGGATCATTGCAGTTATGTATCGATTACCGAAAGTTAAACAAGGTGACGATCCGCAATCAATACCCATTGCCGAGGATAGATGACCTATTTGATCAGTTGCTGGGCGCAAAGCGATTTTCTAAGATTGATTTGCGATCTGGGTATCACCAATTAAAGATTCGAGAATCAGATATACCTAAGACCGCATTCCGGACCCGATACTGACATTACGAGTTCTTAGTGATGTCTTTCGGATTAACTAATGCTCCTGCAGCGTTCATGGACATGATGAACAGGGTCTTTAAACCATTTCTGGACCGATTTTTCATTGTCTTCATTGACGACATCTTGGTTTATTCAAAGAATTCTGAGGAACATGCGGAACACTTGAGATTAGCATTGCAGAAGTTGAGAGAAGAGAAATTGTATGCCAAGTTCTCCAAGTGTGAATTCTGGCTTGACAGAGTTGCCTTTTTGGGCCACGTGGTATCATCAGAGGGAATCCACGTTGATCCAAGTAAGGTAGAGGCAGTGAAGAATTGGTCCCAGCCTACCTCTGTTACTGAAATTCGCAGTTTCTTGGGTTTGGCTGGATATTATAGAAGATTCGTGCAGGACTTCTCTAAGGTTGCTGCACCTATGACTAAGTTGACTCAGAAAGGAGTGAAGTTTGTATGGGATGACAAGTGTGAGCAGAGTTTTCAGAAGCTGAAGGACAGCCTCACTACCGCTTCGGTGCTGGCATTACCTGAAGGCACAGGAGGGTATGTGGTATACTGTGATGCGTCGAGGATTGGGTTAGGGTGTGTCTTGATGCAACATGGCAAGGTGATTGCGTATGCATCGCGACAACTGAGGAAGCATGAGAGGAACTACCCGACTCACGATCTCGAGATGGCTGCCGTAGTATTCGCTTTAAAAATATGGAGACATTACTTATATGGTGAGACTTGTGAAATCTATACAGACCACAAAAGCCTCAAATACATTTTCGAGCAGAAAGACTTGAACTTGAGACAACGTCGATGGTTAGAGTTGTTGAAGGACTACAACTGCACGATCTTGTATCATCCAGGAAAGGCTAATGTGGTGGCCGATGCTCTGAGTCGGAAATCCAAGGGCAGTCTTGCTCATATAAGTGAAGAAAGAAGACCGTTAATTAGAGAACTGCACGAGCTAGAGCAAATGGGAAATCAGTTTGAGATTGGAAGTTCTAACTCACTTTTAGCCCATTTGCAAGCTAAGTCCTCTTTGGTAGAAGAAGTGAAGGCTAGACAAGATGAAGATACCGACCTCAAGCAAATCAGGGATACTGTAACTAAAGGAAAAGGGGACGACGTCCGATTCTCTATAGATGATTTTGGGATACTTCGGTTGGAGGGACGGTTGTGTGTCCCTATGGTTGATAACTTGAAAGAAAGAATCCTCGAAGAAGCACACCGGACAGCGTATACAATCCACCCGGGAGCTAATAAAATGTATCATGACCTGAAACAGTTGTATTGGTGGAATGGCATGAAAAAGGATGTTGCAAACTACGTAGCCAGGTGTTTAGTGTGCCAGCAAGTCAAGGTTGAACACCAGAAGCCCGCCGGAACATTACAACAAATAGAAATACCTGAGTGGAAATGGGAGAGGATAAAGATGGATTTTGTAACAGGGTTGCCAAGATCACAACGGGGATTTGATTCGGTTTGGGTGATAGTGGATCGCATGACTAAGTCCGCACACTTTCTGCCAGTTAAGACCACTTACGGAGTGAGTCAATATGCACAGATTTATCTATCAGAAATCGTTAGATTGCACGATGTGCCAGTGTCCATAATATCTGATAGGGGGCCACAGTTCACTTCCAGGTTTTGGAAGTCATTGCAGGAAGTGTTGGGAACTAGAGTTGATCTGAGTACGGCGTTCCACCCACAGACCGACGGGCAATCAGAAAGAACCATTCAGATTCTTGAGGACATGCTTCCGGCGTGTATTATGGATCTCAGCGGAAGTTGGGAAAGGTATTTGCCTTTGGCTAAGTTTGGGTACAATAACAGTTATCAAGCAAGTATTCAAATGGCACCTTTCGAGGCTTTGTACGGTCGTAGATGCAGATCCCCGATTGGGTGGTTCGAGGTCGGAGAAGCTTGCCTAGTCGGCCCGGAATTGCTACAAGATGCCTTACAGAAGGTAAAATGTATAAGGGAGAGATTGCTGACGGCTCAGAGTAGGCAGAAGTCTTATGCAGACAATCGAAGGAGAGAACTGGAGTTTGCCGTTGGTGAACAGGTATTCTTGAGAATATCACCGATGAGAGGCGTAATGCGGTTCGGTAAGAAGGGGAAGTTGAGTCCTCGGTATATCAGACCGTTTGAAATTTTAGAACGAGTTGGGAACGTAGCGTATCGGTTGTAATTGCCTACGGAATTGGAGGGGGTACACCCTGTCTTTCACGTATCGATGCTTCGGAAGTATCTTCCTGATCCCTCGCACGTGATCCAATCGCAAGACGTGCAACTAATCGAAAATATGACGTATGAAGAGGAGCCAGTGGAAATCTTAGATCGGCAGTTGAAGAAACTCAGAACGAAAGAGATTCCATTGGTTAAAGTTCTGTGGAGAAATCACTCGACCGAAGAAGCTACATGGGAGGTCGAGGGTGAAATGCGCAGGACGTATCCTTATCTATTTCGAGATTAAGGTTAGTATATTGTTTGAAATTCAAGGACCGAATTTCTTAAGGGGGGAAGATTGTAATACCCGAGAATATTTAATTAGCATCATTACTCTAACTTAAATTAATTTATTTAAAGTTGAAAATAGATAGAATCACACACTATCCTACTACTTATTTTTTTAAAAAATACAAATTTGTTTAAATCCTAATTATTTTTTTATATATATTTCTTTTTCTTATTTATTATTATAACAGATTTGTTTTTTTTTGTGATATGTATATATATTAATTTATCATATATATATATATATAATATAAGAATGGAATAAAGAAATAGAAAGGAAAAGCAACGTGAACGAAAGAAACAGAGGAAAGAAACCGTGAGAGAGGAAAAGAGGGAAAGAACGCACGGAAGAGAGACGGAGAGAGGGCTGGGCGTCGTGCACGGAGGAAGCTCAAGGAGGAAGGCAAACGCGAGACGGAGGCCGGACATGCGAGGAGAAACCGGAGTCGCCGTCCGCCGGAGCTCACGTCGCATCGTGCTGGAGGAGAGAGAGAGTGACGGGTTAGAGAGAGAAATCAAAGGGAGACAGCTTCCACACCGGAAAACGCTGTCTCTTCATCGGGGAAGGTGGCTGGGAGCCTCCTCTACTCCATATCGTCCTTCTAACCGGTTGAATCGAGGTGAGAAGTCCCGAAACTCTCAAACCCCAATTTTATCAATTTTAGGGATTTTTGGAAAAACCCCATTTGATTCAATCTGAGTATTCTAGAACCTAAATTGAAGTATTTGCATGTTAGGAAATGAATTGGAAGCATAGGAACCAGAACTAATTTGATGGAATTTATCCGGGTTGGAAAAATTGTAGGAAAATGTGGTTGGTAAGGTTTAAGGGTGTTGTGGACTGATTGGGGGTGCATTAATAGGTGGAATTGTGATTATATAATTGTTAAAATTATTGGAATGTACGAGGGATTAAAACCCGAGTAAGCACCGTCTCACCCGGAACCCGGTTCGGGGAAAAAGAGACAATTCTCTAATTTTACGCGTATCCGGATATGTGTATTCATGTGTAGGTAAAGTGTTGAAAGTTATTTTAGCAAATGGAAGTCTTGGACAAGTAGAATTTATGACTCTCTTGAGCCATAAATTCAAGACTTGGGTAATGGAAACTTCACATGGACACATAGAGGTGGAATTGGGTAACTTTGCATTCCCAAATCAAGGCTTCCGAATAGTGTGATTAAGCAAGGGTTGGATACAAATAGAAGCATGCTAGGTGTTCCGAAAACTAGTTGAGGGCATTCCAAGCCAACAACTAGTCTATGGAATTAATTAGAGAGAACATAAGCATTAGCGTTTAATGTACACGATAGTGGCTGAATTTCAAGTTTCTAAATCTCTCAAGTATATGTGTATAGGGCACCATACGGTGAGTGGACCTTCAGGCACACCGAGAGCCGATCAGAGGGGCCAAACAGGTGAGGGGCTTTCCTATCCTTGTCCTATAGGGTTGACTGCGGATATGGATATATGGTTTGCTTTCTTTCCTACTTGTAGGAATCATATATTAGATAACATGCTATTGTTGTTCTTAAATTATAATATACGTGATAACGTGCTATATGTGTATAAGTGAACTGTAAAAGTGATGGTGGCTCAAGGAGCCTTATATGGAAAGAAGGTCTTCGGGACCTATATGATATCGGGGGTAGGATCGAGTCAATTTTATTTGTGAGGGTCTTGTGGTACTAGAAACCAACCTCATTGATTATTATCTGAAAAGTGTGGTTGTGTATGTAAATTCTTAAAGAAAATGAACATAGGTGACTTTGATTTAAATCGAGAGATTCCGAATTAGAGAACCACTTGGAAATTTAGATTTTCCTAAGAAGAAATAAAAATGAATAAGTGGTGGTCCATAGGGGTCGTTTATGGTACAACGCGGGAACCGAGTCTGTCATGGATGGTCCGGGTAGATTGAGTCTCTTGTCTTGGGTCAAACTCACAGGAATACAAAGTATATGAGTACACCACATTGTGGCTATTGCCTTGGTTAAGCCAAGGTCAGATGAGTCGCCGGCTATGCTCCAAGTGAAGTCTTGGGGTCAGACTAATGTTCCAAGTAAAGTCTTGGGGCCAGGGGTTCCTAGAATGATCAACTAGGTTCCTATATCGCTCACGTGAGATATTGCCTTCGGGCCAGATTCCCTCCTAACGGAGATATGCCTTCGGGCCAGTTTATGATTACGGTTATTTGAACATGGATATCCACATGAAGTTGTATGTTAAACTATAATATGATGTATGTATGAATTTAAACGTATGTAAAACCATGCTTTGAATTCTTTATTGTGAATATCATATATGCTAATTGCCTGACCACTTAATATATGGAAATTCAAAATCTGTTACATGCGTATGTGATTATGATTGGCTCCCTTCCCCTACTTGTAGTGGTACCCGCCACTACACCAGGGATGGGAGAGCCTCTCACTGAGTCCGTTTGACTCACCCCAATGTTAAATGTTACAGACACAGGTGGTATAGGCATCGGGAGCGCTTCCACTTCATCTCAGGGAGGCGGGCAGACTTAGAGACCGCACGCATTGTTTGCGTGGGTAGTATTGATATATGTATTTTGTTAGGATATATATATTTATCTGATTCTTTTGGTATAGCATTGTTTTGTACAGTTGCTATATATATACATGTATATGTCACACTCTAGAATTATCGGCTTCATACAGATTAAAGATTGGTCTTGTGGTTGGGAACATAGGCTATGATATGATGTATATCATGTGTATACATATATATGTGTATGACTTCCGCATGTGAATAGGATAGATCACACGCACTGAGCATGTGATCAATATGTAAATTTATATGTATGTGTGACTGAATACTTGATTGTATGAAAATACAGCTTCCGCATGTGAATAGGATAGGTCAGACGCATTGAGGCGTGTGATTAATATGTAAATTATATGCAGGTGTGTGATTGAATATATATACTTGATTGTACACAGGATTTCTGCATGTGAATAGGATAGATCACCCGCCCTGAAGCGCGTGATCAATATGTATATTATATGTACGTGTGATTGATTATGTGTATATGTATAGACTGAAGCGACGTTGAGTGTAACATCCCAAAAATGGAAATCCAACTTTGACCAAAAAGTCAAAGTGTTGACTTTTTATAAGTTGTTGATTTTTGTGTTGACTTTTCTTTAACTTGTTTGACTTTTTGATTTTTAAGTGTTTGGATGTGTTTGCCTTTGTTTTTGTTTGTAATTAAGTTTATGAAACCCTAACTAGAGGTCAAGAGACCCAAAAACCAGAGAAAAATAACTAGAGGAACCCTAACCCTAACCCTAGGGACTAAATTGAAAAGAATAAGTTAGTTTTAACCCTTTTCTTTAATGAGTGAAATAGGGCAGAAAAGACCTATTTGACCCTAGGAAAATACCCTAGGACACTCTAGATATACCCTAAGACCTAACGAAGGGACCCCAACCTCAACAAAAGTCCTAAAATGACACATTTTCTCCAGTAAAAATTCAGGACTAAAATGAAAGAACTGAAAAATTGGAGCTTTAGCCCTTTAGCTTACTTAAGGCCTAAGGAAGCCCAATTTAACCCCTTAGAGACACCCTAAACTATCCTACAAAGTGCCAGCCATGAAATAAAATAAAATAAACACAATTAGGTGAGTTACATATTTTAAAAATAGTAATAGGAAACTTATCACAAATTAATCCCTTTTAATGTCTTTAAGAGCTTGTAACCGAATTTACTAGTTTTAAAGCCAAGTAAATACCCAATTAAGGTGTTTGTAGTTGCCAGCAACTTGAGGAAACTGAAAGCAAGGAGAAAGTGACCAGAAATATGATTTAAATATCAAGACCCATCACTTTAGAACCCAAATTAAACAACCTCTTAAGCATCACTCACTAGCACACCTAGATTAAAGTCTACCCGAGACTTAAACACCTAAACTAATCACCCAAATAGCCCTTAAGCTGCCAGCAAGCCTCACTTAGGTGTCTAAATGCATTTCAGTTTGCCTCCACCGTTAGACACCTCACCACACTCATCATTTCACTCACACATACCTTGGTGGCTATAAAAGGAAGTGAAAACCGAGAGAAAGCCACAACAGTAGCTAAAATCAGAAATTGATTGCTGAGAGAAAGAGAGAACAGGTTCAGAGAGAGGCTGAGACCGTGTGTGAGCTGAGAGAATCGAAGGATTGTAGCTGGAGGTAGAGAGAGAAGCAGAAATCCACACACATCCACACACCAGAATTCTGCTATGTTTGCATCAGTTTGCCCAAGCTGTTCAGAGGTCCAAATCCGTGCTTCTTCTTCTCGAAATCAAGGTAACATAGTGTTACCCTTCCTTCTCCATCACTGAGCCAAGAGCATCCACCAGAAACTGTGGTATGAGCCTCTATGACTCAATTTCCCGAGGCTGCCACAGAATGCCCTGTTTTGGGCAGTGAAGCTTCCATGTGGCATATCTCCTTCATCTGTTATCCAATTTGAGAGTGTGAGTAGTCATTAGAAAGCTAAGAGGATAATCTTTAAAAGCCCCTCAATGCATGCATGATCAGAGGCTGCCGTACAGGGGTTCAGAGCCTCGAAAGATTGTAAATTTTCTGCTAAAAATGTTGTTTTCTGATATAAAAATGTATGCTTGTTGTTTTTGTTGTTTCTGGTAGTTTGAGTTCTGAACCGAGTTTAGATGAGCTAATAAATGTTAATGGGACTATGGGTGGTTGAAGATTTGCTTTGACTACTTCTAAGAACTTCTGGTTCAGTAGTGGGGTTTTGTGGATGAAGGGTTCAAAATTTGATTTACAGTAAATTCTTTGATTTTTAGTTTTGAAAATGTCCATCCCTTGTCGGTGACACTATTGCCAGGGTTACTAGAAGTGGTTGTTAGCTCAAATTTGCTTGAGGAAAATGTTAAGTTTCAGAATAGGGAAGATGTGGTAACTTGCTGTTTTGAGAAAAATGAAAATAAAGCATTATTGGAATGCATAACCTGAGTTTTACCAATGAACTTGCAAACTTACCATTTCTAATATTTCTGAAATTTAACATGAATTACTGAGTTTTCTAAACCACCAAAACCTTGAATGCTTGCTGGAAACTTTAAAGGAAGTTTCTGAGTTTCAATTGTGTAAGAGTGATGGTATAGTCATGAGTGCTGTGTTTGATTAGATTTATGGTATATGATAAAAATTGGACCCCTAACCATTGTAAATTTGCTGAGATTCTTGTCTGGGCATTGTCTAAATACCTAAGTGGCTAAAATGGCAACATTTCCTTTGACAATGTGAAACTTACCCTTTACTGTCAAACAAGATTATGAGGGTAGAAAATGTCAAAACAGTAGAAGAAAAGTGCCAAAAAAGGAAAGTAAGAGTCTTAGGGATTCACATACTCTTAGAGTGGAAAATTAGGGCAACAAGCATGAAAAGAGGCAGTTAGTGGCCCAAAACTTGGGTACTCAGGTGTAAGAGGGTAGACCTATCATTCCCACCCTCTAAACCTCCTAAGTATCCTTCCCAAACAGAAAATGTGCTATCCTATGGCTTGGAAAACAGAAAACAAGGCCAAAAGAGGAGAAATGGTAAAAAGAGTGAAAGACTTGCAAAAATAGCCACTCTCTACTGATGTGGCTGCACACAATTGCTGTGCAAGCCACAAGTGGTCTTATCTTGCTTATGAGATGCTAAATTGGGCTGGATAGAGGTCAGAATAGAAAAGTGTATGAAACAGGGACTAAAGTGAACTAATTTTTCTGTTTTTACTCCTTTTTCAGAATATGTGTAAACTGAGTTATATGTGGTAAAATTTATGTACTTTCTGGTTCTGTATGTTAGTATGGACCTATGTGTTGGCAGGGAGGTGGTTAGAATGGCCTCTAACCCCATTCTATGCTCAACTTGATTTTTGGGAAAATTTATGTGTTTTGCTGCAAAAGTATGTTTTCTGGTTGCTATTTTTCTGTGAAACCTGCATGAGCAAGTCCCAATTATCTTTTAGGTACTTTCTGCACCCTGGTTTTGGCTTGAAACAACCCAGAACAGAATGTGGCTGTTAATAGGGACTAATTTGCAAGAAAAACATGATAAAAACTGAAAAGTCCCATTTCTACCCAAATTCTGGTTCAATTCTATTGGGATTTTATGGATGAGTGTAGCAGGTCCTAATTGACTCCTTGGATGACTGAGTGGGGTCTAAATACTTGGAATGAGCCTTGAATTTTCTTACTTTTAAAAAAATGGACTCTTTTGAAAAGATTTGTGAATTTAAGGGTCCACATGCAATTGTCTTTATTGGAAAATTGATTAAGGCTATTGAGTATGCATTAATGATGCTTGTGGTGAAATTTCATGACCTTTGGATGCTTAAATTGATGGTTATGCCTATTACTTGTTATGTAAGTTATATTTGGCATTATGGTTGACTTCTGTTTGACTTTTGTTGACTAGTGGCTGAATTTAATGCTTTTATCAGGCTATTTAAGTGTGTGGCATCCAAATCATTAAACTGAGTTTTAGCATGCATCTGTGAAACTAAAATGCCTTGAAGGGCAGGCTTTTGAGCATGCATCTGTATTTTGATGTGCATATGCCCCTGAAGGGGTAAAATGGTAAAATTGCCCTGGAGAGGCAGTATTTGTATTTTTATGCCCTGGAGAGGCAATAATTGTGTTTTGATGCCCTGGAGAGGTAGTATTTGTGTTTTGATGCCCTGGAGAGGCAATTTATTTGGCAACTCAGTAAACATTACCTGTGGATAAAAATTATAATGTATAATTTGATCTGTATGAAAAGGACACACTAGGCTGGCTAGGAATGCGTCCGGGACGTAGCTGCCTAGCAACTAGTGAGGAAATAATCCAGTCCGGGACTGGTGATCCTAAGGTTCTAACTTTGTGCGCACACCGGGGGACGCCCTGGGATGTTAGGTAATTAGCTGTTGGCCTTATTTGGGCAGGCTTTCCATAGTGGTAAATGGTAAGTCGGTATTGTCCTATTTCATTAGATTGGTTTTGAAATGATGGTAATGGTTTAACCAGTTGTAACAGGTCCTGGAGAGACTTGACAGTTGAATGTAGAGGTAAACATGAACCTTTTTAAAAAGACTGGCATGGCTGAAAATTGCATATAGTGGTAAATATGCATGTTTTTAAAATAAAAATGATTTTTCATCTGTTTACAGTTTTCAGCATCACCATTTGTGTGAATGGAAATATCTTGTGATTGATGTACTGATTCCTTTTTGAAAGTGGAAATATCTTGTAATTGATGTGTATTAAGTTTACATTATCTGTTGATTGGGAAGGAAGTATTTTTCTGTATTCTTAGGAATGCAGCTGAACCACTAATTAGTCTTTTATAAAACTGGTAATCTATGTTACTGGGATTTTATATCTCACTACGTTAGTGTGTTCAGATGCTCAGGTACATACTGTTGCTGGAAATTGAGGTAGAGCTCCTGGAGGTACCCCTTCTGGGATACTTCCAATTCCTGAAGGCATTTAACATCATTTTCTTCTTCCCTTCGGTTGAGAATACCCCAGGGACTTAGAAAGGGGTGAGATGGACAGGTAGCAGGAGCTGACTCTCATTTTGGCAGTGACCCTGGTCTCACTCAAGTATAGACTCTAGTACTGACTATTTTGGGCCTAAGAGCCACTAAGTGTGATACTTATGTCTCTATATATATGCATGTATAACTTATATGGTATAGACTTAGGTTTCAAACTGCTTAGGTAATATGCAGAGGTATAGTACCTCATTTTCACTTGACTTTGTTTGTATGTGTATTTTGGGAAAGCGCGAGAGTATCAAACATGTTACTTCTGGTTTCTTAGGTTAAAATAACCAACCGAGTGTAAGCGATCCTTGGGGGAAACACTTAACTTCATGAAAGGAAAAAGAAAAAAATTAGACCGGGATTTTAAGAAGTTAAGTAAATAACCTAATTCCGCAACTAAAATCAATGAAGAAACTAGGACGTTACATTGAGCGAGCCGTAGATTGCACGCTACGTAGGTCACCAGATATGGATGACCATAAATACTATATTGTTCGTATTAGAAATGGGTAGTTATGCATATATAAAAATGTCAATCAGGAATTAGAGGCTTACGGGAGAGGAGAAATCCTACCTCTTGTGCCGGTCACGGACGTTCGATAGGGGGTCGTGACATAAATAAATATTATTAAAATAAATTAATTTATAATTAAATAATTAATAACTAATATGTAATTTTAATTTAATCCCTTTCCCAATTTAATTCAGGTTTCCAAGTTCTTAGGTCCCGAATTAAATTCAAAAATTATTTTCTACTTATTTTCTTTCACTTTCTACTTTCTTAAAAACCCCTTTTAAATATTTAAAATAATCATAATAAAAATAAACTAATTAATAATTAAACAAATAATAACTAATAATATTTTGATTTAGTTCTCACTCCTATTTATTTTGGGTTTCTAATTTCGTAGGTCCTAAATAAATTCCAAAAATATATTTTACTCATTTCTTTCATCTTTTATTTTACTTGAAGTTTCAAAGAATTTAGCTGTTCCTTTCCGGTTTCCCTTAACCTTCATATTTTATATTATTATTTTTTTCTATATTTATTTTAAAGTTTTAATTCCTAGCCCCGAAATAAATCATTCTTAAATCCTCGAAATTTTAAATAAATTATTCTTTAATCCTCAAAATTTTTCGGGGTATTACATTAGTGTTTCGAAAACTTTATATTCATTTTTATTTTTTTAATCAATTTTCTTCAATGAGTGTTTCGAAAACTTGATAGTCATTTTTCATATTTTAAACATTTTTTGCCGATAAGTGTTTCGAAAACGTAATATTCATTTTCCTTTTTTTAATCATTTTTCGCTGATGAGTGTTTCGAAAACTTGATATTCATTTCTCTTTTTTAATAAGTTTTCACCGATGAGTGTTTCGAAAACTTGATATTTATTTTGCTTTTTTAATCTGTTTTCGCCGATGAGTGTTTCAAATACATGATACTTATTTTTCTTTTTTTAATCAGTTTTCACCGATGAGTATTTCGAAAACTTGATATTCATTTTTCTTTTTTTTTTAATCAGTTTTCGCCGATGAGTGTTTTGAAAACTATATATCATTTTTCTTTTCTTTTTTCAATCAGTTTTCGCTGATGAGTGTTTCGAAAACTTGATATTTATTTTTCTTTTTTTGAATCAGTTTTCGCCGATGACTGTTTCGAAAACTTGATAGTCAATTTTCATTTTTTAATCATTTTTCGCCGATGAGTGTTTCGAAAACGTAATATTCATTTTTCTTTTTTTAAATAGCTTTCGTCGATGAGTGTTCCGAAAACTTGATATTCATTTTTGTTTTTCTTAATCAGTTTTCGCCAATGAGTGTTTCGAAAACGTGATATTCATTTTTCTTTATTTAATTGGTTTCCACCGTTGAGTGTTTCTAAAACATGATACTCATTTTTATTTTTTTAATCATTTTCCGCCGATGAGTGTTTCGAAAACTTGATATTCATTTTTCTTTTTTTAATTAGTTTTCGCCGATCAGTGTTTCGAAAACTTGATATTCATTTTTGTTTTTTCAATCAGTTTTCGCCGATGAGTGTTTCGAAAACTTGATATTCATTTTCCTTTTTTAATCAGTTTTCGCCGATGATTGATTCGAAAACTTTATATTCAATTTTATTTTATTAATTAGTTTTCGTCGATGAGTGTTTCAAAAACTAGGTAGTCATTTTTCATTTTTTAATTATTTTTTGCCGATAAGTGTTTCGAAAACGTAATATTCATTTTTCTTTTTTTAATCATTTTTCGCGGATGAGTGTTTCGGAAACTTGATATTCATTTTTCTTTTTTTTAATAAGTTTTCGCAGATGAGTGTGTTGAAAACTTGATATTCATTTTTGTTTTTTTTAATCAGTTTTCGCCGATCAGTGTTTCGAAAACTTGATATTCATTTTTGTTTTTTCAATCAGTTTTCGCCAATGAGTGTTTCGAAAACTTGATATTCATTTTCCTTTTTTAATCAGTTTTCGCCGATGATTGATTCGAAAACTTTATATTCAATTTTATTTTATTAATTAGTTTTCGTCGATGAGTGTTTCAAAAACTAGGTAGTCATTTTTCATTTTTTAATTATTTTTTGCCGATAAGTGTTTCGAAAACGTAATATTCATTTTTCTTTTTTTAATCATTTTTCGCGGATGAGTGTTTCGAAAACTTGATATTCATTTTTCTTTTTTTTTTTAATAAGTTTTCGCAGATGAGTGTGTTGAAAACTTGATATTCATTTTTGTTTTTTTTAATCAGTTTTCGCCGATGAGTGTTTCGAAAACTTGATATTCATTTTTTTTAATCAGTTTTCGCCGATAATTGATTCGAAAACTTTAGATTCATTTTTATTTTTTTAATTAGTTTTCGTCGATGAGTGTTTCGAAAACTAGGTAGTCATTTTTCATTTTTTAATCATTTTTTTGCCGATAAGTGTTTCGAAAACGTAATATTCATTTCTTTTTTTTAAAAAAAATAGTTTTCGCCGATGAGTGTTTCGAAAACGTCATATTCATTTTTCTTTTTTTATTCATTTTTCGCCGATGACTGTTTCGAAAACTTGATATTGATTTTTATTTTTTTTAATAAGTTTTCGCCGATGAGCATTTCGAAAACTTGATATTCATTTTTCTTTTTTTCATCAGTTTTCGCCGATGAGTGTTTCAAAATCGTGATATTCATTCTTCTTGGTTTTTATTAGTTTTCGCCGATAACTATTTCGAAAACTTGACATTCATTTTTTTAATAAGTTTTCACCGATAAGTGTTTTGAAAACTTAATCTTCATTTTTATTTTTTTTAATCAGTTTTCGTCGATGAGTGTTTCGAAAACTTGATATTCATTTTTCTTTTTTTAGTTAGTTTTCGCTAATGAGTGTTTCCAAAATTTGATATTTATTTTCCTTTTTTTAGTCAGTTTTTGCCGATTAGTGTTTCGAAAACTTGATATGCATTTTTCTTTTTTTAATAAGGTTTTGCTCATGAGTGTTTCGAAAACTTGATATTCATTTTTTATTTTTAATCCGTTTTCACGGATTCGTGTTTCGAAAACCTGATATTCATTTTTCTTTTTTTAATCAGTTTTCGCCGATGAGTGTTTTCGAAAACTTGATATTAATTTTTATTTTTTAATCAGTATTCGCCAATTAGTGTTCTGAAAATTTGATATTCATTTTTCTTTTTTTTAATCAGTTTTCGCCGATGAGTGTTTTGAAAACTTGATATTCATTTTACTTTTTATTAATCACTTTTCGCCAATGAGTGTTTCGAAAACTTGATATTTATTTTTCTTTTTTTGAATAAGTTTTCGCTGATGACTATTTCGAAAAGTTGATAGTCATATTTCGTTTTTTAATCAATTTTCGCCAATGAGTGTTTCGAAAACGTAATATTCATTTTTCTTTTTCTTTTTTAAAATAGTTTTCGCCAATGAGTGTTTCCAAAACTTGATATCCAATTTTTTTTCTTAATCAGTTTTCGTCGATGAGTGTTTCGAAAGCGTGATATTCATTTTTCTTTATTTAATTAGTTTTCACCGATGTGTGTTTCGAAAACTTGATATTCATTTTTCCTTTTTTAATCAGTTTTCGCCGATGAGCGTTTCGAAAACTTGATATTCATTTTCCTTTTTTAATCAGTTTTCGCCGATGATTGTTTCGAAAACTTGATAGTCATTTTTCATTTTTTAATCGTTTTTTGCCGATGAGTGTTTCGAAAACGTAATAGTCATTTTTCTTTTTTTTTTTTAAATAGTTTTTGCCAATGAGTGTTTCAAAAACGTGATATTCATTTTTCTTTTTTTGAATCAGTGTCTGCCGATGAGTGTTTCGAAAACTTGATATTCATTTCACTGTTTTTAATCAGTTTTTGCCGATGAGTGTTTCAAAAACTTAATATTTCTTTTTCTTTTTTTAATCAATTTTCGCCGATAAGTGTTTCGAAAACTTGATATTTATTTTTCTTTTTTTAATAAGTTTTTGCCGATAAGTGTTTCGAAAACTTGATATTCATTTTTATTTTTTTATTAGTTTTCGCCGATTAGAGTTTCGAAAACTTGATATTCATTTTTTTAATCAGTTTTCGCCGATGAATGTTTCGAAAACTTGATATTCATTTTTCTTGTTGTTTATCTGTTTTCGTCGATAAGTATTTCGAAAACTTGATATTCATTTTTCTTTTTTAAAAAGTTTTCACCGATGAGTGTTTCAAAAACTTAATCTTCATTTTTATTTTTTTAATCAATTTTCGTCGATTAGTGTTTCGAAAACTTGATATTCATTTTTCTTTTTTTAGTAAGTTTTCGCTAATGAATGTCTCGAAAACTTGATATTTATTTTTCTTTTTTTAATCAGTTTTTGCCGATTAGTGTTTCGAAAACTTGATATTCATTTTTCTTTGTTTAATAAGTTTTCGCTCATGAGTGTTTCGAAAACTTGATATTCATTTTTCTTTTTTTAATTAGTTTTCAGCGATTCGTGTTTCGAAAACCTGATATTCATTTTTATTTTTTAATCAGTTTTCGCCGATGAGTGTTTTCAACAACTTGATATTTATTTTTATTTTTTAATTAGTTTTCGCCGATTAGTGTTCTGAAAACTCGATATTCATTTTCCTTTTTTTAATCAGTTTTTGCCGATGAGTGTTTCGAAAACTTGATATTTATTTTTCTTTTTTGAATCAGTTTTCGCTGATGAGTGTTTCGAAAATTTGATAGTCATATTTTGTTTTTTAATCAGTTTTCGCTAATGAGTATTTTGAAAACGTAATATTCATTTTTCTTTTCTTTTTTTAAATAGTTTTCCCCGATGAATGTTTCGAAAACTTGATATTCATTTTTCTTTTTCTTAATCAGTTTTCGCCGATGAGTGTTTCGAAAGCGTGATATTCATTTTTCTTTATTTAATTAGTTTTCACCGATATGTGTTTCGAAAACTTGATATTCATTTTTCTTTCATTAATCAGTTTTCGCCAACCAGAGTTTCGAAAACTTGAAATTCATTTTTCCTTTTTTAACCAGTTTTCGCCGATGAGTGTTTCGAAAACTTGATATTTATTTTTATTTTTTAATCAGTTTTCGCCGATTAATGTTCTGAAAACTTGATATTCATTTTTCTTTTTTTAATCAGTTTTAGCCGATGAGTGTTTTAAAACTTGATATTCATTTTACTTTTTTTTAATCATTTTTCGCCAATGAGTGTTTCGAAATCTTGATATTTATTTTTCTTTTTTTGAATCAGTGTTTGCTGATAAGTGTTTCGAAAAGTTGATAGTCATATTTCATTTTTTAATCAGTTTTCGCCAATGAGTGATTCAAAAACGTAATATTCATTTTTCTTTTTTTTTTTAAATAGTTTTCGCCGATGAGTGTTTCGAAAACTTGATATTCATTTTTCCTTTTTTAATCAGTTTTCGCCGATGAGCGTTTCGAAAACTTGATATTCATTTTCCTTTTTTAAGCAGTTTTCGCCGATGAGTGTTTCGAAAACTTTATATTCATTATTATTTTTTTAATCAGTTTTCGTCGATGAGTGTTTCGAAAACTTGATAGTCATTTTTCATTTTTTAATTGTTTTTTGTCGATGAGTGTTTCGAAAACGTAATATTCATTTTTCTTTTTTTTTTAAATAGTTTTTGCCAATGAGTGTTTCAAAAACGTGATATTCATTTTTCTTTTTTTAATCATTTTTTGCCGATGAGTGTTTCGAAAACTTGATATTCATTTCACTGTTTTTTAATCAGTTTTTGTCGATGACTGTTCCAAAAACTTAATATTTCTTTTTCTTTTTTTAATCAATTTTCGCCGATAAGTGTTTCGAAAACTTTATATTCATTTTTCTTTTTTTAATAAGTTTTCGCCGATAAGTGTTTCGAAAACTTGATATTCATTTTTATTTTTTTATTAGTTTTCGCCGATTAGAGTTTCGAAAACTTGATATTCATTTTTTTAATCAGTTTTCGCCGATGAATGTTTCGAAATCTTGATATTTATTTTTCTTATTTTTTATCAGTTTTCGCCGATAAGTATTTCGAAAACTTGATATTCATTTTTCTTTTTTAATAAGTTTTCACCGATTAGTGTTTCGAAAACTTAATCTTCATTTTTATTTTTTTTAATCAATTTTCGTCGATGAGTGTTTCGAAAACTTGATATTCATTTTTCTTTGTTTAATAAGTTTTCGCTCATGAGTGTTTCGAAAACTTGATATTTATTTTTCTTTTTTTAATCAGTTTTCAGCGATTCGTGTTTCGAAAACCTGATATTCATTTTTAATTTTTAATCAGTTTTCGCCGATGAGTGTTTTCAACAACTTGATATTTATTTTTATTTTTTAATTAGTTTTCGCCGATTAGTGTTCTGAAAACTCGATATTCATTTTTCTTTTTTTAATCAGTTTTTGCCGATGAGTGTTTTGAAAACTTGATATTTATTTTTCTTCTTTTGAATTAGTTTTCGCTGATGAGTGTTTCAAAAACTTGATAGTCATATTTTGTTTTTTAATCAGTTTTCGCCAATGAGTGTTTTGAAAACGTAATATTCATTTTTCTTTTTCTTTTTAATAGTTTTCGCCGATGAATGTTTCGAAAACTTGATATTCATTTTTCTTTTTCTTAATCAGTTTTCGCCGATAAGTGTTTCGAAAACATGATATTTATTTATTTTTTATTTAATTAGTTTTCACCGTGTGTGTTTCGAAAACTTGATATTCAATTTTTCTTTTTTTAAAATTTTTTGCCGATGAGTGGTTCGAAAACTTGATATTCATTTTTCTTTCTTTAATCAGTTTTCGCCAACCAGTGTTTCGAAAACTTGATATTCATTTTTCCTTTTTTAATTAGTTTTCGCCGATGAGTGTTTCGAAAACTTTATATTCATTTTCCTATTTTAATCAGTTTTCGCCGATGAATGTTTCGAAAACTTTATATTCATTATTATTTTTTTAATCAGTTTTCGTCGTTGAGTGTTTCGAAAAGTTGATAGTCATTTTTCATTTTTAATCATTTTTCGCCGATGAGTGTTTCGAAAACGTAATTTTCATTTTTCTTTTTTTTTTTAAATAGTTTTCGCCGATTAGAGTTTTGAAAACTTGATATTCATTTTTTTAATCAGTTTTCGCCGATGAGTGTTTCGAAGTCTTGATATTTATTATTCTTGTTTTTTATCAGTTTTCGCCGATAAGTAATTTGTAATACCCCGGAAAATTTCGAGGATTAAAGAATGATTTATTTAAAATTTTGAGAATTAAAGAATGATCTTTTTCGGGGCTAGGAATTTAAAACTTTAAAAAGAATATAATATATATATATATGAAAGTTAAAAGAAACCAGAAAGGAATTTTTTTTCGAAGATTGTAATACACGAAAAAATTTTTCGAGATTTAAAATAAAATAAAAAGAGAAGGAAAAGAAATAGGAAATAATTTTTGGGATTTATTCAGGACCTAAGAAATTAGAAACCTAAAATAAATAGAAGTGGGAACAAAATTAAAATATTTTTAATTATTAATTAATTAATTATGAATATATTATTATTTTATTATTAAATTTAGTACACCAGCCCCCCTTTATACCCGTGACCCCTTCCCCTTAAACAAATAAAACCCAAATAAAAGAAAAAAAAAACAGAGAAAAGAGAACGAGAGGGAGGGCACGGGATTGATGAAGAAGAGAAAGAGTGAGAAGAGAGAGAAATAGCCGTGAGGTAGAGAGAGAGAAGGGGATTCATCGGAATTTCGCCGAAAACTCGTCGGAGAAGAGCTAGCCGACGCCGGGAAAAGTCACCAGAGCTCGGTTACAACATCTTACACACCTCCCACCAATTGAATCAAGGTTGGTAACCCCAATTTCATTCTAAACCCTCAATTTTTCCATTTTTAGGGATTTCTTCGATTGACCTTCGATTGAGTTGTTTCGAGGGTAGATTGAGACCAAGAAAGTGTTCTTGAACACTTAGTTAGGGTAGAAATCCAGAGTATATTTCCGGATTTGCCCAAATTCAAATTTGGAAGGGTTTGGGGTTAAAATTCTAATTATTCATAAATTGGGGAAAATTGTTGAAAATTAGGATTGAGCTTGGATTTGAGTAAATAGGTTTGGATTGATATTATTAAAATTATATAGTTGAAATATTAGCTGAACAAGACCCGTGAAGAGCTGGCCCGAGGTTACTAAGGTTGAACCTTGACATTAACGTACTGGGTCCCTGCTCGGGTTGCCCAAATACACTTTAAGGGTGGTGTTGAGGGCTCCAAACCTCTTCTTTTCAATCTTAAACACCCTAGAATAATTCTAGATATGCTATAAAGCATCAAGAATTATTTTAGGTACCTTCTTGTTTCTCAAGGAGGGAAACTTGCGGAACAATGAAGTCGAAATTCTAAAATGGTAATTTTATTCCTTCATAATTATTAGGAAGCCTTAAGTAGGATGAATTAGAGGTGTATTGAAGTTTAGAAACTAGATTTCTTACAACCCAAGTAGGAACACAAGTTGGATCAAAATGCTTAGACCTTCCTAGAATTAGGATTCCTTCTAATTAAGTTAGATAAGCTTCCTTAGATGCGAATACAAGTTAGATTGAGGTCTAATACTCAAATCCAAGTATGTGAAACACTCAAGTAGAGTGTTATATGTGAGTAAGTCAAGTGTCCGAGGAAGGATACACATAAGTCGGGATAGAGAAGTCCAATAGGACCAAGAGGTTGACTCTGTGGCAACCATGGACTACACGTGAGAGTAATGGAGAAATAAATAACAAGTTAAGCTAAGTAATAACCTTAATGAAGTAAATGTTGTTCTTATAGGAACAACGACACGCAATAGGGTGCAACAGGAACTCTGAGGAGACTAAAGTTACAGGAGAGGATTGCAAGGAAGGTTCGCCAAGGTGAGGGTTCTTCCACCTCTGCTCCTAGGGTTGTATGCTTATGTGGATTACATGAGTATTTCTATTCTCTGCTTGTCTGGTATGTGTTAGCTAGAGATATAGAATGCTAAAAGAATGAAAGAATTAGAAAATAGGTTGTGGAAAGTAGCTTGGATAGGAAGACATAGGAGTAGAGTATAATTGTTTGCTATGATTGGTGTGTTACAAATCCATCTCACACACTCCGGAGGCATGATGAGTATTTTATTAAATTTTTTCCCACGACGGTGGCAAGAGTCCTTGTACGGAAGGACTAAGCTTTTATTTTGAAAACTCGTCACGACGGTGACTTAAATTATAATCATACAAAGGGAGTTATTGGTGGGTTTCGGATTTGATTATGCTAGCGATGTGAGACATCGACTAGAACAACGTCGGATGGCACTTGAGACCTCAGTTTTATAATCACCATGACGATGGTCATTGCCCTATCCTGGCAATAGGGTCAGAAAGGTTTTATATTGCTATGACGATAGCTTGAGGCTCAGAGAGTGCATCTGGATGGGTATATGAGTTATATCCTGTTAAGGATACTTGTCCATATTAACAAGGAGAAGAATTGTTGATCCTTCGGGAAAGATACAAAGAATCCTATTAATATGTGAGACTAAGGTAAGGAGACACGGGAGGAACCTACAGGTGAACTGTGAGCCTAACCTAGTAAAAGAGAAATCATCCTGTGGAGTTGGTCCAGGATGTGTCAATGGCCATGCTTCGAGACGTCGTGTCGTGCCCGCCATGTGGCCTGGTTGGGTAATGGACGAGTGGCCTCAAGCTATTGCCCCGCAGCAAGGGGTCAGGACGTGCCACGTGGTGGCTACGTATAAGTTGTTTGATAGAAAGAAGTTGATTGTGTTTGATTAATAGAATTGTCACGAGGTGACTAGTATCCAAGTGAATGGGTTAAGTATGCTTTGCCACGTGGTGGCTAGCAACCCAAGTGCACGGGTTCGAGGTAGAAAAGCCATGTAGTGGCTAGTAAATACCCCAGAGTGGGGGAAGTTAAATAGATGTATGTTATAGTATCTGCGTGCACTTAAAGAATTGTCTGTGTTTGCATATTATTTCTGATTGTGCAGCGGAGTGGTGACGTACAGGATTACGTCATCACAACATCTTGTTTGATTCAAATATGTTGAACGTGAGAAGACCGGTAAGTAAAAGCCGCCGCTATATCTTACGTGTTTAATTGCTAATTGATGACGTGAAATAAACTGTTGCATGTTTACAGTTATTAAATGCATGTGAGTGTTTGGGTGAAATTTCTGTTGTTGTGTGATCACCAAGAATGTATGCTAACAACAGTAACTAGTTGTTTTTGCATGTGGTTGTGTATGACTCCCAAACCCAGCGCTATGGTACCCACCTTGCGCCCGGGATGGGAGAGTCCTCACTGAGTCGCGTGGTTAAGACTCACACCTCAGTTTTACTACAGGTTATGTACAGGTGGAAGAAGTCTCGGTGGAGTGAAGAACGAACAAAACTTTCCAAGACCCACAACTTGTTCATGTGGGTGAAAGAATTGTAATTGTAATTTAATTTACTTTATCATGTATCATAAAGTAAAGGGTAGACGTACCCAACTATATTGTATCACTAAATCTAGAACTGTCAGCTTCACACACCTTAAAGATCAGGATATATTATACTGCGATACAGGGAAAGTTTGTTTTCAAAATATAAATATATATACTTATATCTATTGCATGTGAATTGTCACGACCCCCTATCGGGCGTCCGTGACCGGCACGGGAGGTAGGATTTCTCCTATCCCATAAGCCTCTAATCCCTGATTGTCATTCTTATATATGCATAACTACCCATTTCTAATACAAACAATATATAGTATATATGGCCATCCCTATCCGGTGACCTAAGTAGCACGCAATCCACGGCTCGCTCAACGCCGCTTCAGTCTATACATATACACATAGTCAATCACACGTACATATAATATACATATTGATCACGCGCTTCAGGGCGGGTGATCTATCCTATTCACATATAGAAATCCTGTGTACAGTCAAGTATATATATTCAATCACACACCTGCGTAAAATATACATATTGATCACATGCCTCAATGCGTGTGACCTATCCTATTCACATGCGGAAGCCGTATTTTCACACAATCAAGTATTCAGTCACACATATATATAAATTTACATATTGACCACACGCTCAGTGCGTGTGATCTATCCTATTCACATGCAGAAGTCACATTCATATATATATATATATACACATGATATTCATCATATCACAACCTATGTCCCCAACAACAAGACCAATCTTTAATCTGTATGAAGCCGACAGTTCTAGAGTGTGACGTATACATATATGTATATAGCAGCTGTACAAAACAATGCTATACCAAAAGAATCATATACATATACATCCTGACAAAAATACATGTATCATACTACCCACGCGAACAATGCATGCGGTCTCTAAGTCTGTCCGCCTCCCTGAGATGAAGTGGAAGCGCTCCCGATGCCTATACCACCTGTATCTGTAACTTGTAACATTGGGGTGAGTCAAACTGACTCAGTGAGAGGCTTTCCCATCCCTGGTGTAGTAGCGAGTACCACACTACAACTGGGGAGAGGAGCCAATCACAAACACATACGCGTATAACATATTTAATTTCCATATATTAAGTGGTCAGGCAATTAGCATATATCATATTCACAATAAAGAATTTAAAGTATGGTTTGACATACATTTAAATTCATACGTACATCATATTACAGTTTAACATACAACTTTATGTGGATATCCATGTTCAAAGAACCGTAATCATAAATTGGCCCGAAGGCATATCTCCGTTAGGAGAGAATCTGGCCCGAAGGCAATGTCTCACGTGAGCGGTATAGGAACCTAGTTGATCATTCAAGGAACCCTTGGTCCCAAGACTTTACTTGGAACATTAACCTGACCCCAAGACTTCACTTGGAGCATAGCCGGCGACTCATCTGACCTCGGTTTACCCAAGGTAATAGCCATAATGTGGTGTACTCATATACTTTGTATTTCTGAGAGTTTGACTCAAGATAACAGACTCGATTTACCCGGACCACCCGTGATAGACTCGGATCCCGCGTTGTACCATAAATGACCCCTATGGACCACTACTTATTTATTTTAATTCTTCTTAGGAAATTCTAAGTGTCCAAGTGGTTTTCTAATCCTGAAATCCCTCGGTTTAAAACAAGGTCAACTATGTTCATTTTCTTTGAGAGTTTACACACACCACCACACTTTTTCAGATAATAATTAATAAGGTGAGATTCTAGTACCACAATACTCTCCCCATTAAAATTGACTCGATCCTACCCCCGATGTCATATAGGTCCTGAGGACCTTCCTTCCATATAAGGCTCCTTGAGCCACCATCGCTTTTACAGTTCACATAAACACATATAGCACGTTTTCACATATATTGTAATTTAGGAACAACAATAGCATATTATCTAATATATAATTCCTACAAATAGGCAAGAAGGCAAACCATATATCCATATCCGCAGTCAACCCTACGGGTCAAGGATAGGAAAGCCCCTCACCTGTTTGGCCCCTCTGATTGGCTCTCGGTGTGCCCGAAGGTCCACTCACAGTATGGTGCCCTATACAAATATACTTGAGAGATTCAGAAGCTTGAAAATTAGCCAATATCATGTACATGTAACGCTAATGCTCAAGTTCTCTCTAATTAATTCCATAGACTAGTTGTTGGCTTGGAATGCCCCCAACTAGTTTTCGGAACACCTGACATGCTTCTATTCGTGTCCAACCCTTTCTTAATCAAACTATTCGGAAGCTTTGACTTGGGAATGCCAGGTTACCCAATTCCACCTCTATGTGTCCATATAAACTTCCATTACCCAAGTCTTAAATTTATGGCTCAAGAGAATCATAAATCCTACTTGTCCAAGCTTTCCATTTATCAAAATAACCTTGAACACTTCACCTACACATGAATACGTATACCCGAATACGCGTAAGATTAGAAAATTGTCTCTTTTTCCCCGAACGGGGTTCCGGGTGAGACGGGAATTACTCGGGTTTTAATCCCTCGTACATTCCAATAATTTTTAACAATTATATAATTATCATTTAACCTTTCATTGTACCCCAAATCAGTCCACAACACCCTTAAACCTTAACAACCACATTTTCCTACAATTTTTCCAACCCGGATAAATTCCATCAATTTGGTTCCGGTTCCTAAGCTTCCAACTCACTTCCTAGCATGCAAATACTTCAATTTGGGACCCAGAATACTCAGATTGAATCAATTGGGGTCTTTCCAAAAATCCCTAAAATTGATAAAATTGGGGTTTGAGAGTTTCGGGACTTCTCACCTCAATTCAACCGGTTAGAAGGACGATATGGAGTAGAGGAGGCTCCCAGCTTCCTTCCCCGGTGAAGAAACGGCGTTTTCCGGCGAGAAACTCTCTCCCTTTGCTTTCTCACTCTAGCCCGTAGCTCTCTCTCTCTCTAGCACAACGGAGGTGGTCTCCGGCGAACGGCGACTCACTCCAGCACCGGCTCGCACGTCCGGTCACCACGCGTGCTCCTCCGTCCCTTCCCGTGCGTCTTCTCTTCACCCTTTACTTTATATTACATATATATGTATATAATAAATTAATATATATATATATATATATATATATATATATATATATATATATATATATATATATATATCACTAAAAACAAATTTGGTTTCTTTTCCCTTTCTTTTCTATTTTATTCCTCTTTTCTTATATTACATGTATATAGATATAATAAATTAATATATATACATATTACAAAAAAAAATCTGGTATAAAAATGAATAAGAAAAGAAATATATATATATAAAAAATATAATTAGGATTTAAACAAATTTGAATTAAAAAATATATGTAGTAGGATAGTGTTTATTTTTATCTCCTTTTCCACTTTTAACTTAATTACTTTAATTTAATTATTGATGCTAATTAAAATATCCCCGGGTATTACAATCTTCCCCCCTTAAGAAATTCGGTCCCTGAATTTCAAACAGAACACTAACCTTAGTCTCGAAATAGATGAGGATACGTCCTGTGCATTTCACCCTCGACCTCCCATGTAGCTTCTTCGGTCGAGTGGTTTCTCCACAGAACTTTAACCAATGGAATCTCTTTCGTTCTGAGTTTCTTCAACTGCCGATCTAAGATTTCCACTGGCTCCTCTTCATATGTCATATTTTCGGTTAGTTGCACGTCTTGCAATTGGATCACGTGCGAGGGATCGGGAAGATACTTCCGAAGCTTTGATACGTGAAAGACAGGGTGTACCCCCTCCAATTCCGTAGGCAATTCCAACCGATACGCTACATTCCCAACTCAATCTAAGATTTCAAACGGTCCGATATACCGAGGACTCAACTTCCCCTTCTTACCGAACCGCATTACGCCTCTCATCGGTGATATTCTCAAGGACACCTGATCACCAACGGCAAACTCCAGTTCCCTCCTTCGATTGTCTGGATAAGACTTTTGCCTACTCTGAGCCGTCAGCAATCTCTCCCTTATACACTTTACTTTCTGCAAGGCATCTTGTTGCAATTCCGGGCCGACTAGGCTAGCTTCTCTGACCTCGAACCACCCAATCGGGGATCTGCATCTGCGACCGTACAGAGCCTCGAAAGGTGCCATTTGAATACTTGCTTGATAACTGTTATTGTATGCAAACTCAGCCAAAGGTAAATACCTTTCCCAACTTCCGATGAAATCCATAATACACGCCCGAAGCGTGTCCTCAAGAATTTGAATGGTTCTTTCTGATTGCCGTCGGTCTGTGGGTGGAACGCAGTACTCAGATCAACTCTAGTTCCCAACACTTCCTGCAATGACTTCCAAAACCTGGAAGTGAACTATGGACCTCTATCAGATCTTATGGACACTGGCACACCGTGCAATCTATCGATTTCTGATAGGTAAATCTGTGCATATTGACTCACTCCGTAAGTGGTCTTAACTGGCAGAAAGTGTGCGGACTTAGTCATGCGATCCACTATTACCCAAACCGAATCAAATCCCCGTTGTGATCTTGGCAACCCCGTTACAAAATCCATCGTTATTCTCTCCCATTTCCACTCAGGTATCTCTATCTGTTGTAATGTTCCGGCGGGCATCTGGTGTTCAGCCTTGACTTGCTGGCACACTAAACACCTGACTACATAGTTTGCGACATCCTTTTTCATGCCATTCCACCAATACAACTATTTCAGTTCATGATACATTTTATTAGCTCCCGGATGGATTGTATACGCTGTCCGGTGCGCTTCTTCAAGAATTCTTTCTTTCAAGTTATCAACCATAGGGACACACAACCGTCTCTCTAATCGAAGTATCCCAAAATCATCTATAGAGAATCCGACGTCGTCCCCTTTCCCTTTAGTTACCATATCCCTGATTTGTTTGAGGTCGGTATCTTCATCTTGTCTAGCCTTCACCTCTTCTACCAAAGAGGACGTCGCTTGCAAATGGGCTAAAAGTGAGTTAGAACTCCCAATCTCAAACTGATTTCCCATTTGCTCTAGCTCGTGCAGTTCTCTAATCAACGGTATTCTTTCTTCACTTATATGAGCAAGACTGCCCATGGATTTCTGACTCAGAGGATCGCCCACCACTTTAGCCTTTCCTGGATGATACAAGATCGTGCAGTCGTAGTCCTTCAACAACTCTAACCATCGACGTTGTCTCAAGTTCAAGTCTTTCTGCTCTAAAATGTATTTGAGGCTTTTGTGGACTGTATAAATTTCACAAGTCTCACCATATAAGTAATGCCTCCAAATTTTTAAAGCGAATACTACGGCTCCCATTTCGAGGTCGTGAGTCGGGTAGTTCTTCTCATGTTTCCTCAGTTTTCGCGATGCATACGCAATCACCTTGCCATGCTGCATCAAGACACACCCTAACCCGATCCTCGACGCATCACAATATACTACATACCCTCCTGTGCCTTCAAGTAATGCCAGCACCGGAGCGGTAGTGAGGCTATCCTTCAGCTTTTGAAAACTCTCCTCACACTTGTCATCCCATACAAACTTCACTCCCTTCTGAGTCAATCTAGTCATAGGTGCAGCAACCTTAGAGAAGTCTTGCTCAAATCTTCTATAATATCCTGCCAAACCCAAGAAACTGCGAATCTCAGTAACAAAGGTAGGCTGGGACCAATTCTTCAATGCCTCTACCTTACTTGGATCAACGTGGATTCCCTTTGATGATACCACGTGACCCAAAAAGGCAACTCTGTCAAGCCAGAATTCACACTTAGAGAACTTGGCATACAGTTTTTCCTCTCTCAACCTCTGCAATGCTAATCTCAAGTGTTCAGCATGTTCCTCATAATTCTTTGAATAAACCAATATGTCGTCAATGAAGACAATGACAAATTGGTCCAGAAATGGTTTAAAGACCCTGTTCATCATGTCCATGAACGCTGCAGGAGCATTAGCTAATCCGAAAGACATCACCAAGAACTCGTAATGTCCGTATCGGGTCCGGAATGCGGTCTTGGGTATATCCAATTCTCGAATCTTTAATTAGTGATACCCAGATCGCAAATTAATCTTAGAAAATCGCTTCGCACCCTGCACTGGTCAAATATGTCATCTATCCTCGGCAGTGGATATTGATTGCGAATCGTCACCTTGTTTAACTTTTGGTAATCGATACACAACCGCAAAGATCCGTCCTTCTTTTTCACAAAAAGGACCGATGCACCCCAAGGAGAGAAACTGGGTCTTATAAAACCCTTTTCAAGCAATTCTTGCAATTGTGTATATAGCTCCTTCAGCTCCTTCGGAGCCATACGGTAAGGTGGTGTAGAGATAGGCTGAGTACCAGGTTGCAGCTCAATCCCGAATTCAATCTCACGATCGGGCGGCAACCCCGACAATTCTTCTGGAAATACATCCAAGAACTCTCGCACTACAAGTACTTGAGTCGGTGAAAGTACTTCTTTCGTGGTATCATGGACGAAAGCCAAGTACCCTTTTCATCCCTTTGCAAGTAACTTGGACGCCTTCAAAGCCGAGATCAAGCTTGGATACGGTGCAGCTCCATCACCCCGTATCACAAAAGGCTCCTCGTTTGGCATATTAAATTTTATACATTTAGCCCTGTAGTCCAGAACCGCATGGCAAGACGACAACCAATCCATTCCGAGGATCACGTCAAGATCAACCATACACAACAACCGAAGGTCCACCACAGTCTCATGACCATCGACCTCCACAATGCAAGACCTGTGCACATATTCTACTTGTACCGATTCTCCCATTGGAGTAGAGACCAGTATTGTTTCTTCCATTCTAGATGGACTTTTGTTGAAGGAAGTGAGTTGTCCTTCCTAGAAAGTAAACAGAAAAGAGGTGGTGTATGCCACAGTATAGAAGTAGATGTCTACGGACTAGAAAATCAGGATACGGTATATGGAAGGGCAAAGTGGCCGAACCATATGCCATAGAGATATATGTTAAGAAGTAGGGGCATATGTAAACGTGTAGAGCGTGACCATATGTCGAGCAGGAAACAGAGTAAATTGTAAGGCACAGGGAAGGAGCCTAGTCCAACCCTGTGCTCGATCCATGAACTGCTAGTTCCTTAAGCAAACAAAGGGGAAAAGAAAGGATTAAGCCCAACCAAACTCTCTTGGGTTGTTTAAGGAAAAGCATAAAGAATAGGATATTGATCACATGAGAAATTTTTTTGTAAAAATCTTTTTGGTCTTTCCGGATGAGAGATTCTGAAAGACCCTCAAACTTTTCTTGAAAATACTAGGGATAACCATTGGAAGACAAATTTTCATGAAAACTCTTGCTCAATTTGTGCCATTCCAATTGGTTAAACCCTAACCATTTATGAAAACCTTAGGCGTCATTTTCTAAGAAATAAACTTGAATTAATTTTTAAAACCCCAGGGTGCCTAAGAAAACTAACTCATGTGACTAATACCCGACCAAACAATAGTCCTTTTACAGGTAAGCTGTATAAGGATGGTAGATGAAGTTGAGAAATCACTCGCTTTGAGTGATTAAAGTTAAGTAGACATCGAAAAGCACTAGAGAGTGCTAATGTGCCAAGGGATTATACAGGTAAACCTAAGGATTACCAATTAAGGGGGCCATAGGGTGATTATGGACCCGAAAGCATTAGACCGGAGCAGGTCTAGAAGTGGAAATGAGCGTAGACCTTCAGGTACCGTCCAGAGATAAGAAAATGAGTGATATTGCGGTAGATAGCTCTCGAACGAGACAACGTAAGAGATAAACCCCAAGGGGACTCGTGGAGGCATGAGGGGAGAGAAAGTAGACGGGGATCAGTAGTCCCATAAAGGGGGAAGAGCGGAAGCCTATAAAACCCCATAGGATAAGAGTCAAGTAGGAGGTAGAGAACCAACTACTACTGTAAGCGCATGTATAGTACATAGCTTGTAGTGGACATAGCTAGGTAAGCTAGTTCCACTGAGTGGACTAACCAAATGTATAAATGGCCATGTGGGTGCCATAAAGGGAAAATTAACCGTAAGGACGGTTAATCGAAAAGGAGAATTTAGTGAGTAACGAGTATTGAGAAATACTTGTAGGAAGAGTCCCACGTAGGTACGAAATGGAAAAGAAGAGACTAAATACGGGAACGGAGTCGGGTAAGCATCGGGGATGCGAGCCAAATGATAAAACAGGTATTGTACCGTTGGAGGCGATTGGAACCCACCGGGTAACACACTTGCAAGAGGCGGTATATGTTCGTGAATATATGCCACACCGTAAGAAAGGAAAGAGTCAAACCATGGGAGCGGATCCCGTTTGGTCAAGGGGAGTAGAGCATGTCCGGAAAGGTTCATGCTGGAGTTAATGGATCAAGTATTCCAAGTAGGAATACAGGATTTAAGTGAGTTGAGGAGTCCGAGTGGGCCAAGTTGGGGTAAAATCCAACGGAAACCCAACGAGTAGAGTTGGCATAGGATGTGCAACTCTAAGTGGACTAACCTGAAGATGGTATAAATCCACAGTCATAGTCGTGTGAAGCGAGGTCTTCGGATGTGAAGACCGAACAGAGCCTGAGTCAGAGTTATGAGTATGATGGTAAGGAGGAGACTGGTGAGTTTCCATTGTAAAGAGAAATGACTACAAGTAGTAGTCAGAAAAGAGTCTAAGTCAGTCAGACATAGGATGTCGACGGGGAGTAACCTGAAGTGGTTATGGAAACCACTAAGGGTAAGTGTAGAAGTCCGGAAAAGAAAGGGAAACACGAGTCATAAATGTAAGATCCTTTACCGTTTGGTGGAGAAACGGTAAGTGTAATACATAGTGTGCTAGTGTCATGGCATTTAGCTTCGCTGGACACGAGTAGGATAAACCGAGTCGGTAGTGAGTGTAACAACCTCGGAAGGGTTGGGTAAACTGATGTCACAAAGTATAAACACCTACGTAGGGTGTATGCCGTGTAAGCGATAAGTCTAGATGTAGAGTAGAGGGTGTAGTAAGATGTGAACGGACTTTTCTGGAGAATTCCTTTACAAGGAATATATCGGAGGAATACCAGCAGAAAGGTAGCTTCTTGGTAGTAGAGGATACGTAGGTACGGGGACTCCGATGTAGAGGAGTACTTCGTTAGTTAGAGTTAATAGAAATAGAACCTAGTGTGCTATTCAAATAGCTAGTGTCTTGGCGTGTTCTAAGACGGATATAAGAAGTTACTACGAAGGTAGCTAGTCGGACAAGCAGATTGAGTCAAGGTAAGCCTCACTAGAGAAGGCAATGGTTAACTCCTCGGAGAACTAAATTGGAGCATGGCGTGTGGTACATGCTAGACACTCCATTGCAAAATTAGTAGCACAAAGTGAATTGAAATTAGGAAAGATAGGTATCCTCGGGGAAGGATACAACGACAGATGGAGTTTGTTGGTCAACACCTCGCGGAAGGGTGATTGTCACAACCCCCTATCGGACGTCCGTGACCGGCACGGGAAGTAGGATTTCCCCTATCTCGTAAGCCTCTAATCCCTGATTTACATTTTAATATGTGTATATCTACCCATTTCTAATACAAACAATATATAATACATATGGTCATCCATTTCCGGTGACCTAAACAGTTTGCAATCCACGGCTCGCTCAGCGCTGCTTCAGGCAATATATATACACATATGCCTTCACACGTACATATAGTATACATATTGATCACGCGCTTCAGGGCAGGTGATCTATCCTATTCACATGCAGAAGTCCTGTATACAGTTATACATATATTCAATCACACGCCTGCATATAGTTTACATATTGATCACACGCCTCAATGCGTGTGATCTATCCTATTCACATGCGGAAGCCGTATTTTCATACAATCAGGTATTCAGTCACACATATATATAATTTACATATTGATCACACGCCTCAATGCGTGTGATCTATCCTTTTCACATGCGGAAGTCATATATATATACACATGATATATATCATATCATAGCCTATATTCCCAACACCAAGACCTAACTTTAATCTGTATGAAGCCGACAATGCTAGAATTCAAGTGTGATATGTATATATACACAGCAGATGTAAACGTACAACGCTACGCCCAGAAAAGGATTCATATATACATATACATCACAACATATATATAGAATCAAAATAACTACCGACGCAAACAAAGCGTGCGGTCTTCAGAGTTGTCCGCCTCCTTGAGAAGAAGTGGACGTGTTCCCGACTCCTGAACCACCTGTATCTGAAACATGTAAATAGTGGGTGAGTCGAACAGACTTAGTGAGAAGCTCCCCTATCCCTGGCGTAGCAGCGGGTACCACTACAGCTGGGGGAAGGGAGCAACCACAACCACATGCGCATGAAACGGATTCGTATTATGATCCTTAACATGATCAGGCAATCAGTAAATCATATTCACAATTTAAAATCATATTTCATGCTTCTAACATATTTATTAATCCACATGTAAATCAATCATAAACAACATAACATATGGTTCCATAGTTAACATATACTTGTGCACGTAGGCACTCACTTTCTGTCTCCCGCATTACGCTAAGAGAAATACTGGCCCGAAGGCAATTTCATGTACGAACCTGGTTGATCACACCAGGAACTTTCTGACTCCAAGGCATGCTTAGAGTAATAGCCGGCAACTTGTCTGACCTAAGTTTAAACCAAGGTAATGGCCACTATGTGGCATACTTGCTGACGTCATAATCCTGTCTGTCAGATCAGGATGACCGATTCGATCTACCCGGACAGCCTAAACAAACTCAACTAACATATTTAACCTTGAAAGACTCCCTATTTGTAACCTACTGAATATCATACGTGTTCTTTAGTTAGGCCTAGATTTCCCCCGTTTCAATTATGCAATACTCTCACTCACATTTAACAACCTAGGTTCATTTTCCTCAATGTACCATACGGTCAAAACCTTTGCACGATGATCAATTTAAATGGGTTTCTAATATTAATAAACCCTCACATATGAAATTCCGACTCAATCCTACCCACGGTATCATATAAGGCTCGGTGAGACACAATATCGCATATTCACTTGAGAATGAACATATAAACATATAAACAGTTTGCACGTCCACTGTTTACTCACTAATCATATGCGCGTAACATAAATACATTCATATAAATATATTCCATATATCATTTTGCACAAAATAGAGCAAACCACATTTTCCACGTAGTCATCCAACCCTGTGGGGCAGGGATGGGAGAGCCCCTCACGTCGTTGACCCTCCTGATCAGTACTCGGAGTGCCTGAAGCTCTAGTCACTCTGTTGTGCCCTATAGACATTATATTTAAGAAATTTAGAACGCATAACTAAGCATCTACCATGCACGTGTCATGCTAATGCTTTTGCACCCTTTAGCTATTTTCCAAGAATTAATTATTTAGTTCGTTACGTCGTCTTATTTGCTCTTTCTGAAAGTCCAGAATGCCCCATATTCGACTTTCACACTTTCGAGCCATTTAGAACCTCTAATTGCTTAGGTTAGAGATTTCCACTTGTCTAAATTTCCCTTCATGTGTTCATATGGGTATTTAACTAATAAAAGAATTAAATTCACGGTTCAAAAGAGGCTCTAGCTTACTCATCCCACCGTCTCCTTTATTCGCCGAGTAAAAGCTTAATTGTTACCTTTTTAATTATATATAAAAATATAATTGGGTATAATTAGAGCCTTGGAACCAATTTAGCGGGTCTTAGGTGTCCACCACGGACTAGACCGAGGTGTTCAACCCACCGCACAGCTCTTTTACGGTATTGCGGCTTAGTATTTCGCCTCTTTTTCACCGGATTGGGTTCCGGTTGAGACGGTAAATACTCGGGCTTTATTCCCTTGACTATTTCCAGCATGTATAACACCTATACTACTCCAATCAAAGCCTAAACATGCATCAAACTATCAATTTCGAATTTATAGCAATTTTCAAGCTAAATTTTCCAAATTTCCATACCCGGTCAATTCCTACGGTTTAGTTTCGATTCTGAACCTCACTAAGCTTTCAGTAACACCCACTAAGCTCAAATTTAACCCCGGAATGCCCCGATTGGAAGTATTTGAAGAATTCCTAAAATACCCAAAATTGGAGAAATTGGGGTTTTGGGAGTTTGGGGCTTCCATACCTTGATTCAATCGGATGGGGAGCTTGGTGGGGATAAAAGAAGACTCCAACCACCTTTCCCGGTCACTGGCGCACGTCCTCCGACGAGAAAATGGCCCAAAACCACCGTCCGTGCTTCTCCTTCGTCTTCTCGGTTGTGGGTTGTGTTCGTGCGTCTGCTTGTGCGTTTCACTTTTCTTTTCTTTTGTTATAATGTGTGTTTTAATGAATTGGTAAGGGCCCCCCATATGTGTTATTATATTATTATTATTGTTTTACTTGTTTTGTTGCTTGCTGGAAGGGGTGGGTATTAAATATTAGGTAATTAAAATCATGGGGTGTGTGTGAGTAATGGGAGGGGGTCACGGTTGGCCCTCCCCATATATTCTAATATATATTATTATTTTTTGTTGCTTAGTAATTAATAATAATAGTATTAATAATATATATATATATTATTTAGTTATTTTATTTTCTTTTCCCCCATCTTTCTTTTTTTTATTCCTATTCCTGTTAGGTCCTAGAAAAATTTCATGTATTCCCTATTACTTTCTTCTTTATTCTACTTTTAACCCTATAATTCTTTAATTTGATTTATTTTTTTCTGAAAGAAAAATAAATTTAATATTAATGAAAATAATCAAATCTAAATATCTCGGATATTACAGTGATTAACTACGAAACTAGAAATGCAAACGATCACAGAAAGAATATGTTGAAACCAGATAGAGACCTTGAGTCTCTAGGAAAGAAAGATAAACTGTAGGGTAAAACAGTAAAACTTCCACATTGAGAGAAACCATAGGTGAAATTGAGCCAAGGGATGCCAACAAGCCAACAACCCCACGAAGGAGGTGAAATTCGGGGACCGAATTTCTTAAGGAGGGAAGAATGTAATACCCCGGAAAATTTTGAGGATTAAAGAATGATCTATTTCGGGGCTAGGAATTTAAAACTTTAAAAAGAATATAATATATATATATATATATGAAAGTTAAAAGAAACAAGAAAGGAATATTTTTTTTCAAAGATTGTAATACCCGAAATATTTTTTCGAGATTTAAAATAAAATAAAAAGAGAAGGAAAAGAAGTAGGAAATAATTTTTGGGATTTATTCAGGACCTAAGAAATTAGAAACCTAAATTAAATAGAAGTGGGAACTAAATTAAAACATTTTTAATTATTAATTAATTATGAATATATTATTATTTTATTATTAAATTTAGTACACCAGCCACCCCTTTATACCCGTGACCCCTTCCCCTTAAATAATTAAAACCCAAATAAAAGAAAAAGAGAAAAGAGAACGAGAGGGAGGGCACGGGATTGAGGAAGAAGAGAAAGAGTGAGAAGAGAGAGAAATGGCCGTGAGGTAGAGAGAGAGGGGGATTCATCGGAATTCCACCGGAAACTCGCCGGAGAAGAGCTAGCCGACGCCGGGAAAAGTCACCGGAGCTCGGTTACAACATCTTACACACCTCCCACCAATCGAATCAAGGTTGGTAACCCCCAATTTCATTCTAAACCCTCAATTTTTCCATTTTTAGGGATTTCTTCGATTGACCTTCGATTGAGTTGTTTGGAAGGTAGATTGAGACCTAGAAAGTGTTCTTGAACACTTAGTTGGGGTAGGAATCGAGATTATATTTCCGGATTTGCCCAAATTCGAATTTGGAAGGGTTTGGGGTTAAAATTCTTATTCATAAATTGGGGAAAATTGTTGAAAATTAGGATTGAGCTTGGATTTGAGTAAATAGGCTTGGATTGATATTATTAAAATTATATAGTTGAAATATTAGCTGAACAAGACCCGTGAAGAGCTGGCCCGAGGTTACTAAGGTTGAACCTTGACATTAAGGGTGGTGTTGAGGGCTCCAAACCTCTTCTTTTCAATCTTAAAAACCCTAGAATAATTCTAGATATGCTATCAAGCATCAAGAATTATTTTAGGTATCTTCTTGTTTCTCAAGGAGGGAAACTTGCGGAACAATGAAGTCCAAATTCTAAAATGGTAATTTTATTCCTTCATAATTATTAGGAAGCCTTAAGTAGGAGGAATTATAGGTGTATTGAGGTTTAGAAACAAGATTTCTTACAACCCAAGTAGGAACACAAGTTGGATCAAAATGCTTAGACCTTCCTAGAATTAGGATTCCTTCCAATTAAGTTAGATAAGCTTCCTTAGATGCGAATACAAGTTAGATTGAGGTCTAATACTCAAATCCAAGTATGTGAAACACTCAAGTAGAGTGTTATATGTGAGTAAGTCAAGTGTCCAAAGAAGGATACGCATAAGTCGGGATAGAGAAGTCCAATAAGACCAAGAGCTTGACTCTGTGGCAACCATGGACTACACGTGAGAGTAATGGAGAAATAAATAACAAGTTAAGCTAAGTAATAACCTTAATGAAGTAAATGTTGTTCTTATAGGAACAACGACACGCAATAGGGTGCAACAGGAACTCCGAGGAGACTAAAGTTACAGGAGAGGATTGCAAGGAAGGTTCGCCAAGGTGAGGGTTCTTCCATCTCTGCTCCTAGGGTTGTATGCTTATGTGGATTACATGAGTATGTACATTCTCTGCTTGCCTGGTATGTGTTAGCTAGAGATATAGAATGCTAAAAGAATGAAAGAATTAGAAAGTAGGTTGTGGAAAGTAGCTTGGATAGGAAGACATAGGAGTAGAGTATAATTGTTTGCTTTGATTGGTGTGTTACAAATCCAACTCACACACTCCGGAGGCATGATGAGTATTTTATTACATTTTTCCCACGACGGTGGCAAGAGTCCTTGTACGGAAGGACTAAGCTTTTATCTTGAAAACTCGTCACGACGGTGACTTAAATTATAATCATGCAAAGGGAGTTATTGGTGGGTTTCGGAATTGATTATGCTAGCGATGTGAGACATCGACTAGAACAACGTCAGATGGCACTTGAGACCTCCGTTTTATAATCACCATGACGATGGTCATTGCCCTATCCTGGCAATAGGGTCAGAAAGGTTTTATATTGCTATGACGATAGCTTGAGGCTCAGAGAGTGCATCTGGACGGCTATATGAGTTATATCTTGTTAAGGATACTTGTCCATAGAAAAACTGTTGATCCTTCGGGAAAGATACAAAGAATCCTATTAATATGTGAGACTAAGGTAAGGAGACACGGGAGGAACCTACGGGTGAACTTGAGCCTAACCTAGTAAAAGAGAAATCATCCTGTGGAATTGGTCCAAGGTGTGTTAGTGGCTATGCTTCGAGACGTCGTGTCGTACCCGCCATGTGGCTTGGTTGGGTAATGGACGAGTGGGCTCAATCTATTGCCTCGCAGCAAGGGGTCAGGACGTGTCACGTGGTGGCTACGTATCAGTTGTTTGATAGATAGAAGTTGATTGTGTTTGATTAATAGAATTGTCACGAGGTGACTAGTACCCAAGTGAATGGGTTAAGTATTGTTTGATTAACAGAATTGTCACGAGGTGACCAGTACCCGAGTGAATGTGTTAAGTATATTTGCCACGTGGTGGCCAGTAGCCCGAGTGCACGGGTTCGAAGTAGAAAAGCCACGTAGTGGCTAGTAGAAACCCCAGAGTTGGGGAGATTAAGTAGATGTATGTTTAGCATCTGTGTGTACGTACAAATTATCTGTGTTTGCATATAATTGCTGATTGTGCAGCGTAGTGGTAACGTACAGGATTACGTCACCACACGTCCTGTTTGATTCAGACATGCTGAAATGTGAAAAGACCGGTAAGTAAAAGCCGGCCCTATATGTTACATGTTACTTGCTGATTGATGACGTGGAACAAACTGCTGCATGCTTATATCTGTTAAATGCATGTGAGTGTTTGGGTGAAATTTTTGTTGTTGTGTGGTCACCAAGAATGTATGCTAACTAACAGTAACTAGTTTTTTTTGCATGTGGTTATGTATGACTCCCAAACCCAGCGCTATGGTACCCACCTTGTGTCGGGGATGGGAGAGTCCTCACTGAGTCGCGTGGTTAAGACTCACACCTCATTTTTACTACACAGAGACAGGTTAAGTACAGGTGGAAGAAGTCTCGGTGGAACGAGGGTTGAGTAACACTTTCAAAGACCCACAACTTGTTCATGTGGGTGAATAAAGTGTAATTGTAATTTAATTTACTTTAATATTGTATCATAAAGTAAAGGGTATACGTACCCAATTAGATTGTATTACTAAATCTAGAACTGCCAACTTCACACACCTTAAAGATCAGGATTTATTTTACTGCGATACAGAGAAAATTTGTTTTCAAAATGTATATATATACATATATCTATTGCATGTGAATAGGATAGGCAGCATCTTCGGATGTGTAGCCAGTATACAGGTTATATATATTATGTGTGTTTTTCTATATCTATATCCTAAAGCGGCACTGACCGTGGATTTGCTTGCCTAGGATAGGCCACCATTCCAGTGTAGTCATGGTATTATACTGCATGTGGATGTATTTTCAATAATAGATATTTTGTCAATTAGGTGATAAGGCTTACAGGCACAAGGATATTCCCTGGGTCTGTGCCGGTCACGGTCCTCTAAACGGGGGTCGTGACAGAGTGTTTCAAAAACTTGATATTCATTTTTTTAATCAGTTTTTACCGATTAGCGTTTCGTCGATGAGTGTTTCGAAACACTCATGAGCGAAAACTTATTAAAAAAAGAAAAATTAATATCAAGTTTTCGAAACACTAATCGGCAAAAACTGATTAAAAAAAGAAAAATGAATATCAAGTTTTCGACACACTCATTAGCGAAAAGGCCAAATTACTCTTTTGGTCCTCAACGTTTGCACGAAGTTTAATATTAGACCTCAACGTTTCAAAAAGTTTTCTTAGGTCCTCAACGTTTTTTTTTGGGTCAAAATTGGTCCTCTAGCGTAACATCCGTCTGATTTTGCCATTAAATGCTAACGTGGAAGGCTTATGTGGTACACCCTCTCTCCTACGTGTCATATTTAAACGACATGGCATCCTCTCTTGCTCTAACTCAGCAAAATGATGTCGTTTTGATTAAAGTCTTGTTGAATTTAAATGGCAAAATGAAGTCGTTTTGCTGAGTTTAAGTGAGAGTGGGTGCCATGTCATTTAAATATGACACGTAGGAGAGAGAGTGTGCCACATAAGCCTTCCACGTCAGCATTTAATGGCAAAACCAGACAGATGTTACGCTAGAGGACCAATTTTGACACAAAAAAAACGTTGAGTACCTAAATTAACTTTTTGAAACGTTGAGGATCAAAATTAAACTTCGTGCAAACGTTGAGGACCAAAAGAGTAATTTGGCATTTTCGCTAATGAGTGTTTCGAAAACTTTATATTCATTTTTCTTTTTTTAATCAGTTTTTGCCGATTTGTGTTTGAAAACTTGATATTCATTTTTCTTTTTTTAATAAGTTTTCGCTCATGAGTGTCTCGAAAACTCTATATTCATTATTCTTTTTTTAATTAGTTTTCACCGATGAGTGTTTCTAAAACTTGATATTCTTTTTCTATTTTTAATCAGTTTTCGCCGATGAGTGTTTCGAAAACTTTATATTCATTTTTATTTTTTAATCAGTTTTCGCCGATGAGTGTTTCGAAAACTTAATATTTATTTTTCTTTTTTTAATCAGTTCTCGCCGATTAGTGTTTTGAAAACTTGATAGTCATTTTTCTTTTTTTAACCATTTTTCGCCGATGAGTGTATCGAAAACTTGATACTCATTTTTTTAATTAGTTTTCGCCGATCAGTGTTTCGAAAACTTGATATTCATTTTTCTTTTTTTAATCAATTTTCGCCGATGAGTGTTTCGAAAACTTGATATTCATTTTCTGTCACGACCCCCTATCGGACGTCCGTGACCGGCACGGGAAGTAGGATTTCTCCTATCCCGTAAGCCTCTATTCCATGATTGACATTTTCACATGTTTATAACTACCCGTTTCTAATACAAACAATATATAGTATTTATGGCCATCCATATCCGGTGACCTAAGTAGCATGCAATCCACGGCTCGCTCAACGCCGCTTCAGTCTATATATATACACATATGCATTCACACATACATATAGTTTACATATTGATCACGCGCATCAATGCGTGTGATCTATCCTATTCACATGCGGAAGTCATATTTTCATACAATCAGATATTCAGCCACACATATATATAATTTACATATTGATCACACGCCTCAAGGCGTGTGATCTATCCTAGTCGCATGCGGAAGTCATATATACATATACATGATATACGCTATATTGTAGCCTAAAGTCCCAATACCAAGACCTAACCTTAATCTGTATGAAGCCGACAGTGCTAGAATACAAGTATAATGTATATATATATACACAGCAGTTGTATACGTACAAAAGCTACGCCAAAAATGGATTTATATATATACACATCACTACATATGTACATAACCAAAATACTACAGACGCGAACTAAGCGTGCGGTCTTCAGATCGGTCCGCCTCCTTGAGAAGAAGTGGACGCGTTCCAGACGCCTGAACCACCTGTATCTGAAACATGTAAACAGGGGGTGAGTCGAAAAGACTCAGTGAGGAGCTCCCCCATCCCTGGCATAGCAGAGGGTACCACTATAGATGGGGGAAGGGAGCAACCACAACCACATGCACATGAAATGGATTCATATTGTGATCTTTAACATGATCAAGCAATCAGTAAATCATATTCACAATTAAAACCCTAATTCATGCTCTTAACATATTTATTAATCTACATATAAATCAATCATAAACATATAACATATGGTTCCATAATTAACATATACTTGTGCACGTAGGCACTCACTTTCTGTCTCCCGCATTACGCTAAGAGAAATACTGGCCCGAAGGCAATCTTATGTTCGAACCTAGTTGATCACACTAGGAACTTTTTGACTCCAAGACACGCTTAGAGTAATAGCCGGCAACTTGTCTGACCTCGGTTAAACCAAGGTAATGGCCACTGTGTGGCATGCTTGCTATTAACTGAATCCTGTCTGTCCGACCAGGATAAGCGACTCGATCTACCCGAACAAACCTAAATCAGTTCAACTAACATATTTAAACTTGAAAGATGCCCTATCAGTTAGGCCTAGGTTTCCCCCGTTTCAATTATGTAACACTCTCACTCACATTTAACAACCTAGGTTCATTTTTCCTCAATGTACCATACGGTCAAAACCTTTACAACGATGATCAATTTAAATGGGTTTCTAAAGTTACTGAACTCTCATATATGAAATCACGTTACAATCCTACCCACGGTAACACATGAGGCTCATTGAGCCACATTATCACATATACAGATAATTGATTTGCATTTCCACCATTTTCTTACTAAACGTACACATGTAGCGCAAACTCATACAGATAAGTATATTTCATATAATAACTGCAATAAATAGGGAAAACCACATTTGCACGTTGTCATCCAACCCTGTGGGGCAGGGATGGGAGAGCCCCTCACCTCGTTGGCCCTCCTGATTAGTCCTCGAAGTGCCTCAAACTCCAATTACCCTGTGGTGCCCTATACACATATATTTAAGAAATTTAGAACGCGTAACTAAGCATCTACCATGCACGTGTCATTCTAATGCTTATGCACCCTCTAGATATTTTCCAAGAACTGATTATTTAGTTCGTTTCGTCGTCTTATTGCTCTTTCTGAAAGTCCAGAATGTCCCATATTCGACTTTCACACTTTCGAGCCATTTAGAACCTCTAATTGCTTAGGTTAGAGATTTCCACTTGTCAAAAATTCCCTTCATTTGTTCATATGGGTATTTAACTAATAAAAGAATTAAATTCACGGTTCAAAAGAGGCTCTAGCTTGCTCATCCCACCGTCTCCCTTATTCGCCGAGTAAAAGCTTAATTACTACCTCTTTAATTATATATAAAAATATAATTGGGTATAATTAGAGCCTTGGGACCAATTTAGCGGGTCTTAGCTGTCCACCACGGACTAGACCAAGGTGTCCAACCCACCGCACAGCTCCTTACTATACGGTGGCATAGTATTTCGCCTCTTTTTCACCGGATTGGGTTCCGGTTAAGACGGCAAATGCTCGGGCTTTATTCCCTTGACTATTTCCAGCATTAATAACTCCTATACTACTCTAATCAAAGCCTATACATGCATCCAACTAGCAATAATTGAATTTATAAGAATTTTCTAACAAAATTTTCCTAATTTCCATACCTGGTCAAATCCTACAGTTTAACCTCGATTCTGAACCTTACTAAGCTTTCAACAACATCCACTAAGCTCAAATTTAACCCCGGAATGCCCCGATTGGAAGTATTTGAAGGATTCCTAAAATATCCAAAAATTGGAGAAATTGGGGTTTTGAAGGATAAGGGCTTCCATATCAAGATTCAATCAGATTGGGAGCTTGTGGGTGTTGAAAGACAGACTCCGGTGCCCTCACCAGCGGCGGAGTGAATTTTCCGGCGTGATTCCGGCCGTTTCCTCCGTCCGTGGCTTGCTCTTCTCTCTCGGCTTCCCGTGCGTCTTGGCTCGTTCTCGTTGCTGCTTCTTGCGTTTTGTATGTGCGTTTTGCTTCTGCTTTGTTTTTTTATGTGTTTAATTAAAATGGATGGGGGTCACGATTCCCCCCCATTAGTTATATATATATATATATATATATATATATATATATATATATTTTCATGTGTGTTGCGTTTTGCTGCCTCTGTTCCTTATATTTTTATTCTGCTCTGCGTTTTTGCTAAATGGAATGGGGGGTCACGGTTTTTGACCCCCTATTCACTAGTTAATATTTATATAATTATTATTTAATTAAAATAAATTAATAATTAATAATAAAAAACTAAGTTGTATAAAAATCCCAATTTTTCCATCATTTTAGTTACACCATTCTTTTAGGTCATAGAAAAATTATACTTATTCCCAACTTTTATTATTTAAATTTTTTTTTTGAACATAGGTAAAATTTTAAATTTTCTATTTCTTCTCTCTTCTTCATTTTATTTCAACTTTCTAATTTAATTTATTTTTCTTTCCCAAAGAAAAATAAACTAATAATAATAATAATAATAATAATAATAATAATTAATATCTCGGATATTATATTTTCCTTTTTTAATCAATTTCCGTCGATAGGTGTTTCGAAAATTTGATAGTCATTTTTCATTTTTTAATTATTTTTCGCCGATGAGTGTTTCGAAAACATAATATTCTTTTTTTTTTTTTAAAATAATTTTCGCCGATGAGTGTTTCGATAACGTTATATTCATTTTTCTTTTTTTAATCATTTTTTGCCGATGAGTGTTTCGAAAACTTCATATTCATTTTTCTTTTTTTAATCAGTTTTCGCCGATGAGTGATTCGAAAACTTGATATTCATTTTTCTTTTTTTTAATAAGTTTTCGCTAGTGAGTGTTTCGAAAACTTGATATTTATTTTTATTTTTTTTAATCAGTTTTTGCCGATTAGCGTTTCCAAAACTTGATATTCATTTTTCCTTTTTTAATAAGTTTTCGCTCATGAGTGTTTCGAAAACTCTATATTCATCTTTCTTTTTTTAATCAGTTTTCCCCGATGAGTGTGTCGAAAACTTGATATTCATTTTTCTTTTTTTTTAATCAGTTTTCGCCGATGAATGTTTCGAAAACTTGATATTCATTTTTCTTTTTTTAATTAGTTTTCGCCGATGAGTGTTTTGAAAACTTGATATTCATTTTTCTTTTTAATGAGTTTTGCTCAATGAGTGTTTCGAAAACTAGATATTCATTTTTCTTTTTCTTAATCAGTTTTCGCCGATGAGTGTTTCGAAAACTTGATATTCATTTTTCTTTTTCTAATCATTTTTCACCGATAAGTGTTTCCAAAACTTGATATTCATTTTTCTTTTTTTAATAAGCTTTTACCGATGAGTGCTTTGAAAACTTGATATTCATTTTTCTTTTTTTAATCAGTTTTCACCGATAAGTGTTTCGAAAACTTTATATTCATTTTTATTTTTTTTAATTGGTTTTTGCCGATTAGTGTTTTGAAAACTTGAGATTTATTTTTCTTTTTTTAATCAGTTTTCGCCAATGAGTGTTTCGAAAACATGATAGTCATTTTTCATTTTTTAATCATTTTTTGCCGATTAGTGTTTCGAAAACGTAATATTCATTTTTGTTTTTTTAAATAGTTTTCGCCGATGAGTGTTTCGAAAACGTGATATTCAATTTTCTTTTCTTAATCATTTTTCGCCGATGAGTGTTTCAAAAACTTGATATTCATTTTTCTATTTTTTAATCAGTTTTCGCCGATGAGTGTTTCAAAAACTAAATATTTATTTTTCTTTTTTTTAATCATTTTTCGCCGATGAGTGTTTCGAAAACTTGATAATCATTTTTCTTTTTTTAATCAATTTTCGCCGATTAGTGTTTCAAAAACTTGATATTCATATTTATTTTTTTAATTAGTTTTCGCCGTTGAGAGTTTCGAAAACTTGATATTCATTTTTATTTTTTTAATCAGTTTTTGCCGATGAATGTTTCGAAATCTTGATATTCATTTTTCTTGCTTTTTATTAGTTTTCGCCAATGAGTATTTCAAAAACTTGATATTCATTTTTATTTATTAATAAGTTTTCACCGATAAGTGTTTCGAAAACTTAATCTTCATTTTTATTTTTTTGTTAATTAGTTTTCGTTGATGAGTGTTTCAAAAACTTGATATTCATTTTTCTTTTTTTAGTAAGTTTTCGCTAATGAGTGTTTCGAAAACTTGATATTCATTTTTCTTTTTTTAATCAGTTTTTGCCGATTAGTGTTTCAAAAACTTGATATTCATTTTTTTAATAAGTTTTCGCTCATGAGTGTTTCGAAAACTTGATATTCATTTTTCTTTTTTAATCAATTTTCACCGATGAGTGTTTCGAAAACTTGATATTCATTTTTCTTTTTTAATCAGTTTTCGCCGATGAGTGTTTTCGAAAACTTGATATTCTTTTTTCTTTTTTTAATCAGTTTTTGCCGATTAGTGTTATGAAAACTTGATTGTCACAACCCCCTATCGGACGTCCGTGACCGGCACGGGAAGTAGGATTCCTCCTATCCCGTAAGCCTCTAATCCCTGATTGTCATTTTCACCTGTTTATAACTACCCATTTCTAATACAAACAATATATAGCATTTATGGTCATCCCTATCCGGTGACCTAAGTAGCGTGCAATCCACAGCTCGCTCAACGCCGCTTCAGTCTATATATATATATATATACACATAATCACTCACACGTACATATATTATACATATTGATCACATGCTTCAAGGCGGGTGATCTATCCTATTCACATGCAGAATTCCTGTATACAGTCAAGTATATATTCAATCACACACCTGAATATAGTTTACATATTGATCACACGCCTCAATGCGTGTGATCTATCCTATTCACATGCGGAAGTCGTATTTTCATACAATCAAGTATTCAGCCACACATATATATAAATTTACATATTGATCACACGCTCAATGCGTGTGATCTATCCTATTCACATGCGGAAGTCATATACATATATATACACATGATATGTATCATATCATAGCCTATATTCCCAATAACAAGACCAATCTTTAATCTGTATGAAGCCGATAATTCTAGAGTGTGACATATACATATATATATATATAGCAACTGTACATAAACAATGTTGTATCAAATGGTTCATATACATATATTTCCTGACAAAATACATATATAAATACTACCCATGCGAACAATGCGTGCGGTCTCTAAACCTGTCCGCCTCCCTGAGATGAAGTGGACGTGCTCCCAATGCCTATACCACCTGTGTCTGTAACATTTAACATCGGGGTGAGTCAAACGGACTCAGTGAGAGGCTCTCTCATCCCTGGTCTAGTGGCGGGTACCACTACAACTGGGGGGGAAGGGAGCCAATCACAATCACATACAGATATAACGGATTTAAATTTCCATATGTTAAGTGGTCATGCAATTAGCATATATCATATTTACAACATAGAATTTAAAGCATGGTTTTACATACGTTTAAATTCATGCATACCTCATATCATAATTTAACATATAATTCCATGTGGATATCCATGTTCAAATAACCGTAATCATAAACTGGCCCGAAGGCATATCTCCGTTAGGAGAGAATCTGGCCCGAAGGCATATCTCACGTGAGCGATATAGGAACCTAGTTGATCATTCTAGGAACCCCTGGCCCCAAGGCTTTACTTGGAACACTAATCTGACCCCAAGACTTCACTTGGAGCATAGCCGGCGACTCATCTGACCTCGGTTTAACCAAGGCAATAGCCACAATGTGGTGTACTCATATACTTTGTATTCCTGTGTGTTTGATTCAGTATAACAGACTCGATCTACCCGGACCATTCGTGATAGACTCAGTTCCGCGTTGTACCATAAATGACCCCTATGGACCACTACTCATTCATTTTACTTCTTCTTAGACAAATCTAAATTTCCCAATTGTTTTCTAATTCGGAATCTCTCAATTTAAAACAAAATCACCTATGTTCATTTTCTTTAAGAATTTACATACACAAATATACTTTTCAGATAATAATCAATGAGGTTGGTTTCTAGTACCACAGGAGCCTCACGTATAAAAATTGACTTGATCCTACCCGGACCATTCGTGATAGACTCAGTTCCGAGGACCTTCTTTCCATATAAGGCTCATTGAGCCACCATAGCTTTTACAGTTCACATATACACATATAGCACGTTATCACATATATTATAATTTAGGAATAACAATAGCATGTTATCTATTATATGATTCCTACAAGTAGGCAAGAAGGCAAACCATATATCCACATCCGCAGTCAACCCTATAGGGCAAGGATGGGAAAGCCCCTCACTTGGTTGGCCCCTCTGATCGGCTCTCGGTGTGCCCGAAGCTTCACTCACTATATGGTGCCCTATACACATATACTTGAGAAATTTAGAAACTCGAAATTTAGCCACTATCGTGTACATGTCATGCTAATGCTCATGTTCTCTCTAATTAATTCCATAGACTAGTTGTTGGCTTGGAATGCCCTCAACTAGTTTTCAGAACACCTAGCATGCTTCTATTCGTGTCCAACCCTTGCCTATTCACACTATTTGAACTATTTGGAAATCTTGATTTAGGAATGCAAATTTACCCAATTCCACCTCTATGTGTCCATATGTAATTTCCATTAACCAAGTCTTGAATTTATGGCTCAAGAGAATCATAAATCCTACTTGTCCAAAATTTCCATTTACCGAAATAATTTTCAACTCTTTACTTACATATGAATACACATATCCGGATACGCTTAAAATTGGAAAATTGTCTCTTTTTCCCCGAACTGGGTTCCGGGTGAGACGGTGATTACTCGGGTTTTAATCCCTTATATGTCACGACCCCCTATTGGACGTCCGTGACCGGCACGGGAGGTAGGATTTCTCCTATCCCGTAAACCTCTAATCCCTGATTGGCATTCTTACAAATGCATAACTACCCATTTCTAGTACAAACAATATATAGTATATATGGTCATCCCTATCCGGTGACCTAAGTAGCAGGCAATCCACGGCTCGCTCAACGCCGCTTCAGTCAATACATATACACATAGTCAATCACACGTACATATAATATACATATTAATCACGCGCTTCAGGGCGGGTGATCTATCCTATTCACATGCAGAGTTCCTGTGTACAGTCAAACATGTATATTCAATCACACACCTGCATAAAATATAGATATTGATCACACGCCTCAATGCGTGTGACCTATCCTATTCACATGCGTAAGCCGTATTTTCACACAATCAAGTATTCAGTCACACATATATATAAATTTACATATTGACCACACCCTCAGTGCGTGTGATCTATCCTATTCACATGCGGAAGTCACATTCATATATATATATATATACACATGATATTCATCATATCATAACCTATGATCCCAACAACCAGACCAATCTTTAACCTGTATGAAGCCGACAGTTCTAGAGTGTGACATATACATATATGTATATAGCAACTGTACAAAACAATGCTATACCATACATCCTGACAAAATACATGTATCATACTACCCACGCGAACAATGCGTGCGGTCTCTAAGTCTGTCCGCCTCCCTGAGATGAAGTGGAAGCACTCCCGATGCCTATACCACCTGTATCTGTAACATGTAACATTGGGGTGAGTCAAACAGACTCAGTGAGAGGCTTTCCCATCCCTGGTGTAGTAGCGGGTACCACTACAACTGGGGAAGAGGAGCCAATCATAAACACATACGCGTATAACAGGTTTTGAGTTTCCGTATATTAAGTGGTCAGGAAATTAGCATATATCATATTCACAATAAAGAATTTAAAGCATGGTTTTACATACGTTTAAATTCATACATACGTCATATCATGATTTAACATATAATTCCATGTGGTCATCCGTATTCAATTAACCGTAATCATAAACTGGCCCGAAGGCATATCTCCGTTAGGAGAGAATCTGGCCCGAAGGCTATATCTCACGTGAGCGGTATAGGAACCTAGTTGATCATTCTATGAACCCCTGGTCCCAAAACTTTACTTGGAACATTAACCTGACCCCAAGACTTCACTTGGAGCATAGCCGGCGACTCATTTGACCTAGGTTTACCCAAGGCAATAGCCACAATATGGTGTACTCATATACTTTGTATTTCTGAGAGTTTGACTCAAGATAACAGACTCGATTTACCCGGACCACCCGTGATAGACTCGGTTCCCGCGTTGTACCATAAATGACCCCTATGGACCACTACTTATTTATTTTAATTCTTCTTAGGAAATTCTAAGTGTCCAAGTGGTTTTCTAATCGTGAAATCCGTCGGTTTAAAACAAGGTCAACTATGTTCATTTTCTTTGAGAGTTTACATACACCACCACACTTTTTCAGATAATAATTAATAAGGTGAGATTCTAGTACCACAATACTCTCCCCATTAAAATTGACTCGATCCTACCCCCGATGTCATATAGGTCCTGAGGACCTTCCTTCCATATAAGGCTCCTTGAGCCACCATCGTTTTTATAGTTCACATAAACACATATAGCACGTTTTGACATATATTGTAATTTAGGAACAACAATAGCATATTATCTAATATATAATTCCTACAAATAGGCAAGAAGGCAAACCATATATCCATATCCGCAGTCAACCCTATGGGTCAAGGATAGGAAAGCCCCTCACCTGTTTGGCCCCTCTGATCGGCTCTCGGTGCGCCCGAAAGTCCACTCACAGTATGGTGCCCTATACACATATACTTGAGAGATTCAGAAACTTGCAATTTCAACCACTATACTGTACATGTAACGCTAATGCTCATGTTCTTTCTAATTAATTCCATAGACTAGTTGTTGGCTTGGAATGCCCTCAACTAGTTTTCGGAACACCTAGCATGCTTCTATTCGTGTTCAGCCCTTTGTTAATCACACTATTGGGAAGCTTTGACTTGGGAATTTAAGGTTACCCAATTCCACCTCTATGTGTCCATATGAACTTCCATTACCCAAGTCTTGAATTTATGGCTCAAGAGAATCATAAATCCTACTTATCCAAGCTTTGAATTTATCAAACTAACCTTGAACACTTCACCTACACATGAATACACATACCCGAATACGCGTAAAATTAGAAAATTGTCTCTTTTTCCCCGAACGGGGTTCCGAGTGAGACGGGAATTACTCGGGTTTTGATCCCTCGTACATTTCAATAATTTTTAACAATTATATAATTATCATTCAACCTTTCAATGCACCCCAAATCATTCCACAACACCCTTAAAGCTTAACAACCACATTTTCCTACACTCTTTCCAACCCGGATAAATTCCATCAATTTGGTTCCGGTTCCTAAGCTTCCAACTCACTTCCTAACATACATATACTTCAATTTAGGACCCAGAGCACTCAGATTGAATCAATTGGGTTCTTTCCAAAAATCCCTAAAATTGATAAAATTGGGGTTTGAGAGTTTCGGGACTTCTCACCTCGATTCAACCGGTTAGAAGGACAATATGGAGTAGAGGAGACTTCCAGCTACCTTCCCCGGTGAAGAGACGGCGTTTTCCGGCGAGAAAGATCTCCCCCTTTGCTTTCTCTCTCTAACCCGAGCTCTCTCTCTCCTCCAGCCACAAGACGGTGACCAGCTCCGGTGGGCAGCGATTCCGACCTCTCCTCGCGTCCGGCCACCTCCACACGTTGGCCTTCCTTCGTCCGTGATCTTCTCCCCTTCTCTCTCACGTTTTTCCGTTCAGCTCTCTCCCTCTCCGTGTGTTTTCTCTTTTCTTTCCTCACTCACGGTTCTGTTCCTTTCTTATTCTTTCCTTATTCCTCTTTTCTTCTATATAATACATATATATATATATATATCTAATAATTAATTATATATATACATATATAAAAAAAAAGAAATTTGATAGAATAATATATATATATATATATATATATATTACAAAAGAAAAAGAAACCTGATGTAATAGTGGATAAATAAAATAAAATAAAAATATGAGAAATTTAGGATTTAACTAATTTGTATTTAAAAAAAAAAGGTAGTAGGATAGTGTGTGCTTCTATCCATTTTCAACTCTTAAATTAATTAAATTAAACCAATGATGTTAATTAAATATTCTCGGGTATTACACTATACATTCCAATAATTTTAACAATTATATCATTACAATTTAACCTATTAATGCATCCCAAATCAGTCCACAACCCCATTAAAACAATTTCAACTCCATTTTCCTACGATTTTCCAACCCGGATAAATTCCATCAAATTGGTTCCGATTCCTAAGCTTCCAACTCGCTTCATAACATTCAAATACTTCAATTTAGGTCCCAGAATACTCAAATTGAATCAAATGGGGATTTTCCAAAAATCCCTAAAATTGATAAAATTGGGGTTTGAGAGTTTCGGGACTTCTCACCTCGATTCAATCGGTTAGAAGGATGATATGGAGTAGAGGAGACTTCCAGCCACCTTCCCCGATGAAGAGACGGCGTTTTCTGGCGAGAAAACTCTCTCCCTTTTGGTTTATCTCTCTAGCCCGCCACTCTCTCTCCTCCAGCAGCGACGACGGCGTGAGCTCCGGCGGGACGGCGTGGCGTTGCACTCCGTGTTCCTCCTCGCGTGTCCATGTTCCTCCTCGCGTCTTCGTCTTCCTCCTCGCGTCTTCCCTGTTCGAACGACGCCTCAGCCCCCTCTTTCCGTGCCTTTCCTTCCTTCGTTCTTTCCCTCTCGCGTTTGCTTTCCTTTTTCTCTCCTTTATTCTTTTATATATATATATATATAATTAATTCATATATATATATATAACAAAATCTGATATAATAATAAAAAAAATAGAATAATTAGGATTTAAAATAAATTTGTATTTACAAAATAATAAGTAGAAGGATAGTGTGTACTTCTATCCCATTTTCAACTTTAAATGAATTAATTAAATTAGATTAATGATGCTAGTTAAAATATTCTCGGGTATTACATTGATATTCATTTTTCTTTTTTTTAATCAGTTTTCGCCGATATGTGTTTTGAAAACTTGATATTTATTATTTCTTTTTTTAATCAGTTTTCGCCGATGAGTGTTTCAAAAACTTGATATTTATTTTTCTTTTTTTAGTAAGGCTTCGCTGATGAGTGTTTCAAAAACTTGATATTTCTTTTTTCTTTTTTTAATCAGTTTTTGCGGATGAGTGTTTCGAAAACTTGATATTCATTTTTCTTTTTTAATCAGTTTTTGCCGATGAGTGTTTTTGAAAACTTGATATTCATTTTTCTTTTTTAATCAGTTTACGCCGATTAGTGTTCTGAAAACTTGATATTCATTTTTCTTGTTTTTAATCAGTTTTCGACGATGAGTGTTTGGAAAACTTGATATTCATTTTTCTTTTTTTTAATCAGTTTTCGCCGATGAGTGTTTCGAAAACTTGATATTTAATTTTCTCTTTTTGAATCAATTTTTGCCGATGAGTGCTTCGAAAACTTGATAGTTATTTTTCCTTTTTCAATTAGTTTTCGCCTGTAATACCCAGGAAAAATTAAATTAGTATCATTAATCTAATTTAATTAATTTATTTAGAAGTGGAAAATGAGATAACAAATAAATACTATCCTACTACTTATTATTTTGTAGATACAAATCATTTTTTTTAGTCTCAAGTATTTTAATTTTATATTATTATTATTCTATCAGATTTTTTTTATGTATATATATATATATTAATTAATTATATAAATATAAATATATATATATATATAATAATAATAATAATAATAATAATAATAATATAAGAAAAGGATAAAGGAATGAATAAAGAAAGAAGCAGAGAAGGAAATCGCGAGGGAAGAAAAACGGAAACGCACGCAAGGAAAAACGCACGAGAGAGGGAGAGGCTGCGCAACGTCTTGGCTGAGGCAACGCACGAACGGGGAAGACACGGGCTGAGCACGAATGGTGGCCGGAGTTCATCGCCGTCGCCGTTGTGCTAGTGAGAGAGAGAGTGACAGCTTAGAGAGAGAAAACGAAGGAAGAGGGCTTTCTCGCCGGACAACTCGCCAGAAAACGCCATCTCTTCACCGGGGAAGGTAGCTGGAGCCTCCTCTACTCCATATCGTCCTTCTAACTGGTTGAATCGAGGTGAGAAGTCCCGAAACTCTCAAACCCCAATTTTATCAATTTTAGGGATTTTTGGAAAGACCCCAATTGATTCAATTTGAGTATTCTGGGTCCTAAATTGAAGTATTTTCATGTTAGGAAGTGAGTTGGAAGCTAAGGAACCGGAACCAAATTGATGGAATTTATCCGGGTTGGAAAAATTGTAGGAAAATTTGGTTGTTAAGGTTTAAGGGTGTTGTGGACTGATTTGGGGTGCATTGAAAGGTTGAATGATAATTATATAATTATTAAAAATTATTGGAATGTACAAGGGATTAAAACACGAGTAATTCCCGTCTCACCCGGAACCCCGTTCAGGGAAAAAGAGACAATTTTCTAATTTTACGCGTATTTGGGTAACCTTGCATTCCCAAGTCAAAGCTTTCGAATAGTGTGATTAAGCAAGGGTTGGACACGAATTAGAAGCATGCTAAGTGTTCCGAAAACTAGTTGAGGGCATTCCAAGCCAACAACTAGTCTATGGAATTAATTAGAGAGAACATGAGCATTAGCGTTACATGTACATGATAGTGGTTGAATTCCAAGTTGCTAAATCTCTCAAAATATATGTGTATAGGGCACCATACAGTGAGTGGACCTTCGGGCACACCGAGAGCCGATCCGAGGGGCCAACCAGGTGAGGGGCTTTCCTATACTTGACCCATAGGGTTGACTGCGGATATGGATATATGGTTTGCCTTCTTGCCTATTTGTAGGAATTATATATTAGATAATATGCTATTGTTGTTCCTAAATTAAAATATATGTGAAAACGTGCTATATGTGTTTATGTGAATTGTAAAAGCGATGGTGGCTCAAGGAGCCTTACATGGAAGGAAGGTCCTCGGGACCTATATGATATCGGGGGTAGGATCGAGTCAATTTTAATGGGGAGAGTCTTGTGGTACTAGAAACCCACCTTATTAATTATTATCTGAAAAAGTGTGGTGGTGTATGTAAACTCTCAAAGAAAATGAACATAGGTGACCTTGTTTTAAACTGAGGGATTCCGGAGTAGAAAACCACTTTGACATTTAGAATTTCCTAAGAAGAATTAAAATAAATAAGTAGTGGTCCATATGGGTCATTTATGGTACAACGCGGGAACCGAGTCTATCACGGGTGGTCCGGGTAAATCGAGTCTGTTATCTTGAGTCAAACTCTAAGAAATACAAAGTATATGAGTACACCACATTGTGGCTATTGCCTTGGGTAAACCGAGGTCAGATGGGTCGCCAGCTATGCTCCAAGTGAAGTCTTGGGGTGAGGTTAATGTTCCAAGTATAGTCTTGGGACTAGGGGTTCCTAGAATAATCAACTAGGTTCCTATATCGCTCACGCGAGATTTTGCCTTCGGGCCAGATTCTCTCCTAACGAAGATATTGCCTTTGGGCCAAATTCTCTCCTAACAGAGATATGCCTTCGGGCCATTTTATGATTACGGTTAATTGAATACGGGTGAATTTGAATGTATGTGAAACCATGCTTTAAATTCTATATTGTGAATATGATATATGCTAACTGCCTGACCACTTAATATATGGAAATTTAAACCCGTTATAAGCGTATGTGTTTGTAATTGGCTCTTCTTCCCTAGTTGTAGTGGTAACCGCTACTACACTAGGGATGGGTAAGCCTCTCACTGAGTCTGTTTGACTCACCCCAATGTTACATGTTACAGACACAGGTGGTATAGGCATCGGGAGCGCTTCCACTTCATCTCAGGGAGGCGGACAGACTTAGAGGCCGCACGCATTGTTCGCGTGGGTAGTATTGATATATGTATTTTGTCAGGATGTATATGTATATGATTCTTTTGGTATAGCATTGTTTTGTACAACTGCTATATGCATATATGTATATGTCAAACTCTAGAATTGTCGGCTTCATACAGTATAAAGATTGGTCTGTTGTTGGGAACATAGGTTATGATATGATGAATATCATGTGTATATATATATATGAATGTGACTTCCGCATGTGAATAGGATAGATTACACGCACTAAGCGTGTGGTCAATATGTAAATTTATATATATGTGTGACTGAATACTTGATTGTGTGAAAATACGGCTTCCGCATGTGAATAGGATAGGTCACACGCATTTCGGCGTGTGATCAATATGTATATTTTATGCAGGTGTGTGATTGAATATATATACTTGATTGTACACAGGAAATTCTGCATGTGAATAGGATAGATCACCCGCCCTGAAGCGCGTGATCAATATGTATATTATATGTACGTGTGATTGATTATGTGTATATGTATAGACTGAAGCGGCGTTGAGCGAGCCGTGGATTACGTGCTACTTAGGTCACCGGATAGGGATGGGCATATATACTATATATTGTTTGTATTAGAAATGGGTAGTTATGCACATATAAAATGTCAATCAGGGATAAGAGGCTTATGGGATAGGAGAAATCCTACCTCCCGTGCCGGTCACGGACGTCTGATAGGGGGTCGTGACAAACTTGGTATCAGAGCCTGGTTACTTTAAATTGTATGAAGCCATAGGTAAGACTGGGTGTCAGTTTACCCCTCTTTCTGTACCCGGGCACAACGTGGGAGTAAAAAGGCACTTGTGGAAGTACCCAGGAAATTGTGTTAGCCTTTCTTTCTACTATCTTTTATACGAAATGCCATTAATATACGTGTACTTATTAGGTGCGGTCCTTGTGCAGTATAGGGATGCTACCTATTACGAGACGGACTGGGGGTGGAGGGAGAACTACTGTTGGAATTGATCGAGAATCAGTTCGGGAGGAGGGAATGCCCAGTCGAGGCCGTACCCGAGGCCGAGGTAGAGGTCGTGCTCGAGGTAGTGGGAGAGCACAAGTGAGAGGGGAAGAGAGGAGACCATCACCGAAACCTCAACCTCAAGTAGAGACAGGTGCACCTTCCGTGGTGGAAATGCTCACGGCAGGATTTCAGGAACTAAGGGAAGAAATGACGAGACAGATACAAAGGGAAGTACGCCGGTTAGTAGTCGGCGAGGAAGAACAAGAGAGAGTTCCTAGCAATCAAGAAATGAAGGTTGTTGATGAAGAGGATAGGGAATGGCAACAACCACATGAAATGCCTCGTGAACCACGGGCAGCACCCCGAGAGCTGCCATTTTCAAAATTTCTGAAGCCTCATCCACCAACGTTCTGCGGGACTAGTGAGAAAGAGGATTCGCAGTACTTTATCAGAGATGTGGTCAGAATTGGGCGCATGCTGAGGTGCTCAGGCCATGAATTAGTGGAATTAGCTTCATTCCACCTGAGGGGAGCGGCTAGAGTATGGATAGAGTCCATACAGACGAGGTATTCACGCAAAGTGGCACCGATGACCTGGGAAGATTTTCAGAGGGAATTCCTGGGTTGGTTTCTACCTGAGGGCACCAAAGATGCAAAGCGTCAGCAATTCGAGGAGTTGTGGATGACGCCTAACATGACCGTGATGGTGTATGAATTACTTTTTACAGAACTAGCTCAATTCTCACCTGAGTTGGTTCCTGATGAAGAGGCGAGGATCAAGAGATTCATACACCGACTCACGGAGCCGTTGTTTACTGCCTTGCTACCTCAAAGGAGACAGTTTGAGACTTTAGCTCAAGCAGCAGACTGTGCTAGAATGATTGAAACTAGGAAGAGGTATGGGACATCTGTTGATCCCAAAGTGAAGTTAATTACAGGCAGTGACAACCAAGGAGGTGGAAGTAAGAAAAGGAAGACAACAGGTGGAGGTGCCAGGTATTCACGGTCCGCAGAGGGACAATCCTCAACTACCACCCATGAAACAGGTACAAGAGGTAATTTACAAGGGGGTGGAAATACCGGTAAGACCAAGCCCCAGTGTGCGACTTGCGGCAGATTTCATTTTGGTATATGTCGGAGACTGACAGGTGGATGCTACCACTGCGGCCAGATGGGCCATATGGCTAGAGAGTGTCCAAAGAAAAAAGAGGGTACAAGTGTGAGGAGCAATCCGACGCCGAGGAGTACACCTATTCCAGCTCCACCAGTGAGAACCGTACCACCACAGGCAGCAAGTACAGGTGCAACTAGAGGCCGTGGTGCAGGATCTAGTGGCCGAGGGCCAGGGGCGGTAGGTGGAGGACAAGCGCGGGTATTCGCACTCTCTCAGCAGGATGCTCATGCATCAAATGCAGTCGTGATAGGTACCCTTATTGTCTGCTCTCTTGAAGCACGAGTCTTATTTGATTTCGGCTCCACTCATTCCTATGTGTCTCATGCATTTGCTTCTAAATTCAACAAAAGTCCATCTAGAATGGAAGAAACAGTACTGGTCTCTACACCAATGGGAGAATCGGTACAAGTAGAATATGTGCATAAGTCTTGCATTGTGGAGGTCGATGGTCATGAGACTGTGGCAGACCTTCGGTTGTTGTGTATGGTTGATCTTGATGTGATCCTCGGAATGGATTGGTTGTCGTCTTGCCATGCGGTTGTGGACTGCAGGGCTAAATGCTTGAAATTCAATATGCCAAACAAGGAGCCCTTTGTGATACGGGGTGACGGAGCTGCACCTTATCCAAGCTTGATCTCGGCTTTGAAGGCATCCAAGTTACTGGCAAAGGGATGCAAAGGGTATTTGGCATTAGTCCAAGATACCACGAAAGTAGTACTTTCACCGACTCAAGTACCAGTAGTGCGAGAGTTCTTGGATGTATTTTCAGAAGAATTACCGGGGTTGCCGCCCGATCGTGAGATTGAATTTGAAATTGAGCTGCAACCTGGCACCCAGCCTATCTCCACACCACCCTACCGTATGGCTCCGAAAGAGCTGAAGGAGCTACATACACAATTGCAAGAATTGCTTGAAAAGGGTTTTATAAGACCCAGTTTCTCTCCTTGGGGTGCACCGGTCCTTTTTGTAAAGAAGAAGGACGGATCCTTGCGGTTGTGTATCGATTACCGAAAGTTAAACAAGGTGACGATTCGCAATCAATATCCACTGCCGAGGATAGATGACCTATTTCATCAGTTGCAGGGTGCGAAGCGGTTCTCCAAGATTGATTTGCGATCTGGGTACCATCAATTAAAGATTCGAGAATCAGACATACCTAAGACCGCATTCCAGACCCGATATGGGCATTACGAGTTCTTGGTGATGTCTTACGGGTTAACTAATGCTCCTGCAGCGTTCATGGACCTGATGAACAGGGTCTTTAAACCATTTCTGGACCGATTTGTTATTGTCTTCATTGACGACATATTGGTTTATTCAAAGAATTCTGAGGAACATGCGGAACACTTGAGATTAGCATTGCAGAAGCTGAGAGAAGAGAAACTGTATGCCAAGTTCTCCAAGTGTGAATTCTGGCTTGACAGGGTTGCCTTTTTGGGTCACGTGGTATCATCAGAGGGAATCCACATTGATCCAAGTAAGGTAGAGGCAGTGAAGAATTGGTCCCAGCCTACCTCTGTTGCTGAAATTCGCAGTTTCTTGGGTTTGGCGGGATATTATAGAAGATTTGTGCAGGACTTCTCTAAGGTTGCTGCACCTATGACTAGGTTGACTCAGAAAGGAGTGAAGTTTGTATGGGATGACAAATGTGAGCAGAGTTTTCAGAAGCTGAAGGACAGCCTCACTACCGCTCCGGTGCTGGCATTACCTGCAGGCACAGGAGGGTATGTGGTATACTGTGATGCGTCGAGGATCGGGTTAGGGTGTGTCTTGATGCAACATGGCAAGGTGATTGCGTATGCATCACGACAACTGAGGAAGCATGAGAAGAACTACCCGACTCACAACCTCGAAATGGCGGCTGTAGTATTCGCTTTGAAAATATGGAGACACTACTTATATGGTGAGACTTGTGAAATTTATACAGACCACAAAAGCCTCAAATACATTTTCGAGCAGAAAGACTTGAACTTGAGACAACGTCGATGGTTAGAGTTGTTGAAAGACTATGACTGCACGATCTTGTATCATCCAGGAAAGGCTAATGTGGTAGCCGATTCTCTGAGTCAGAAATCCATGGGCAGTCTTGCTCATATAAGTGAAGAAAGGAGACCGTTAATTAGAGAACTGAACGAGCTAGAGCAAACGGGAAATCAGTTTGAGATTGGAAGTTCTAACTCACTTTTAGCCCATTTGCAAGCTAAGTCCTCTTTGGTAGAAGAGGTGAAGGCTAGACAAGATGAAGATACCGACCTCAAGAAAATCAGGGATACTGCAACTAAAGGGAAAGGGGATGACATCCGATTCTCTATAGATGATTTTGGGATACTTCGGTTAGAGGGACGGTTGTGTGTCCCTATGGTTGATAACTTGAAAGAAAGAATTCTTGAAGAAGCGCACCGGACAGCGTATACAATCCATCCGGGAGCTAATAAAATGTATCATGACCTGAAACAGTTGTATTGGTGGAATGGCATGAAAAAGGATGTCGCAAACTATGTAGCCAGGTGTTTAGTGTGCCAGCAAGTCAAGGCTGAACACCAAAAGCCCGCCGGAAAATTACAACAGATAGAGATACCTGAGTGGAAATGGGAGAGGATAACGATGGATTTTGTAACAGGGTTGCCAAGATCACAACGGGGATTTGATTCGGTTTGGGTAATAGTGGATCGCATGATTAAGTCCGCACACTTTCTGCCAGTTAAGACCACTTACGGAGTGAGTCAATATGCATAGATTTATCTATCAGAAATCGTTAGATTGCACAGTGTGCCAGTGTCTATAATATCTGATAGAGGTCCACAGTTCACTTTCAGGTTTTGGAAGTCATTGCAGGAAGTGTTAGGAACTAGAGTTGATCTGAGTACTGCGTTCCACCCACAGACCGACGGGCAATCAGAAAGAACCATTCAGATTCTTGAGGACATGCTTCGGGCGTGCATTATGGATTTCGGTGGAAGTTGGGAAAAGTATTTACCCTTGGCTGAGTTTGCGTACAATAACAGTTACCAAGCGAGTATTCAAATGGCACCTTTCGAGGCTCTGTACGGCCGTAGATGTAGATCCTCGATTGGGTGGTTCGAGGTCAGAGAAGCTAGCCTAGTCGGCCCAGAATTGCTACAAGATGCCTTGCAGAAAGTAAAGTGTATAAGGGAGAGGTTGCTGACGGCTCAGAGTAGGCAAAAGTCTTATGTAGACAATCGAAGGAGAGAACTGGAGTTTGCCGTTGGTGATCAGGTGTTCTTGAGAATATCACCGATGAGGGGCGTGATGCGGTTCGGTAAGAAGGGGAAGTTGAGTCCTCGGTATATCGGACCGTTTGAAATCTTAGAACGAGTTGGAAATGTAGCGTATTGGTTGGAATTGCCTACGGAATTGGAGGGGGTACACCCTGTCTTCCATGTATCAATGCTTCGGAAGTATCTTCCCGATCCCTCGCACGTAATCCAATCACAAGACGTGCAACTAACCGAAAATATGACGTATGAAGAGGAGCCAGTGGAAATCTTAGATCGGCAGTTGAAGAAACTCAGAACGAAAGAGATTCCATTGGTTAAAGTTTTGTGGAGAAACCACTCGACCGAAGAAGCTACATGGGAGGTCGAGGGTGAAATGCGCAGAACGTATCCTCATCTATTTCGAGACTAAGGTTTGTATTTTGTTTGAAATTCAGGGACCGAATTTCTTAAGGGGGGAAGATTGTAATACCCGAGAAAAATTAAATTAGTATCATTAATCTAATTTAATTAATTTATATAGAAGTGGAAAATGAGATAACAAATAAATACTATCCTACTACTTATTATTTTGTAGATACAAATCATTTTTTTTTAGTCTCAAGTATTTTAATATTATATTATTATTATTCTATCAGATTTTTTATGTATATATATATATTAATTAATTATATAAATATAAATAAATAAATAAATATATATATATATATATATATATATATATATATATATATATATATATATATAATATAAGAAAAGGATAAAGGAATGAATAAAGAAAGAAGCAGAGAAGGAAATCGTGAGGGAAGAAAAACGGAAACGCACGCAAGGAAAAACGCACGAGAGAGGGAGAGGCTGGGCAACGTCTTGGCTGAGGCAACGCACGGACGGGGAAGACGCGGGCTGAGCACGAGTGGTGGCCGGAGTTCATCGCCGTCGGCGTTGTGCTAGAGAGAGAGAGTGATGGCTTAGAGAGAGATAACGAAGGAAGAGGGCTTTCTCGCCGGAAAACGCCATCTGTTCACCGGGGAAGGTAGCTGGGAGCCTCCACTACTCCATATCGTCCTTCTAACTGGTTGAATCGAGGTGAGAAGTCCCGAAACTCTCAAACCCCAATTTTATCAATTTTAGGGATTTTTGGAAAGACCCCAATTGATTCAATCTGAGTATTCTGGGTCCTAAATTGAAGTATTTGCATGTTAGAAAGTGAGTTGGAAGCTTAGGAACCGGAACCAAATTGATGGAATTTATCCGGGTTGGAAAAATTGTAGGAAAATGTGGTTGTTAAGGTTTAAGGTGTTGTGGACTGATTTGGGGTGCACTGAAAGGTTGAATGATAATTATATACATATTAAAAATTATTGGAATGTACGAGGGATTAAAACCCGAGTAATTCCCGTCTCACCCAGAACCCCGTTCGAGGAAAAAGAGACAATTTTCTAATTTTACGCGTATTTAGGTATACGTATTCATGTGTAGGTGAAGTGTTCAAGGTTATTTTGATAAATGGAAAGCTTGGACAAGTAGGATTTATGATTCTCTTGAGCCATAGATTCAAGACTTGGGTAATGGAAGTTTATATGAACACATAGAGGTGGAATTGGGTAACCTTGCATTCCCAAGTCAAAGCTTCCGAATAGTGTGATTAAGCAAGGGTTGGACACGAATTAGAAGCATGCCAGGTGTTCCGAAAACTAGTTGAGGGCATTCCAAGCCAACAACTAGTCTATGGAATTAATTAGAGAGAACATGAGCATTAGCGTTACATGTACACGATAGTGGTTGAATTCCAAGTTGCTAAATCTCTCAAAATATATGTGTATAGAGCACCATACAGTGAGGGGACCTTCGGCCACATCGAGAGCCGATCCGAGGGGCCAACCAGGTGAGGGGCTTTCCTATCCTTGACCCATAGGGTTGACTGCGGATATGGATATATGGTTTGCCTTCTTGCCTATTTGTAGGAATTATATATTAGATAATATGCTATTGTTGTTTCGTAAATTAAAATATATGTGAAAACGTGCTATATGTGTTTATGTGAATTGTAAAAGATGGTGGCTCAAGGAGCCTTATATGGAAGGAAGGTCCTCGGGACCTATATGATATCGGGGGTAGGATCGAGTCAATTTTAATGGGAAGAGTCTTGTGGTACTAGAAACCCACCTTATTAATTATTATCTGAAAAAGTGTTGTGGTGTATGTAAACTCTCAAAGAAAATGAACATAGGTGACCTTATTTTAAACCGAGGGATTCTGGAGTAGAAAACCACTTGGACATTTAGAATTTCCTAAGAAGAATTAAAATAAATAAGTAGTGGTCCATAGGGATCATTTATGGTACAACGCGGGAACCGAGTCTATCACGGGTGGTCCGGGTAAATCGAGTCTGTTATCTTGAGTCAAACTCTCAGAAATACAAATTATATGAGTACACCACATTGTGGCTATTGCCTTGGGTAAACCGAGGTCAGATGGGTCGCCGGCTATGCTCCAAGTTAATGTTCCAAGTAGAGTCTTGGGACCAGGGGTTCCTAGAATGATCAACTAGGTTCCTATATCGCTCACGTGAGATATTGCCTTCGGGCCAGATTCTCTCCTAACGGAGATATTGCCTTTGGGCCAGATTCTCTCCTAACGGAGATATGCCTTCGGGCCAGTTTATGATTACGGTTAATTGAATACGGGTGACCACTTGGAATTATATGTTAAATCGTGATATGATATATCTATGAATTTGAACGTATGTGAAACCATGCTTTAAATTCTATATTGTGAATATGATATATGCTAACTGCCTGACCACTTAATATATGGAAATTTAAACCCGTTATATGCGTATATGTTTGTGATTGGCTCCTCTTCCCCAGTTGTAGTGGTAACCGCTACTACACCAGGGATGGGTAAGCCTCTCACTGAGTCTGTTTGACTCACCCCAATGTTACATGTTACAGACACAGGTGGTATAGCCATCGGGAGCGCTTCCACTTCATCTCAGGGAGGCGGACAGACTTAGAGGCCGCACGCATTGTTTGCGTGGGTAGTATTGATATATGTATTTTGTCAGGATGTATATGTATATGATTCTTTTGGTATAGCATTGTTTTGTACAGCTGCTATATGCATATATGTATATGTCACACTCTAGAATTGTCGGCTTCATACAGGATAAAGATTGGTCCGTTGTTGGGAACATAGGTTATGATATGATGAATATCATGTGTATATATATATATGAATGTGACTTCCGCATGTGAATAGGATAGATCACACGGACTGAGCGTGTGGTCAATATGTAAATTTATATATATGTGTGATTGAATACTTGATTGTGTGAAAATACGGCTTCCGCATGTGAATAGGATAGGTCACACGCATTGAGGCGTGTGATCAATATGTATATTTTATGCAGGTGTGTGATTGAATATATATACTTGACTGTACACAGGAAATTCTGCATGTGAATAGGATAGATCACCCGCCCTGAAGCACGTGATCAATATGTATATTATATGTACGTGTGATTGATTATGTGTATATGTATAGACTGAAGCGGCGTTGAGCGAGCCGTGGATTACGTGCTACTTAGGTCACCGGATAGGGATGGCCATATATACTATATATTGTTTGTATTAGAAATGGGTAGTTATGCATATATAAAATGTCAATCAGGGATAAAAGGCTTACGGGATAGGAGAAATCCTACCTCCCGTGCCGGTTACGGACGTCCGATAGGGGGTCGTGACATCGCCGATGAGTGTTTCGAAAACGTAATATTAATTTTTTTAAATAGTTTTCGCTGATGAGTGTTTCGAAAACGTCATATTCATTTTTCTTTTTTAATCATTTTTCGCCGATAAGTGTTTCGAAAACTAGATATTCATTTTTAATTTTTTTAATTAGTTTTCGCCGATGAGCGTTTCGAAAACTTGACATTCATTTTTCCTATTTTAATCAGTTTTCGCCGATGAGTGTTTCAAAATCTTGATATTCATCCTCCTTGTTTTTTATCAGTTTTCGCCGATCAGTTTTTTGAAAACTTGATATTCATTTTTCTTTTCAAATAAGTTTTCACCGATGAGTGTTTCGAAAACTTATTTTTCATTTTTATTTATTTTAATCAGTTTTCGAAGAAGAGTGTTTCGAAAACTTGATATTGATTTTTCTTTTTTTAGAAAGTTTTCGCTAATGAGTGTTTAGAAAACTTGATATTCATTTTTCTTTTTTTAATCATTTTTCACCGATTAGTGTTTCGAAAACTTGACATTGATTTTTCTTTTTTTAATAAGTTTCACCGATTAGTGTTTCGAAAACTTGATATTCATTTTTCTTTTTTTAATCAGTTTTCGCCGATAAGTGTTTCGAAAATTTATATTCATTTTTATTTTTTTGATCATTTTTCGTCGATTAGTGTTTCGAAAACTTGAGATTTATTTATTTTTAATCAGTTTTCGCCGATGAGTGTTTCGAAAACTTGTTAGTCATTTTTCACTTTTTAATCATTTTACGCCGATGAGTATTTCGAAAACGTAAAATTCATTTTTCTTCTTTTAAATAGTTTTCGCCGATGAGTGTTTCGAAAATGTGAGATTCATTTTTCTTTTCTTAATCATTTTTCGCCGATGAGTGTTTCGAAAATTTGATATTCATTTTTCTTCTTTTAGTAAGTTTTCGCTAATGAGTGTTTCGAGAACTTGATATTCATTTTTCTTTTTTTAATCATTTTTCACTGATGAGTGTTTCGAAAACTTGATATTCATTTTTCTTTTTTCAATAATTTTTCGCTCATGAGTGTTTCGAAAACTCTATATTCATTTTACATTTTTAAATAAGTTTTCATCGATGAGTGTTTCCAAAACTTGATATTCTTTTTCTATTTTTAATCAGTTTTCGCCGATGTGTGTTTCGAAAACTTTATATTCATTTTTATTTTGGTTAATCAGTTTTCGCCGATGAGTGTTTCGAAAACATGACATTCATTTTTATTCTTTTTAATCAGTTTTCGTCGATGAATGTTTCGAAAACCTGATAGTAATTTTTCATTTTTTAATCATTTTTCGCCGATGAGTGTTTCTGTAATACCCCGGAAAATTTTGAGGATTAAAGAATGATTTATTTAAAATCTCGAGGATTTAAGAATGATTTATTCCGAGGCTAGGAATTTAAAACCTCAGAAGGAATAGAGAAAAAAAAGGTATGAAAGTTAAAAGAAACTGGAAGGGAAATTTTTTTTTTTGTTTTCTAAGATTATAATACAGAGAAAATTTTTCGATGATTTAAATAAAATAAAGGATGAAAGAAAGAAGTAAAATATTTTTGGAATTAATTCGGGACCTAAGAAATTAGAAATCTAAAATAAATAGGAGTGAGAACTAAATTTAAATATTATTAGTCATTATTTATTTAATTATTAATTAATTTATTTACTTATTTTAATACTTTCAGATTTATTTATTATTATTATTATTATATAAAGGAGTGTTAGGTAGGTAAAAAAAATAAAAGAAATAAGAAGAAAGGAAAAAGAGAAGGGGTGCCGAGAAAAAAGAAAGAAAGAGAAGAATTGAAATATAATAGAAACAAAGAGAAAGAAGGATAGAAAGAGAGAGAGAGTCACCCAAGAAAAATAGAAAACGGATGAGTGAGAGAGAAAGAGCCAAGAGGTAGAGAGAGAGAGGGGGTTCACCGGAAATTTCACCGAAAACTCGCCGGAGGAGAGCGGTCTGACACCGGCCACGACCACCGGAGCTCGACTCCAACATCTTCCACACCTCCCACCAATCGAATCAAGGTTGGTAACCCCAATTTCATTCTAAACCCTAAATTTTTCTATTTTTAGGGATTCCTTCGATTGAGTTGTTTCGAGGGTAGATTGAGACCTAGAAAGTGTTCTTGAACACTTTGTTGGGGTAGGAATCGAGATTATGTTCTCGGATTTGCCCAAATTCGAATTTGGAAGGATTTGGGGTTAAGATTCTAATTATTTATAAATTGGGAAAATTGTTGATAATTAGGATTGGGCTTGGATTTGAGTAAATAGGCTTGGATTGGTATTGTAATTTAATTTACTTTATTATTATATCATAAAGTAAAGGGTAGACGTACCCAATTATATTGTATCACTAAATTTAGAAATGCTTCACACACCTTAAAGATCAGGATCCGTTAGATTACGATGCAGGGAAAAACTTGTTTCCCAAAATATATATATACATATATCTGTTGCATGTGAATAGGATAGGCAGCATCTTCGGATGTGTAGCCAGTACACAGGTTATATATTATGTGTGTTTTCCTATATCTATATCCTGAAGCGGCGCTGGTCGTGGATTTGCTTGCCTAGGATAGGCCACCATTTTGGTGTAGCCATGGTATTATACTGCATGTGGATGTATTTTCAATAATAGATATTCTGTCAATTAGGGGATAAGGCTTACAGGCATAGGAATATTCCCTGTGTCTGTGCCAGTCACGGTCCTCTAAACGGGGGTCGTGACAAACTTGGTATCAGAGCCAGGTTTTTCTTTAAGGGGGTGAAGCTAACTAGTAGTCTCGGGTGTCAGTTGGGCTATCCATTACGAATCTGGACGTAATGGTGGATCCGACGGGCACTTGTGAGGTTGCTCAGGATGTTGAGTCATAAATCCTTTCGAGTCATCGCTTTAAGCATAGAATTTGTATGTTAAAGTCTATGCAAAGCATATAATCTGTATAGTACACAAGTGCCGATGAGCACTAAGGCGTAAGGTGGGGTCGCAGTGACCCCAGGAACCCTAGGACGCTATAATAGAGAAAGGAGACATCCATGGAGGATGCTACCTAGACACAGACACATTTGGTTGAATTGTAGGCAGGAATGCGCTACAATGTGTGATTGTTGCAGGTGTCAAATGAGACGATGCGTCTGCTCTGTTAGCGGCGCGTTTTGTGATATGATATAGGCACAAATTGTTTGATTATGATATGGAATGCAAGTAGTATAGAAGTATGCAGTGAATGGTAGTTCAGTCTAGGAAAGGTTTGTAAAGTGAAAGAAAAGACACGCTTGGCGTGTGGAAAAGAAAGTAAGCCCATGGGGTGATTGAAATGAAAAGTTTACAGACAAGAATAAACAAGACCATGAGGCATGAGACCGACAGGAAGATGACCACGTGAATAGGTCACGACTGTGCGGTATGCTATGGCTGAAGGAAATGAGTTTTCCTTCCTAGAAAGTAAACAGAAAAGAGGTGGTGTATGTCACAGTATAGAAGTAGAAGTCTACGGACTAGAAAATCAGGACACGGTATATGGAAGGGCATAGTGGCCGAACCATATGCCGTAGAGATAGATGTTAAGAAGTAGAGGCATAGGTAAACGTGTAGAGCGTGACCATATGCCGAGCAGGAAATAAAGTAAATGGTAAGGCACAGGGAAGGAGCCTAGTCCAACCCTGCGCTCGATCCCTGAACTGCTAGTTCCGTAAGCAAACAAGGGGGAAAAGACGGGATTAAGCCCAACCAAATTCTCTTGGGTTGCTTAAGGAAGAGCATAAAGAATAGGATATTGGTCACATGAGAAAATTTTTGTAAAAATCTTTTTGGTCTTTCTGGATGAGAGATTCTGAAAGACCCTCAAACTTGTCTTGAAAATACTAGGGATAACCGTTGGAAGGCAAATTTTTATGAAAACTCTTTCTCAATTTGTGTCATTCCAATTGGCTAAACCCTAACCATTTAAGAAAACCTTAGGCGTCATTTTCTAAGAAATAAACTTGAATTAATTTTTAAAATCCGCAGGGTGCCTAAGAAAACTAACTCATGTGACCAATACCCTACCAAACAATAGTCCTTTTACAGGTAAGCTGTATAAGGATGGTAGATGAAGTTGAGAAATCACTCGCTTAGAGTGATTAAAGTTAAGTAGACATCGAAAAGCACTAAAGAGTGCTAAAGTGCCAAGGGAGTATACAGGTAAACCTAAGGGTTACCAATTAAGGGGGCCATAGGGCGATTATGGACTCGAAAGCATTAGACCGGAGCAGGTCTAGAAGTGGAAATGGGTGTAGACCTTCGGGAACCGTCTAGAGATAAGAAAATGGGTGCTATTGTGGTAGATAGCTCTCGAATGAGATAACGTAAGAGATAAATCCCAAAGGGACTCGTGGAGGCCCGAGGGGAGAGAAAGTAGACAAGGATAAGTAGTCCCATAAGGGGGGAAGAGTGGAAGCCTATAGGACTCCATAAGATAAGAGTCAAGTAGGAGGTGGAGAACCAACTACTACCGTAAGTGTGTGTATAGTACACAGATTGTAGTGGACATAGCTAGGTAAGCTAGTTCCACAGGTTGGTGAACTGTAAATTCGTTAGTCTGAAGCCCGTGTATGGGTGGAGACCAAGTGGACAAACCAAACGTATAAATGGCCATGTGGGTGCTATAAAGGGAAAATTAACCGTAAGGACGATTAATCGAGAAGGAGAATTTAATGAGTAACAAGTATTGAGAAATACTCGAAGAAAGAATACCACGTAGGTATGAAATGGAAAAGAAGAGAGTGAATACGGGAACGAAGTCGGGTAAGCATCTGGGGATGCAAGCCAAAATGATAAAACAAGTATGCTACCGTTGGGGGCGATCGGAACCCAACGGGTAACACACTTGCAAGAGGCGGTAAATGTTCGTCAACATATGCCACACCGTAAGAGAGGAAAGAGTCAAACCGTGGGAGCAGACCCCGTTTGGTCAAGGGGAGTAGAGCATGTCCAGAAAGGTTCATGCTGGAGTTAACGGATCAAGTATTCCAAGTAGGAATACAGGATCTAAGTGAGTTGAGGAGTTCGAGTGGGCCAAGTTGGGGTAAAAGCCAATAGAAACCCAACGAGTAGAGTTAGCATAGGATGTGCAAGTCTAAGTGGACTAACCTGAGGATGGTATAGATCCACAGTTATAGTCGTGTTAAGCGAGGCCTTCGGATGTGAAGACCGAACTGAGCCTGAGGCAAAGAAATGAGCATGATGGTAAGGAGGAGACTGGTGAGTTTCCATCATAAACAGAAATGACTACAAGTAGTAGTCAGAGAAGAGTCTAAGTCAGTCAGACATAAGATGTCGACAGGGAGTAACCTGAAGTGGTTATGGAAACCACTAAGGGTAAGGGTAGAAGTCCGGAAAAGAAAAGGAATACACGAGTCATAAATGTAAGGTCTTTTACCGTTTGGTGGAGAAACGGTAAGTGTAACACATAATTGTGCTAGTGCCATGGCTTTTAGCTTCGTTAGGACACGAGTAGAGTAAACCGAGTCGGTAGTGAGTGTAACAACCTCGGAAGGGTTGGGTACACTGATGGCACAAAGTATATACACCTACGTAGGGTGTATGCCGTGTAAGCAGTAAGTCTAGATGTAGAGTAGAGGGTGTAGTAAGATGTAAACGGACTTTCTTGGAGAAGTCATTTACAAAGAAAATATCGGGGGGAATACCGGCGGAAGGGTAGCTGGTTGGTAGTAGAGGATACTTAACTACGGGGACTCCGATGTTGGGGAGTACTTCAATGTAGGGGAATACTTAAGTCAGTTAGAGTTTATAGAAGTAGGATCTAGTGTGCTATGCAAATAGCTAGTGTCTTGGCGTGTTCCAAGACGGATATAAGAGGTCACTGCGAAGGTAGCTAGTCGGACAAGCAGATTGAGTCAAGGTAAGCCTCACTAGAGAAGGCAATAGTTAACTCCTCGAAGAACTAAATTGGAGCATGGCATGTGGTACGTGTCAGACACTCCATTGCGAAATTAGTAGCACAAAGTGAATTGAAACTAGGAAAGTTAGGTATCCTTGAGGAAGGATACAAGTTTGTCGGTTAGCACCTCACGAAGGGGTGGTTAACTACGAAACTAGGAATACAAACGATCACAGAAAGAAGATGTAGAAACCAGATAGAGACCTTGAGTCTCTAGGAAAGAAATGAACCGTAGGGTAAAACGGTAAAACTTCCACGTTGAGAGAAACCATAGATGAAAATGAGCCAAGGAATGGCAACAAGCCAACAACCCCACGAAGGAGATGAAATTCGGGGACCGAATTTCTTAAGGGGGGAAGAATGTAATACCCCGGAAAATTTCGAGGATTAAAGAATGATTTATTTAAAATCTCGAGGATTTAAGAATGATTTATTCCGGGGCTAGGAATTTAAAACCTCAGAAGGAATATAGAAAAAGAAAGAAGGTATGAAAGTTAAAAGAAACCGGAAGGGAAATTTTTTTTTCAAAGATTATAATACAGAGAAAATTTTTCGATGATTAAAATAAAATAAAGGATGAAAGAAAGAAGTAAAATATTTTTAGAATTAATTCGGGACCTAAGAAATTAGAAATCTAAAATAAATTGGAGTGAGAACTAAATTTAAATATTATTAGTCATTATTTATTTAATTATTAATTAATTTATTTACTTATTTTAATACTTTCAGATTTATTTATTTATTTATTATTATTATTATTATTATTATTATTATTATTATTATTATATAAAGGAGTGTTAGGTAGGTAAAAAAAATAAAAGAAATAAGAAGAAAGGAAAAAGAGAAGGGGTGCCGAGAAAAAAAGAAAGAAAGAGAAGAATTGAAATATAATAGAAACAAAGAGAAAGAAGGATAGAAAGAGAGAGAGAGTCACCCGAGAAAAATAGAAAACGGATGAGTGAGAGAGAGAAAGAGCCAAGAGGTAGAGAGAGAGAGAGGGGGTTCACCGGAAATTTCACCGGAAATTTCGCCGGAAACTCGCCGGATGAGAGCGGTCCGACACCGGCCACAACCACCGGAGCTCGACTCCAATATCTTCCGCACCTCCCACCAATCGAATCAAGGTTGGTAACCCCAATTTCATTCTAAACCCTAAATTTTTCTATTTTTAGGGATTCCTTCGATTGAGTTGTTTCGAGGGTAGATTGAGACCTAGAAAGTGTTCTTGAACACTTTATTGGGGTAGGAATCGAGATTATATTCTCGGATTTGCCCAAATTCGAATTTGGAAGGATTTGGGGTTAAGATTCTAATTATTTATAAATTGGGGAAATTGTTGATAATTAGGATTGGGCTTGGATTTGAGTAAATAGGCTTGGATTGGTATTATTAAAATTATATGGTTGGAATATTAGCTGAACAAGACCTGTGAAGAGCTGGTCCGAGGTTACTAAGGTTGAACCTTGACATTAACGTGCCGGGTCCCTGCTCGATTTGCCCAAATACATTTTAAGGGTGATGTTGAGGGCTCCAAACCTCTTCTTTTTCAATCTTAAACACCCTAGAATAATTCTAAATATGCTATCAAGCATTATGAATTAATTTAGGTACTTTCTTGTTTCCCAAGAGTGGAAGCTTACGGAACAATGAAATCCAATTTCTAAACTTTCAACCTTCTCCCCGTATAAATATTTAGGAAACCTTAAGTAGGATAAATCTGAGGTATATTGAGGTTTAGAAACTAGATTTCTTAAAACACAAGCTGAATCAAAATGCTATGATCTTCCTAAAATTAGGATTTCTTCCATTTAAGTTAGATAAGCTTCCTTATATGCGAATACAAGTTAGATAGAGATCTAGTACTCAAATCCAAGTATGTGAAACACTCAAGTAGAGTGTTATATGCGAGTAAGTCAAGTGTCCGAGGAAGGATACACATAAGTCGGGATAGAGAAGTCCGATAAGACCAAGAGCTCGACTCTGTGGCAACCATGGACTACATGCGAGTGTAATGGAGAGATAAATAACAAGTTAAACTAAGTAAAAATTTAATGAAATAAATGTTGTTCTTATAGGAACAACGGTATGCAATAGAGTGCAACAAGAACTCCGAGGAGACTAAAGTTACAGGAGAGGATTGCATGGAAGGTTGGCCAAGGTGAGGGTTCTTCCATCTCTGCTCCTAGGGTTGTATGCTTATGTGGATTACATGAGTATGTACATTTTCTGCTTGTCTGGTATGTGTTAGCTAGAGATATAGAATGCTAAAAGAATGAAAGAACTAGAAGATAGGTTGTGTAAAGTAGCTTGGATAGGAAGACATAGGAGTGGAGTATAATTGTTTGCTATGATTGGTGTGTTACAAATCCAACTCATACACTCCGGAGGCATGATGGGTATTTTATTAAATCTTTTCCACGTTGGTGGCAAGAGTCCTTATACGGAAGGGCGAAACTTTATTTTGAAAACTCGTCACGACGGTGACTTAAATTAAAAATCATGCAAAAGGAGTTATTGGTGGGTTTCGGATTTGGTTGTGCTAGCGATGTGAGATATCGACTAGAATAACGTCAGATGGCACTTGAGACCTCAGTTTTATAATCACCATGACGATGGTTATTGCCCTATCCTGGTAATAGGGTCAGAAATGATTTATATTGCTATGACGATAGCTTGAGGCTCAGACAGTGCATCTGGACGGGTATATGAGTTATATCCTGTTAAGGATACTCGTCCATATTAGTAAGGAGAAGAATTGTTGATCCTTCGGGAAAGATACAAAGAATCCTATTAATATGTGAGACTGAGGTAAGGAGACACGGGAGGAACCTACGGGTGAACCGTGACCCTAACCTAGTAAAAGAGAAATCATCCTGTGGAGTTGGTCCAGGGTGTGTCAGTGGCCATGCTTCGAGACGTCGTGTCGTGCCTGCCATGTGGCCTGGTTGGGTAATGGACGAGTGGGCTGAAGCTATTGCCCCGCAGCAAGGGGTCAGGACGTGCCACGTGGTGGCTACGTATCAATTGTTTGATAGATAGAAGTTGATTGTGTTTGATTAATAGAATTGTCACGAGGTGACTAGTACCCAAGTGAATGGGTTAAGTATTGTTTGATTAATAGAATTGTCATGAGGTGACTAGTACCCAAGTGAATGGGTTAAGTATTGTTTGATTAATAGAATTGTCACGAGGTGACTAGTACCCAAGTGAATGGGTTAAGTATGCTTTGCCACGTGGTGGCCAGCAACCCGAGTGCACGGGTTCGAGGTAGAAAAGCCATGTAGTGGCTAGTAAATACCCAGAGTGGGGGAAGTTAAGTAGATGTATGTTATAGTGTCTGCGTGTACTTAAAGAATTGTCTGTGTTTGCATATAATTGTTGATTGTGCAGCGGAGTGGTGACGTACAGCATTACGTCATCACAAAGTCTTGTTTGATTCAAACATGCTGAACGCGAGAAGACCGGTAAGTAAAAGCCGGCACTATATGTTACATGTTTACTTGCTGATTGATGACGTGGAATAAACTGCTGCATGTTTACATTTATTAAATGCATGTGAGTGCTTGGGTGAAATTTTTGTGGTTGTGTGATCACCAAGAATGTATGCTAACAACAGTAACTAGTTGTTTTTGCATGTGGTTGTGTATGACTCCCAAACCCAGCGCTATGGCACCCACCTTGCGCCAGGGATGGGAGAGTCCTCACTGAGTCGCGTGGTTAAGATTCACACCTCATTTTTACTACACAGAGACAAGTTAAGTACAGGTGGAAGAAGTCTCGGTGGAACGAGGATTGAGCAACATTTTTCCAAGGCCCACAACTTGTTTATGTGGGTGAATAAAGTGTAATTGTAATTTAATTTACTTTATTATTATATCATAAAGTAAAGGGTAGAGTACCCAATTATATTGTATCACTAAATCTAGAAATGTCAGCTTCACACACCTTAAAGATCAGGATCCGTTAGATTACGATGCAGGGAAAAACTTGTTTCCAAAAATATATATAAACATATATCTGTTGCATGTGAATAGGATAGGCAGCATCTTCGGATGTGTAGCCAGTACACAAGTTATATATTATGTGTGTTTTCCTATATCTATATTTTGAAGCGGCACTGGTCGTGGATTTGCTTGCCTAGGATAGGCCACCATTTTGGTGTAGCCATGGTATTATACTGCATGTGGATGTATTTTCAATAATAGATATTCTGTCAATTAGGGGATAAGGCTTACAGGCATAGGAATATTCCCTGTGTCTGTGCCGGTCACGGTCCTCTAAACGGGGGTCGTGACAGTTTCGAAAACGTAATTTTCATTTTTATTTTTTTTAATCAGTTTTCGTCGATGAGTGTTTCGAAAACCTAATAGTCATTTTTCATTTTTTAATCATTTTTCGCCGATAAGTGTTTCGAAAATGTAATATTCATTTTTCTTTTTTTAAAAATTGTTTTCGTCGATGAGTGTTTCGAAAACGTTATATTCATTTTTCTTTTTTTAATCATTTTTCGCCGATAAGTGTTTCGAAAACTTGATTTTCATTTTTCTTTATTTAATTAGTTTTCACCAATGAATGTTTCGAAAACTTGATATTCATTTTTCTTTTTTTTAATCAGTTTTCGCCGATGATTGTTTCGAAATCTTGATATTCATTTTTCTTGTTTGTTATCAGTTTTCGCCGATGAGTATTTCGAAAACTTGATATTCATTTTTCTTTTTTAATGAGTGTTCTCCTATGAGTGTTTCGAAAACTTAATCTTCATTTTTATTTTTTTTAATCAGTTTTCGCCGATGAGTTTTTCGAAAACGTTATATTCATTTTTTTTATTAAGTTTTCGCTCATGAGTGTTTCGTAATCTTGATATTCATTTTTGTTTTGTTTTTTATCAGTTTTCGCTGATGATTATTTCGAAAACTTGATATTTATTTTTCTTTTTTAATAAGTTTTCACCGATTAATGTTTCGAAAACTTAATATTCATTTTTATTTTTTTAATCAGTTTTCGTCGATGAATGTTTCGAAAACTTGATATTCATTTTTATTTTTTTAATCAGTTTTTGCCGATTAGTGTTTCGAAAACTTTATATTCATTTTTCTTTTTTTCAATTAGTTTTCGCCGATGAGGGTTTCGAAAACTCTATAGTCATTTTTCATTTTTAAATCATTTTTCACCAATGAGTGTTTCGAAAACATAATATTCATTTTTTTAAATAGTTTTCGCAGATGAGCGTTTCGAAAACATGATATTCATTTTTCTTTTTTTAATCATTTTTCGCCGTTGAGTGTTTCAAAAACATAATATTTATTTATTTTTTAATTAGTTTTCACCGATGAGTTTTTCGTAAACTTGATATTCATTTTTCTTTTTTTAATCAATTTTCGCAGATGAGTGTTTCGAAAACTTGATATTCATTTTTATTTTTTAATTAGTTTTCGCCGATGAGAGTTTCGAAAACTTGATATTCATTTTTCTTTTTTAATCAATTTTCGCCGATGAGTATTTCGAAATCTTGATATTCATTTTTCTTGTTTGTTATCAGTTTTCGCCGATGAGTATTTCGAAAACTTGATATTCATTTTTTGTTTTTTAATAAGTTTTCACCGATGAGTGTTTCGAAAACTTAATTTTCATTTTTATTTTTTTAATCAGTTTTCGCCGATGAGTTTTTCGAAAACGTTATATTCATTTTTATTTTTTTTAATAAGTTTTCACTCATGAGTGTTTCGTAAACTTGATATTCATTTTTCTTTTTTTAATCAGTTTTCGCATATGAGTGTTTCGAAAACTTTATATTCATTTTTATTTTTTTAATCAGATTTCGCCGATGAGTGGTTCGAAAACTGGATATTCATTTTTCTTGTTTTTTGTAAGTTTTCGCTGATGAGTGTTTCGAAAACTTGATTGTTACGACCCCCTATCGGACGTCCGTGACCGGCACGGGAAGTAGGATTTCCCCTATCCCGTAAGCCTCTAATCCCTGATTGACATTTTAATAAGTGTATATCTACTCATTTCTAATACAAACAATATATAATACATATGGTCAACCATTTTCGGTGACCTAAGCAGTTTGCAACCCACGGCTCGCTCAGCGCCGCTTCAGTCTATATATATACACATATTCATTCACACGTACATATAGTATACATATTGATCAAGCCCTTCAGGGCGGGTGATCTATCCTATTCACGTGCAGAAGTCCTGTATAGAGTTATACTCAATCACACGCCTGCATATAGTTTACATATTGATCACACGCCTCAATGCATGTAATCTATCTTATTCACATGTGGAAGTCGTATTTTCATACAATCAGGTATTCAGTCACACATATATATAATTTACATATTGATCACACGCCTCAATGCGTGTGATCTATCCTATTCACATGCGGAAGTCATATATATATATACACACGATTTATATCATATCATAGCCTATATTCCCAACACCAAGACCTAACTTTAATCTGAATAAAGCCGACAATGCTAGAATAGAACGTATATATATACTGCAGCTGTATCTGTACAAACGCTACACCCAAAAAAGATTCATATACATATACATCACAACATATGTACGTAATCAAAATAACTACCGACGCGGACTAAGCGTACGGTGCTCAGATCTGACCGCCTCCCTGAGAAGAAGTGGACGCATTTTCGACTCCTGAACCACCTGTATCTGAAATATGTAAACAGGGGGTGAGTCGAACAAACTCAATGAGAAGCTCCCCCATCCCTGGCGTAGCAGCAAGTACCACTACAGCTGGGGGAAGGGAGCAACCACAACCACATGCACATGAAACGGATTTATATTGTGACCTTTAATATGATCAGGCAATCAATATATCATATTCACAATTAAAAATCCTAATTCATGCTCCTAACATGTTTATTAATCCGCATGTAAACCAATCATAAACATATATCATATCTTTTCATAAGTCATACATAGTTATGCTCGTAGGCAGTCACTTTCTGTCTCCTGCATTACGCTAAGAGAAATACTGGCCCGAAGGCATTCACTTTCTGTCTCTCGCGTTACGCTAAGAGAAATACTGGCCCGAAGGCAATGTCTTATTCGAACCTAGTTGATCAAACTAGGAACTTTCTGACTCCAAGGCACGCTTAGAGTAATAGCCAACAACTTGTCTGACCCCGGTTAAACCAAGGTAATGGCCACTATGTGGCATACTCACTATTAACTGAATCCTGTCTGTCCGACCAGGATAACCGACTCGATCTACCCGAACTAACCTAAACAAGTTCAAATAACCTATTCGACCTTGAAGGATGCCCTATTAATAACCAAGTGAATATTACACGTGTGAATTAGCTAGGCCTAGTTTCCCCTGTTTCATTTATGCAACCCTCTCGCTCACAATTAACAACCTAGGTTCATTTTCCTCAATGTATCATACGGTCAAAACCTTTGCTCGATGATCAACTTAAATGGATTTCTAATATTAATAAAGCCTCACATGTGAAATTCCGACTCAATCCTACCCACGGTATCACATGAGGCTCAGTGAGCCACAATAGCACATATACACCTTGCAGTTAATCATATAAGCACATATACTATTGCACGTTGACTGCTTATTTGCAAATCATATACGTGTAACACAAATTTATTCATAGAAATATATTCCATATATCAATTTGTACAAAATAGAGCAAACCACATTTTCCACGTAGTCATCCAACCCTATGGGGCAGGGATGAGAGAGCCCCTCACATCGTTGGCCCTCCTGATCAATCCTCGGAGTACTTGAAACTCCAATTACCCTGTGGTGCCCTATACACATATATATTTAAGAAATTTAGAACGCATAACTAAGCATCTACCATGCACGTGTCATGCTAATGCTTATGTACCCTTTAGCTATTTTCCAATAACTATTTATTTAGTTCGTTACGTCGTCTTACGTGTTCTTTTTGAAAGTCAATATTGTCTTATATTTGCCTTTCACATTTCGAGCCATTTAGATCCTCTAATTGCTTAGGTTAGAGATTCTCACTTGTCTAAATTTTCCTTCATGTGTTCATATGGGTATTTAACTAATAAAAGAATTAAATTCACGGTTCAAAAGAGGCTCTAGCTTACTCATTCTACCGTCTCCCTTATTCACTGAGTAAAAGTTTAATTATTACCTCTTTAATTATATATAAAAATATAATTGGGTATAGTTAGAGCCTTGGAACCAATTTAGCGGGTCTTAGGTGTCCACCACGGACTAGACCGAGGTGTCCAACCCACCGCACAGCTCCTTACTACACGGTGGCTTAGTATTTCGCCTTTTTTTCACCGGATTGGGTTCCGGTTGAGACGGTAAATACTCGGGCTTTATTCCCTTGTATATTTCCAGCAATTACAACACTTATTCTACTCAAATCCAAGCCTAAACATGCATCAAACTATCAACTTCGTATTTTAAAGTAATTTCCTAACCCAATTTTCCTAATTTCCATACCCGGTAAATTCCTACGATTTAACTTCGATTCTGAACCTTCCTAAGCTTTCAATAACATCCACTAAGCTCAAATTTAACCCCGGAATGCCCCGATTGGAAGTATTTGAAGAATTCCTAAAATACCCAAAATTGGAGAAATTGGGGTTTTGAAAGATTGTGGCTTCCATACGTTGATTCAATTGGATGGGGAGCTTGTAGGTGTTGAAAGAGAGCTTCGGTCACCATCACTGGCGTCAGAGCGCGATTTTCAGCGCCCAACCACCGTCTTCGTGTTTCTTCTCTTCCCCTTGAGCTTCTCGTTTGGACCACGGCTGCGTGTGTTTTTGCTGCTTCTGTCTGCTTCTTTTTGTTTTTCTTTTATTATGTTTGTTGCTTTAGTGAATGGGTGTGTGACTGTGTGTGTTATTATTAAATGGGGGGTCACGTTTTTGCTTCTGCACTTATCTCTTTTCTTTTCTTTTTTTTTATTTGTTTAATTGTGAGTGTGTGTAATGGGAGGATGGGTGTGTGTGTGTAAATGGGAGGGGGTCACGTTGCCCCCCCCCCCACCCCATATATTTTAATATATATATATACATTTTTTTTGAAAAATTTATTTATTTGTTACATCCTCTTTTTCTTTTATGTCCTAAAAAGAATATTTAGATTTTCTATTTTTCTCCCCTTAATTTTATTTTATCTTTAATTTAATTTATTTTTCTTTCTGAAAGAAAAATAAATATAATAATAATGAAAATAATCCAATCTAAATATCTCGGATATTACATTGATATTTGTTTTTCTTTTCTTAATCAGTTTTTGCCGATGAGTGTTCTGAAAACTTGATATTCATTTTTCTTTTTTTAATTAGTTTTGGGCGATGAGTGTTTCGAAAACTTGATATTCATTTTTCTTTCTCTTAATCAGTTTTCGCCAATGAGTGTTTCAAAAACGTGATATTCAATTTTCTTTATTTAATTAGTTTTCACCGATGAGTGTTTCGAAAACTTGATATTCATTTTTCTTTTTTTAATCAATTTTTGCCGATTAGTGTTTCGGAAACTTGATATTCATTTTTCTTTTTTTAAATAGTGTTCGCCGATGAGTGTTTCGAAAATGTTATATTCATTTTTCGTTTTTTAATCATTTTTCGCCGATGAGTGTTTTGAAAACTTCATATTCATTTTTCTTTTTTTAATCAGTTTTTGCCGATGAGTGTTTCGAAAACTTGATATTCATTTTTATTTTTTTAATTAGTTTTCCCCGATGAGCGTTTCGAAAACTGAATATTCAATTTTCTTTTTTTAGTAAGTTTTCGCCGATGAGTGTTTTGAAAAAATGATATTCATTTTGCTTTTTTTAATCAGTTTTTGCCGATGAGTGTTTCGAAAACTTGATATTTATTATTCTTTTTTTAGTCAGTTTTCGCCGATGAGTGTTTCGAAAACTTGATAGTCATTTTTCATTTTTAATCATTTTTCGCGGATGAGTGTTTCGAAAAAGTAATATTTATTTTTCTTTTTTTTTAAATAGTTTTCGCCGATGAGTGTTTCGAAAACGTGATATTTATTTTTCTTTTTTTTAAAATAGTTTCGCCGATGTAGAAACTAGATAGAGACCTTGAGCCTCAAGGAAAGAAAGATGAACCGTAGGGTAAAACGGTAAAACTTCCACATTTAGAGAAACCATAGATGAAAATGAGCCAAGGAATGGCAACAAGCCAAGAACCCCATGAAGGAGATGAAATTCGGGGACCGAATTTCTTAAGGGGGGAAGAATGTAATACCCCAAAAAATTTCGAGGATTAAAGAATGATTTATTTAAAATTCGAGGGTTAAAGAATGATTTATTCTGGGGTTAGGAATTAAAACCTTAAAAAGAATATAGAAAAAAAAATGAAAGTTAAAAGAAATCGGAAAGGAAATTTTTTCAAAGATTATAATACCGGAGAAAATTTTTCGAAGTTTAAAATAAAATAAAAGGAAAAGAAATGAAGAAGAAAATAATTTTTTAGGATTTGATTCGGGACCTAAGAAATTGAGAACCTGATAGGGATTGAAGGGATAATATGAAATTGATAAAATTGTGAAATTGAAGTTAAACATTTTGGCTAAAGAAAATAAAAATAAATTTTTTAGAGTGAAATAAAATTCTTTTTGGGATATAATTAAGATTTAAATAGTTTTGGAGTTGAGAATTTAAGAAATTAAAATAAATATGAAAATTAGGTAGAAAATTATAATTTTGTTTAAAAGTTGTCATATGAATTATTCAAAGCTTATAGTTTAAATTTGAGAATTTTTCGAAAATAAAAATTATATTGGGTAGAAAATTTTCATTTGCAAGACACTCAATAACAGATATTTTTAATAGGCTTATGATAAGCCAAAAATTTCAAATTTTTCCTATTCTTACCTACAAATAAATATAGTTAAGAAAATCCAATCAAAACTCTATTTCACTATACCCCAAAAGTTGTCAATTGCCCAAACTACCCTTAAATTCTCAAACCCCATTTATGAACCACGAATTGCTCCAGACGCAGCTTCTTCTTCTTCTTCTTCTTCTTCTTCTTCTTCTTCTTCTTCTTCTTTTCATTTCACTTTCTTATTCATCTCTTCTCCATTTCTCCTCCACAACCTTCATCTCTCAACCATTTTCCTTGCTTCCTCCCACCATTTCCAAGTTTCATCAAGCTTCCTCTACCATTGTGGGACATCATAGAGCTTGGGCAACTCTCCCAAAACCCCAAATTCGGACTTGTAAGAGGTAAGTCCCAAAAATCATGTCTCCATTTCTTAATCATGGTTTTCTTGTTAGGAATGAGTTACTCATTGATAATATAGCACCCTAGGACTCCTTTAGGACATAGAGAACCTTCAAATCATAACTTACATAGATGTTTTTACTCTATGAACCCTAAGGTGCGGATTTTTCCATTTTGGAAAGAATTGTGGATTTTATTAGAATTGTCAGTTTGTTTAGGTTCCAAATGAATTGCTTACACTTTTCAAATGAAATGAGAGATTGCCCAATGGTTGGATTTTTTTTATGTGTGGACCCATGGTGAAAATGAGAAGTTTCCATATTTGGCAAAATCCTTCATTGAAGGAGCTTGGAGAGTGAGCAAGTGGCAAGACTTGTTTACTTAAGCATAAATTGTTTTTAACTTAAAAAGAATTATAAATGATGACCTTAGCTTAATAAGGGGTTTTGGGTTAGCCTTGAATATAGTTTTAAGTTGCTATGAAATTATGAATTTAGAATATGGTGAAAATGATTATATATGATAGGACTTTATTGGTGAAATAGAAGTTGATGTATGAAAATTGATATGGATTGAATTGGTTGTATGTGATAGGACTCAAGTACTTCCTTGGAGACAAGAGTTCTCAAAGGGAATGTTAAGTAAAGTGACCAAGGTGAGGGCTCTTTCATCTCTGCTCCTAGGGTTGTATGCTTTTGTGGATTACATGAGTATGTACATTCTCTGTTTGTTTGGTATGTGTTAGCTAGAGGTATAGAATGTTAAAAGAATAAAGGAACTAGAAAATAGGTTGTGGAAAGTAGCTTAGATAGGAAGACATATGAGTATAGAGTAATTGTTTGCTATGATTGGTGTGTTACAAATCCAACTCATACACTCCGGAGGCATGATGAGTATTTTATTAATCTTCTCCACAACGGTGGCAAGAGTCCTTGTACGGAAGGACTAAACTTTTATTTTGAAAACTCGTCATGACGGTGACTTAAACTATAATCATGCAAAGGGATTTATTGGTGGGTTTCGGATTTGGTTATGCTAGCGATGTGAGACATCGACTAGAACAACGTCAGATGGGACTTGAGACCTCAGTTTTTATAATCACCACTACAAAAAATCTGACATTTGGTGGCGACTAAAGTCGCCACCAATGCTAAATAGTCGCCACTAAAAATCTTTGGTGGCAACTTTTAGGTCGCCACAAGGTCGCCACCTATAACTCCGTCGTCGAAAGTTTCGGTGGCGACTAAATGTGGTCGCCACCGAATATATACTTTTCAGTGGCGACTTTTGTCGCCATTGATGTAGCACAAATAAGGCCATGGATGTATAGTTTTTAGTAGCGACTTATGTCGCCACTGAAAGACATGTTTCAGTGGCGACTTTGGTCACCACTGAAAGATACCACATGTTTCAATGGCCGGTGAAGACCTCTACCATCGCTTTCCAGACCACCGCCTCCGGCTGCCAAACCTCCGTCCCCGGTTGTCAAACCTCTGCCTCCGGCCGTCGGATCTCCACTTTCATGACCACCTTATATTTTTTTTTAAAATGGCTCATGGACGGATTCGAAGGCGGGACATGATGCATAGTAGTGTCCACAGCAACCACTGAGCCATATATTAAATTTTGTTATATAATTTCATTCTAATATATTTATTATGTTTTCTACCTTCGGTGGCGACTTTCCAAGGTCGCCACTGAATGTGTTGAAGGGTTAAACATTTCGGTGGTGACTTTCCAAGGTTGCCACTAAAGGTGTTGAAGGGCTAGACGTTTTAGTGGCGACTTTTTGAGGTCGCCACCAAATGTAACGAAGGGTTAGACGTTTTGGTGGCAACTTTTCAGGGTCGCCACCGAATGTGTTGAATGTTTAAACGTTTTGGTGGCGACGTTTCAAGGTCACCACCGAATGTGATGAAGGGCTAGACGTTTCGGTGGCGACCTTTTGAGGTCGCCACCGAATGTAATGAAGGGTTAGAGGTTTCAGTGGCGACTTTTCAGAGTCGCCATCGAATGTGTTGAAGGGTTAAACATTTTGGTGGCGACTTTCCAAGGTCGCCACTGAATGTGTTGAAGGGCTAGACGTTTCGGTGGCGACTTTTCAAGGTCGCCACCGAATGTAATGAATGGTTAGACGTTTCGGTGGCGACTTTTCATGGTCGCTACCGAATATGTTGAAGGGTTGAATGTTTCAGTGGCGACATTTTGAGGTCGCCATCGAATGTAATGATAGTTAGATGTTTCGGTGGCGACTTTTCAAGGTCGCCACCGAATGTGTTGAAGGGTTAAACGTTTCGGTGGCGACTTTGCAAGGTCGCCACCGAATGTAATGAAGGGTTAGAGGTTTCAGTGGCGACTTTTCAAGGTCGCCACCGAATATTGTACATTGGGCGGCGACTTCCTCTTGTCGCCACCAAAAAGATATAAGAAATATAAATGGTGGCGACTTTATTTAGTCGCCACTGAAAAGTAACTTTCAGTGACAACATTTTAGTCGCCACCTATTGAACAGTTTTTTGTAGTGCACCATGACGATGGTCATTGCCCTATCCTGGCAATAGGGTCAGAAAGGTTTTATATTGCTATGACGATAGCTTGAGGCTTAGAGAGTGCATATGGATGGGTATATGAGTTGTATCCTATTGAGGATACTTGTACATATTAATAAGGAGAGGAATTGTTGATCCTTCGGGAAAGATACAAAGAATCCTATTAATATTTGAGACCAAGGTAAGGAGACACGGGAGGAACCTACGGGTGAACCGTGAGCCTGATCTTACAAAAGAGAAATCATCCTGTGGAGTTGGTCTAGGGTGTGTCAGTGGCCATGCTTCGAGACGTCGTGCCGTGCCCGCCATGTGGCCTGGTTGGGTACTGGACGAGTGGGCTCAAGCTATTGCCCCGCAGCAAGGGGTCAGGACGTGCCACGTGGTGGCTACGTATTAGTTGTTTGATAGATAGAAGTTGATTGTGTTTGATTAATAGGATTGTCACGAGGTGACTAGTACCCAAGTGAATGTGTTAAGTATTGTTTGATTAACAGAATTGTCACGAGGTGACCAGTACCCGAGTGAATGGGTTAAGTATATTTGCCACGTGGTGGCCAGTAGCCTGAGTGCACGGGTTCGAAGTAGAAAAGCCACGTAGTGGCTAGTAGAAACCCCAGAGTTGGGGAGATTAAGTAGATGTATGTTTAGCATCTATGTGTACGTACAAATTATCTGTGTTTGCATATAATTGCTGATTGTGCAGCGTAGTGGTAACGTACAGGATTACGTCACCACACGTCTTGTTTGATTCAGACATGCTGAAACGTGAGAAGACCGGTAAGTAAAAGCCGGCCCTATATGTTACATGTTACTTGCTGATTGATGACGTGGAACAAACTGCTACATGCTTATGTCTGTTAAATGCATGTGAGTGTTTGGGTGAAATTTCTATTGTTGTGTGATCACCAAGAATGTATGCTAACTAACAGTAACTAGTTGTTTTTGCATGTGGTTGTGTATGACTCCCAAACCCAGCGCTATGTTACCCACCTTGCGCCGGGGATGGGATTGTCCTCACTGAGTCACGTGGTTAAGACTCACACCTCATTTTTACTACACAGAGACAGGTTAAGTACAGGTGGAAGAAGTCTCGGTGGAACGAGAGTTGAGCAACACTTTCCAAGACCCACAACTTGTTCATGTGGGTGAATAAAGTGTAATTGTAATTTAATTTACTTTATTATTGTATCATAAAGTAAAGGGTAGACGTACCCAATTAGAATGTATTACTAACTCTAGAACTGTCAGCTTCACACACCCTAAAGATCAGGATTTATTTTACTGCGATATAGGGAAAATTTGTTTTCAAAATGTATATATATACATATATCTGTTGCATGTGAATAGGATAGGCATCATCTTCGGATGTGTAGCCAGTACACAAGTTATATATATTATGTGTGTTTTCCTATATCTATATCCTGAAGCGGCACTGGCCGTGGATTTGCTTGCCTAGGATTGGCCACCATTCCGGTGTAGCCATGGTATTATACTGCATGTGGATGTATTTTCAATTACAGATATTTTGTTAATTAGGTGATAAGGAATACAAGCACAGGGATATTCCTTGTGTCTGTGCCGGTCACGGTCCTCTAAACGGGGGTCGTGGCAGTTTTCGCCGATGAGAGTTTCAAAAACTTGATATTCATTATTCTTCTTTTAATCATTTTTTGCCGATGAGTATTTCGAAAACTTGATATTCATTTTTATTTTTTTAATTAGTTTTCGCCGATGAGCGTTTTGAAAACTTGATATTCATTTTTCTTTTTTTAATCAGTTTTCGCCGATGAGTGTTTCGAAAACTTGATATTCATTTTTCTTGTTTTTTATCTGTTTTCGCCGATGAGTATTTCGAAAACTTGATATTCATTTTTCATTTTTAATAAGTTTTCACCAATGACTGTTTCGAAAACTTAATCTTCATTTCTTTTAATCAGTTTTCGTCGATGAGTGTTTCGAAAACTAGATATTCATTTTTCTTTTTTTAATTAGTTTATGCCGATGAGTGTTTCGAAAACTTGATATTCATTTTTCTTTTTTAATCAGTTTTTGACGATGAGTTTTCGCTAGTGAGTCTTTCGAAAACTTGATATTCATTTTTCTTTTTTTAATCAGTTTTTGACGATTAGTGTTCCGAAAACTTGATTTTCATTTTTATTTTTTTTAATCAGTTTTCGCCGATGAGTGTTTCGAAAACTTGATATTCATTTTTCATTTTTAATAAGTTTTCACCAATGACTGTTTCGAAAACTTAATCTTCATTTTTTTAATTAGTTTTCGTCGATGAGTGTTTCGAAAACTTGATATTCATTTTTCTTTTTTAGTAAGTTTTCGCTAGTGAGTGTTTCGAAAACTTGATATTCATTTTTCTTTTTTTAATCATTTTTTTACGATTATTGTTTCGAAAACTTGATTTTCATTTTTATTTTTTTAATCAATTTTCGACGATGAGTGTTTCGAAAACTTGATTTTCATGTTTCTTTTTCTTAATCAGTTTTCACCGATAAGTGTTTCGAAAACGTGATATTCATTTTTCTTTTTTTTTAACCAGTTTTCGCCGATGATTGGACGTCCGTGACCGGCACGGGAGGTAGGATTTCTCCTATCCCGTAAGCCTCTAATCCCTGATTGACATTCTTATATATGCATAACTACCAATTTCTATTACAAACAATATATCGTATATATGGTCATCCCTATCCGGTGACCTAAGTAGCAGGCAATCCACGGCTCGCTCAACGCCGCTTCAGTCTATACATATACACATGATCAACCACACGTACATATAATATACATATCGATCACGCGCTTCAGGGCGGGTGATCGATCCTATTCACATGCAGAATTTCCTATGTACAGTCAAGTATATATATTCAATCACACACCTGCATATAATTTACATATTGATCACACGCCTCAATGCGTGTGATCTATCCTATTCGCACGCGGAAGCCGTATTTTCACACAACCAAGTATTCAGTCACACATATATATAAATTTACATATTGACCACACGCTCAGTGCATGTGATCTATCCTATTCACATGCGGAAGTCACATCCATATATATATATACACATGATATTCATCATATCACAACCTATGTTCCCAACAACCAGACCAATCTTTAACCTGTATGAAGCCGACAATTCTAGAGTGTGACATATACATATACATATATAGCAACTGTACAAAACAATGCTATACCAAAATGAATCATATACATATACATCCTGACAAAATACATATATCAATACTACCCACGCGAACAATGCGTGCGGCCTCTAAGTCTGCCCGCCTCCCTGAGAAGAAGTGGAAGCGCTCCCAATGCCTATACCACCTGTGTCTGTAACATTTAACATTGGGGTGAGTCAAACAGACTCAGTGAGAGGCTTTCCCATCCCTGGTGTAGTAACGGGTACCACTACAACTGGGGAAAGGAGCCAATCACAAGCACATACGCATATAACAGATTTTAAATTTCCATATATTAAGTGGTCAGGCAATTAGCATATGTCATATTCACAAAAAGAATTCAAAGCATGGTTCTACATACATTTCAATTCACACATACATCATATCATAGTTTAACATACAACTTCCTGTGGATATCCATGTTCAAATAACTGTATTCGTAAATTGGCCCGAAGGCATATCTCCGTTAGGAGAGAATCTGGTAGGAACCTAGTTGATCATTCTAGGAACCCCTGGCCCCAAGACTTTACTTGGAACATTAGTCTGACCCCAAGACTTCACTTCGAGCATAGCCGGCGACTCATCTGACCTCGGTTTACACAAGGAAATAGCCACAATGTGGTGTACTCATATACTTTGCAATTCTGAGAGTTTGACTCAAGATAACAGACTTAATCTACCCGGACCACCCGTGATAGACTCGGTTCCGCGTTGTACCATAAATGACCCCTATGGACCACTACTTATTTATTTTACTTCTTTTTAGGAAATTCTAAATTTCCAAGTGGTTTTCTAATTCGGAATCCCTCGGTCTTTAAACAAGGTCACCTATGTTCATTTTCTTTAAGAGCTTACATACACCACCACACTTTTCAGCTAATAATCAATAAGGTTGGTTTCTAGTACCACAAGACTCTCCCAAATAAAATTGACTCGATCCTACCCCCGATCTTATATAGGTCCCGAGGACCTTCTTTCCATATAAGGCTCCTTGAGCACCATCGCTTTTACAGTTCACGTATACACATAAGGCATGTTATAACATATATTATAATTTAGGAACAACAATAGCATGTTATCTAATATATAATTCCTACAAATAGGCAAGAAGGCAAACCACATATCCATATCCGCAGTCAACCCTATAGGACAAGGATGGGAAAGCCCCTGACCTGGTTGGCCCCTCGGATCGGCTCTCGGTGTGCCCGAAGGTCCACTCACTGTATGGTGCCCTATACACATATACTTGATAGATTTAGCAACTTGAAATTCAACCACTATCGTGTACATGTAACGCTAATGCTCATGTTCTCTCTAATTAATTCCATAGACTAGTTGTTGGCTTGGAATGCCCTCAACTAGTTTTTGGAACACCTAGCATGCTTCTAATTCGTGTCCAACCCTTGCTTAATCACACTATTCGGAAGCGTTGAATTTGGGAATGCAAGGTTACCCAATTCCACCTCTATGTGTTCATGTGAAGTTTCCATTGCTCAAGTCTTGAATTTATGGCTCAAGAGAGGCATAAATCCTATTTGTCCAAGATTTCCATTTACCAAAATAACTTTCAACACTTTACCTACACATGAATACACATATCCGGATACGCGTACAATTGGAAAATTGCCTCTTTTTCCCCGAACGGGGTTCCGGGTGAGACGGGGATTACTCGGGTTTTAACCCCTCGTACATTCCAATAATTTTAACAATTATATAATTACCATTCCACCTATTAAAGCATCCCAAATCAGTCCACAACACCCTTAAACATTACCAATCATATTTTCCTACTAGTTTTCCAACCCGGATAAATTCCATCAAATTAGTTCCGGTTCCTAAGCTTCCAACTCACTCCCTAACATGCAAGTACTTCAATTTAGGTTCTAGAATACCCAGATTGAATCAAATGGGGTCTTTCCAAAAATCCCTAAAATTGATAAAATTGGGGTTTGAGAGTTTCGGGACTTCTCACCTCGATTCAACCGGTTAGAAGGACGATATGGAGTAGAGAAGACTCCCAGCCACCTTCCCCGGTGAAGAGACAGCGTTTTCCGGCGTGGAAGCTCTCTCCCTTCGTTTTCTCTCTCTAACCCGTCACTCTCTCTCTCTAGCACAACGGAGGCGTTTTCCGGCGAACAGCAACTCCAGCTCTCTTCCTCACACGTCCGGCCACCTCCACGCGATCTCCCTTCCCCCGTGTATTTTCCCGTTCGCTGCCACGCCTCACCCCTCTCTCCCTCCGTGTTTCTTTCCGTCGACCCCTTCCCTTTCACAATCTGCTTTCTTTTTCCTTTCTTTTCTCTTTTATTCCTCTTTTCTTATATTACATATATATATATATAATAAATTAATATATATACATATTACTAAAAGAAAATCTGGTATAAAAATAAATAAGAAAAGAAAAATATAAAAAAATTAGGATTTACAAAATTTGTATTTTTTTTTAAAAAAATAAGCAATAGGATAGTGTGTGCTTCTATCCATTTTTAACTTTAAATAAATTAATTAAATTAGACAAATAATGCTAATTAAATATCCTCGGGTATTACAACTTAATATTCATTTTTCTTTTTTTAATAAGTTTTCACCGATGAGTGTTTCGAAAACTTGATATTAATTTTTCTTTTTTTAATTAGTTTATGCCGATGAGTATTTCGAAAACTTAATATTCATTTTTCTTTTTTAATTAGTTTTGGTCGATGAGTGTTTCGAAAACTTGATAATCATTTTTGTTTTTTTAATAAGTTTTCACCGACGAGTGTTTCGAAAACTTGATATTCATTTTTCTTTTTTAATCAGTTTTCGTCGATGAGTGTTTTCGAAAACTTTATATTCATTTTTCTTTTTTTAATCAGTTTTCGCCGATAAGTGTTTTGAAACTTGATAGTCATTTTTCTTTTTTTTAATCAGTTTTCGCCGATGAGTGTATTGAAAACTTGATATTCATTTTTCTGTTTTTTAATCAGTTTTCGCCGATGAGTATTTTGAAAACTTGATATTCATTTTTGTTTTTTTTCATTTTTTGTCGATTAGTGTTTTGAAAACTTGATATTCATTTTTCTTTTATTAATCAGTTTTCGCCGATGAGTATTTTGAAAACTTGATATTCATTTTTTATTTTTTTAATCAGTTTTCGCCGATAAGTCTTCTGAAAACTTGATATTCGTTTTTTTAATCAGTTTTTCCCGATGAGTGTTTTGAAAACTTGATATTCATTTTTCTTTTTTTAATCAGTTTTTGTCGATGAATGTTTCGAAAACTTGATATTTATTTTTCTTTTTTTAAATAGTTTTCGGCGATTAGTGTTTCGAAAACTTGATATTCATTTTTTTTTCTCTTAATCAGTTTTCGTCAATGAGTGTTTCGAAAACGTAATATTCAATTTTCTTTATTTAATTAGTTTTCACTGATTAGGGTTTCGAAAACTTGATATTCATTTTTCTTTTTTTAGTAAGTTTTCGCTAATGAGTGTTTCGAAAACTTGATATTCATTTTTCTTTTTTTTTAATCAGTTTTCGCCGATGAGTGTTTCGAAAACTTGATAGTCATTTTTCTATTTTTAATCTTTTTTCGCCGATGTTTCGAAAACTTGATATTTGTTTTTCTTATTTTAATCAGTTTTCGCCGATGAGTGTTTCGAAAACTTGATATTCATTTTTCTTTTTTTAATCAGTTTTTTCGATGAGTGTTTCGAAAACTTGATATTCATTTTCCTTTTTTTTAATCAGTTTTCGCCGATGAGTGTTTTCGAAAACTTGATATTCAGTTTTCTTTTTTTAATCAGTTTTCACCGATGAGTTTTCTGAAAACTTGATATTCATTTTTCTTTTTTTTTAATCAGTTTTCGCCGATGACTGTTTCGAAAACTTGATATTTATTTTTCTTTTTTTAATCAGTTTTTGCCGATGAGTGTTTCAAAAACTTGATAGTCATTTTTCGTTTTTTTAATCAGTTTTCGCCGATGAGTGTTTCGAAAATGTAATATTCATTTTTCTTTATTTAATTAGTTTTAACCGATGAGTGCTCTGAAAACTTGATATTCATATTTCTTTTTTTTAATCAGTTTTCGCCGATGAGTGTTTCGAAAACATGATATTTATTTTTCTTTTTTAATCAGTTTTCTCCGATGAGTGTTTTGAAAACTTGATAGTCATTTTTTAATCATTTTCGCCGATGAGTGTTTCGAAAACTTGATATTCATTTTTCTTTTTTTAATCAGTTCTCGCCGATGAGTGTTTTCGAAAACTTGATATTCAATTTTTTTAATCAGGTTTCACCGATGAGTGTTCTAAAAATTTGATATTCATTTTTCTTTTTTTTAATCAGTTTTCGCCGATGAGTGTTTCGAAGACTTGATATTTATTTTTCTTTTTTTTAATCAGTTTTCGCCGATGAGTGTTTCAAAAACTTGATAGTCATTTTTCTTTTTTTAATCATTTTTCGCCGTTGAGTGTTTCGAAAACTTGATATTCATTTTTCTTTTTTTAATCAGTTTCCACCAATGAGTGTTTCGAAAACTTGATATTCATTTTTCTTTTTTTTATCTATTTTCGCCGATTAGTGTTTCGAATACTTGATATTCATTTTTCTTTTTTAATAAGTTTTCACCGATTAGAGTTTCGAAAAGTTAATCTTCATTTTTATTTTTGTAATACTCGAGAATATTCTAACTAGCATTACAAATTAAATTAAATTAATTCATTTAAGAATGGAAAATATTTTTTTATTATTATTTATTTTATCATATCAAGTTCTTTTTCTTTCTTTGTGATATGCATATATATATATATATATATATATGTAAAAAAAGAAAAGGAGACAGCAAAAGAAAAACACAAAAAGAAAGGGAAGGGAGGCGTGAAGGGGGTCGACGGAAACACGAGAGAAGAGGGGGAGGAGCACCGTTTGGGCGTGGTGCACGGAAGAGCACGGACGGGCTGAGCACGGAGGAGAGGTGGCCAGACGTTCGTGGTGGCCGGAGTTCACCGTCCGTCGCCGTCGTTTGGCTAGAGAGAGAGAGAGCTACGGGCTAGTGAGAGAAAGCAAAGGGAGAGAGTTTCTCGCCGAAAAATGCCGTTTCTTCACCGGGGACGGTAGCTGGGAGACTCCTCTACTCCATATCGTCCTTCTAACCGGTTGAATCGAGGTGAGAAGTACCGAAACTCTCAAACCCCAATTTTATCAATTTTAAGGATTTTTGGAAAGACCCCAATTGATTCAATCTGAGTATTCTGGGTCCTAAATTGAAGTATATGCATGTTAGGAAGTGAGTTGGAAGCTTAGGAACCGGAATTTATTTGATCGAAGTTATCCGGGTTGGAAAACTAGTAGGAAAATATGATTGGTAATGTTTAAGGGTGTTGTAGAATGAGTTGGGGTGCATTGAAAGGGTGAATGATAATTATATAAGTATTAGGAATTATTGGAATGTACGAGGGATTAAAACCTGAGTAATTCTCGTCTCACCCGGAACCCGGTTCGGGGAAAAAGAGACACTTTCCTAATTTTACGCGTATCCGGATAGGTGTATTCGTGTGTAGGTAAAGTATTGAAAGTTAATTCGGTAAATGGAAATTTTAGACAAGTAGAATTTATGACTCTCTTGAGTCATAAATTCAAGACTTGGGTAATGGGAATTTCATATGGACACATAGAGATGAAATTGGGTAACCTTGCATTCCCAACTCAAGGCTTCCGAATAGTGTGATTTAGCAAGGGTTGGACACGATTAGAAGCATGCTAGGTGTTCCGAAAACTAGTTCAGGGCATTCCAAGCCAACAACTAGTCTATGGAATTAATTAGAAAGAACATGAGCGTTAGCGTTACATGTACACTATAGTGGTTGAAATTGCAAGTTTCTGAATCTCTCAAGTAAATGTGTATAGGGCACCATACAGTAAGTGGACCTTCGGGCACACCGAGAGCCGATACGAGGGGCCAACCAGGTGAGGGGCTTTCGTATCCCTGTCCTATAGGGTTGACTGCGGATATGGATATATGGTTTGCCTTCTTGCCTATTTGTAGGAATTACATGTTAGATAACATGCTATTGTTATTCCTAAATTACAGTATATGTGAAAACGTGCTATATGTGTGTTTGTGAATTGTAAAAGCAATTGTGGCTCAAGGAGCCTTATATGAAAAGAAGGTCCACGGGACCTATACGATATCGGGGGTAGGATCGAGTAAATACTATCTGAAGGGTGTGGTTTTGTATGTAAGTCCTTAAAGAGGATAGACCTAGGTGACTTTGTTCTGAACCAAGAGTCCGAATTAGAAACCACTTGAAAATCTAGAATTGCCTAAGAAGAAGTAAAATGAACAAGTAGTGGTCCATAGAGGTCATTTATGGTACAACGCGGGAACCGAGTCTATCACGAGTAGTCCGGGTAGATTGAGTCTCTTGTCTTGAATCAACCCACAGAAATACATAATATATGAGTACACCACATTGTGGCTATTGCCTTGGTAAACCGAGGTCAGATGACTCGCCGGCTATGCTCCAAGTGAAGTCTTGGAGTCAGACTATTGTTCCAAGTATAGTCTTGGGACCAGGGGTTCCTAGAATGATCAACTAGGTTCCCATATTGCTCACGTGAGATATTGCCTTCGAGCCAGATTCTCTCCTAACGGAGATATTGCCTTCGGGCCAGTTTATGATTATGATTACTTGAATACAGAGGACCACATGGAATTATATGTTAAATCATGATATGATGTATGTGTGAATTTAAATGTATGTAAATCCATCCTTTAAATTCTTTATTGTGAATATGATATAAGCTAATTGCCTGACCACTTAATATATGGAATTTTAATCCGTTATATGCGTATGTGGTTGTGATTGGCTCCTCTTCCCTAGTTGTAGTGGTACCCGCTACTACACCAGGAATGGGAAAGCCTCTCACTGAGTCTGTTTGACTCACCCCAATGTTACATGTTACAGACACAGGTGGTATAGGCATCGGGAGCGCTTCCACTTCATCTCAGGGAGGCGAACAGACTTAAAGACCGCACGCATTGTTCGCGTGGGTAGTACTACTATATGTATTTTGACATGATGTATATGTATATGATTCTTTTGGTATAGCATTGTTTTGTACAGTTGCTATATGCATATATGTTTTGTACAGGTTAAAGATTGGTCTGGTTGTTGGGATCATAGGTTATGATATGATGAATATCATGTGTATATATATATATGATTGTGACTTCCGCATGTGAATAGGATAGATCACACGCACTGAGCGTGTGGTCAATATGTAAATTATATATATGTGTGACTGAATACTTGATTGTGTGAAAATACGGCTTCCGCATGTGAGTAGGATATGTCACACGCATTGAGGCGTGTGATCAATATGTATATTTTATGCAGGTGTGTGATTGAATAATATGCTTGATTGTACACAGGGATTCTGCATGTGAATAGGATAGATCACCCGCCCTTAAGCGCATGATCAATATGTATATTATATGTACGTGTGATTGATTATGTGTATATGTATAGACTGAAGCGGCGTTGAGCGAGCCGTGGATTGCGTGCTACATAGGTCACCGGATAGGGATGACTATATATACTATATATTGTTTGTAATAGAAATGGGTAGTTATGCATATATAAGAATGTCAATTAGGAATTAGAGGCTTACGGGATAGGAGAAATCCTACCTCCCGTGCCGGTCACGGACGTCCGATAGGGGGTCGTGACAAACTTGGTGTCAGAGCCTGGTTAGTTTAAACTGTATGAAGCCATAGGTATGACCGGGTGTCGGTTTACCCCTCTTTGTGTACCCGGGCACAACGTGGGAGTAAAAAGGCACTTGTGGAAGTACCTAGGAAATTGTGTCAGCCTTTCTTTCTACTCTCTTTTATACGAAATGTCATTAATATACGTGTACTTATTAGGTGTGGTCCTTGTGCAGTATAGGGATGCCACCTATTACGAGACGGACTAGGGGTGGAGGGAGAACTTCTGCTGAAATTGACCAAGAGTCAGTTCGGGAGGAGGGAATGCCCACCCGAGGCCGAGGTAGAGGCCGTACCCGAGGCCGAGGTAGAGGTCGTGCTCGAGGTCGAGGTAGAGTACCAGTGAGAGGGGAAGAGAGGAGACAGTCACCGAAACCTCAACCTCAAGTAGAGACAGGTGCACCTTCCGTGGCGGAAATGCTCACGGCCGGATTTCAGGAACTAAGAGAAGAGATGACGAGGCAAATACAGAGGGAGGTACGCCGGTTGATAGTCGGCGAGGAAGAACAAGAGAGAGTTCCCAGCAATCAAGAGATGGAGGTTGTTGAGGAAGAGGATAGGGAATGGCAACAACCACAGGAGATGCCTCGTGAACCGCGGGCAGCACCCAGAGAGCTGCCAATTTCAAAATTTCTAAAGCTTCATCCACCCACTTTCTGCGGAACTAGTGAGAAAGAGGATCCGCAGTACTTTATCAGGGATGTGGTCAGAATTGGGCGCACGCTGAGGTGCTTAGGCCATGAATTGGTGGAATTAGCTTCATTCCAGCTGAAGGGAGCGGCTAGAGTATGGATAGAGTCCGTACAGACGAGGTATTCACGTAGAGTGGCACCGATGACCTGGGAAGATTTTCAGAGGGAATTCCTGGGTCGGTTTCTACCTGAAGGTACCAAAGATGCGAAGCGTCAGCAATTTGAGGAATTGTGGATGACGCCTAACATGACCGTGACGGAGTATGAATTACTTTTTACGGAACTGGCTCAATTCTCACCCCTGAGTTAGTTCCTGATGAAGAGGCGAGGATCAAGAGATTCATACACCGACTCACGGAGCCGTTGTTTATTTCTTTATTACCTTAGAGGAGACAGTTTGAGACTTTAGCTCAAGCAGCAGACTATGCTAGAATGATTGAAACCAGTAAGAGGTATGGGACGTCTGTTGATCCTAAAGTCAAGTTAATTACAGGCAGTGACAACCAAGGAGGTGGAAGTAAGAAAAGGAAGACAACAGGTGGAGGTGCAGGATATTCAGGGTCCGCAGGAGGGCAATCCTCAACTACCACCTATCAAACAGGTACAAGAGGTAATGTTCAAGGGGGACAGAGGGAACAAGGGGGTGGAAATGCCGGTAAGACAAAGCCCCAGTGTGTGACTTGCGGCAGATTTCATTCTGGCATATGTCGGAAACTGACAGGTGGATGCTACCATTGCGGCCAGATGGGTCATATGGCTAGAGAGTGTCCAAAGAAGAAAGAGGGTACAAGTGTGAGAAGCAATCCGATGCCGAGGAGTACACCTATTCCAGCTCCACCAGTGAGAGCCGTGCCACCACAGGTAGCAAGTACAGGTGCAGCTAGAGGCCGTGGTGCAGGGTCTGGTGGCTGAGGGCCAGGGGCGGTAGGTGGAGGACAGGCGCGGGTATTTGTACTCTCTCAGCAGGATGCTCATGCATCAAATGCAGTTGTGACAGGTACTCTTATTGTCTGCTCTCTTGAAGCACGAGTCTTATTTGATTCCGGCTCCACTCATTCCTATGTGTCACATGCATTTGCCTCTAAATTCGACAAAAGTCCATCTAGAATGGAAGAAACAGTACTGGTCTCTACACTAATGGGAAAATCGGTACAACTAGAGTATGTGCACAAGTCTTGCATTGTGGAGGTCGATGGTCATGAGACTGTGGTAGACCTTCGGTTGTTGTGGATGGTTGATCTTGACGTGATCCTCGGAATGGATTGCTTGTCGTCTTGCCATGCGGGTGTTGACTGCAGGGCTAAATGCTTGAAATTCAATATGCCAAACGAGGAGCCTTTTGTGATACGGGGTGATGGAGCTGCACCGTATCCAAGCTTGATCTCGGCTTTGAAGGTGTCCAAGTTACTTGCAAAGGGATGCAAAGGGTACTTGGCATTTGTCCAAAATACCACGAAAGAAGTACTTTCACCGACTCAAGTACCTGTGGTGCGAGAGTTCTTGGATGTATTTCCAGAAGAATTGCCGGGGTAGCCGCCCGACCCTGAGATTGAATTTGGAATTGAGTTGCAACCTGGTACTCAGCCTATCTCCACACCACCCTACCGTATGGCTCCGAAAGAGCTGAAGGAGCTACATACACAATTGCAAGAATTGCATGAAAAGGGTTTTATAAGACCCAGTTTCTCTACTTGGGGTGCACCGGTCCTTTTTGTAAAGAAGAATGACGGATCTTTGCGGTTGTGTATCGATTACCGAAAGTTAAACAAGGTGACGATTCGCAATCAGTATCCACTGCCGAGGATAGATGACCTATTTGATCAGTTGCAGGGTGCGAAGCGGTTTTCCAAAATTGATTTGCGATCTGGGTACCATCAGTTAAAGATTCGTAAATCAGACATACCTAAGACCGCATTCCGGACCCGATATGGGCATTACGAGTTCTTGGTGATGTCTTTCGGATTAACTAATGCTCCTGCAGCGCTCATGGACCTGATGAACAGGGCCTTTAAACCATTTCTAGACCGATTTGTCATTGTCTTCATTGACGACATATTGGTTTATTCAAAGAATTCTGAGGAACATGCAGAACACTTGAGACTAGCATTACAGAGGTTGAGAGAGGAAAAACTGTATGCCAAGTTCTCTAAGTGTGAATTCTGGCTTGACAGAGTTGCCTTTTTGGGTCAGTGGTATCATCAGAGGGAATCCACGTTGATCCAAGTAAGGTAGAGGCAGTGAAGAATTGGTCCCAGCCTACCTCTGTTACCGAAATTCCCAGTTTCTTGGGTTTGGCGGGATATTATAGAAGATTTGTGCAGGACTTCTCTAAGGTTGCTGCACCTATGACTAGATTGACACAGAAAGGAGTGAAGTTTGTATGGGATGACAAGTGTGAGCAGAGTTTTGAGAAGCTGAAAGACAGTCTCACCACCGCTCCGGTGCTGACATTACCTGAAGGTACAGGAGGGTATGTAGTATATTGTGATGCGTCGAGAATCGGGTTAGGGTGTGTCTTGATGCAACATGGCAAGGTGATTGCGTATGCATCGCGGCAACTGAGGAAGCATGACAAGAACTACCCGACTCACGACCTCGAAATGGCGGCTGTAGTATTCGCTTTGAAAATATGGAGACACTACTTATATGGTGAGACTTGTGAAATTTATACAGACCACAAAAGCCTCAAATACATTTTCGAGCAGAAAGACTTGAACTTGAGACAATGTCGATGGTTGGAGTTGTTGAAAGACTACGACTGCACGATCTTGTATCATCCAGGAAATGCTAATGTGGTAGCCGATGCTCTGAGTCGGAAATCCATGGGCAGTCTTGCTCATATAAGTGAAGAAAGGAGACCGTTAATTAGAGAACTGCACGAGTTAGAGCAAACGGGAAATCAGTTTGAGATTGGAAGTTCTAACTCACTTTTAGCCCATTTGCAAGCTAAGTCCTCTTTGGTCGAAGAGGTGAAGGCTAGACAAGACGAAGATACCGACCTCAAGCAAATTAGGGATACCATAACTAAAGAGAGAGGGGACGACGTCCGATTCTCTATAGATGATTTTGGGATACTTCGGTTGGAGGGACGGTTGTGTGTCCCTATAGTTGATAACTTGAAAGAAAGAATTCTTGAAGAAGCACACCGGACAGCGTATACAATCCATCCGGGAGCTAATAAAATGTATCATGACCTGAAACAGTTATATTGGTGGAATGGCATGAAGAGGGATGTTGCAAATTATGTAGCCAGGTGTTTAGTGTGCCAGCAAGTCAAGGCTGAGCACCAGAAGCCCGCCGGGACATTACAGTAGATAGAAATACCTGAGTGGAAATGGGAGAGGATTAACTATGGATTTTGTAACAGGGTTGCCAAGATCACAACGTGGATTTGATTCGGTTTGGGTGATAGTGGATCGCATGACTAAGTCCGCGCACTTTCTGCCAGTTAAGACCACTTACGGAGTGAGTCAATATGCACAGATTTATATATCAGAGATCATTAGATTGCACGGTGTGCCAGTGTCCATAATATCTGATAGAGGGCCACAGTTCACTTCCAGGTTTTGGAAGTCATTGCAGGAAGTGTTGGGAACAAGAGTTGATCTGAGTACTGCGTTCCACCCACAGACCGACGGGCAATCAGAAAGAACCATTCAGATTCTTGAGGACATGCTTTGGGCGTGTATTATGGATTTCGCCGGAAGTTGGGAAAGGTATTTACCTTTGGCTGAGTTTGCGTACAATAACAGTTATCAAGCAAGTATTCAAATGGCACCTTTCGAGGCTCTGTACGGCCGTAGGTGCAGATCCCCGATTGGGTGGTTCGAGGTCGGAGAAGCTAGCCTCGTCAGCCCAGAATTGCTACAAGATGCCTTGCAGAAAGTAAAGTGTATAAGGGAGAGGTTACTGACGGCTCAGAGTAGGCAAAAGTCTTATTCAGACAATCGAAGAAGAGAACTGGAGTTTGCCGTTGGTGACAGGTGTTCTTGAGAATATCACCGATGAAAGGCGTAATGCGGTTCGGTAAGAAGGGAAAGTTGAGTCCTCGGTATATTGGACCGTTTGAAATCTTAGAACAAATTGGGAATGTAGCGTATCGGTTGGAATTTCCTACGGAATTAGAGGGGGTACACCCTGTCTTTCATATATCGATGCTTCGAAAGTATCTTCCCGATCCCTCGCACATGATCCAATCGCAAGACGTGCAACTAACCGAAAATATGATGTATGAAGAGGAGCCAGTTGAAATCTTAGATCGGCAGTTGAAGAAACTCAGGACGAAGGAGATTCCATGTGTTAAAGTTCTGTGGAGAAACCACTCGACTGAGGAAGCTACATGGGAGGTCGAGGGTGAAATGCGCAGGACGTATCCTCATCTATTTCGAGACTATGGTTAGTATTTTGTTTGAAATTCAGCGACCGAATTTCTTAAGGGGGGAAGATTGTAATACCCGAGAATATTCTAACTAGCATTACGAATTAAATTAAATTAATTCATTTAAGAATGGAAAATATTTTTTTATTATTTTTTATTTTATCATATCAAGTTCTTTTTCTTTCTTTGTGATATGCATATATATGTATATATATATATATATATATATATATATATATATATATATATATATATTATATTATATCAAGGAATAAGAAAAGAGTAAAAGAAAAAAAAAGGAAAAAGAGACCAGATTGTGTTTATTTTAGTGATATATATATATATATATATCTATATATATATATACATATATATATACATATATATATATATATATATATATATATATATATATATATGTGTGTGTAAATAAAGGAAAGGAGACAGCAAAAGAAAAAAACAAAAAGGGAAGGGAGGCGTGAAGGGGGTCGACGGAAACACGAGAGAAGAGGGGGAGGAGCACCGTTTGGGCGTGGTGCACGGACGGGCTGAGCACGGAGGAGAGGTGGTCGGACGTTCGTGGTGGCCGGAGTTCGCTGTCCGTCGCCGGAAAACGCCGTTTCTTCACCGGGGAAGGTAGCTGGGAGTCTCCTATACTCCATATCGTCCTTCTAACTGGTTGAAGCGAGGTGAGAAGTCCCGAAACTCTCAAACCCCAAATTTATCAATTTTAGGGATTTTTGGAAAGACCCCAATTGATTCAATCTGAGTATTCTGGGTCCTAAATTGAAGTATATGCATGTTAGGAAGTGAGTTGGAAGCTTAGGAACCAGAATTTGTTTGATGGAAGTTATCCGGGTTGGAAAACTAGTAGGAAAATATGATTGGTAATGTTTAAGGGTGTTGTAGAATGAGTTGGGGTGCATTGAAAGGGTGAATGATAATTATATAAGTATTAAAAAATATTGGAATGTACGAGGGATTAAAACCCGAGTAATTCCCGTCTCACCCGGAACCCGGTTTGGGGAAAAAGAGACACTTTCCTAATTTTACGCGTATCCGGATAGGTGTATTCGTGTGTAGGTAAAGTATTGAAAGTTAATTCGGTAAATGGAAATTTTAGACAAGTAGAATTTATGACTCTCTTGAGTCATAAATTAAAGACTTGGGTAATGGGAATTTCATATGGACACATAGAGATGAAATTGGGTAACCTTGCATTCCCAACTCAAGGCTTCCGAATAGTGTGATTTAGCAAGGGTTGGACACGATTAGAAGCATGCTAGGTGTTCCGAAAACTAGTTGAGGGCATCCCAAGCCAACAACTAGTCTATGGAATTAATTAGAAAGAACATGAGCGTTAGCGTTACATGTACCCTATAGTGGTTGAAATTGCACGTTTCTGAATCTCTCAAGTAAATGTGTATAGGGCACCACACAGTAAGCGGACCTTCGGGCACACCGAGAGCCGATACGAGGGGCCAACCAGGTGAGGGGCTTTCCTATCCCTGTCTTATAGGGTTGACTGCGGATATGGATATATGGTTTGCCTTCTTGCCTATTTGTAGGAATTACATGTTAGATCACATGCTATTGTTATTCCTAAATTACAGTATATGTGAAAACGTGCTATATGTGTGTTTGTGAATTGTAAAAGCAATTGTGGCTCAAGGAACCTTATATGAAAAGAAGGTCCACGGGACTTATACGATATCAGGGGTAGGATCGAGTAAATACTATCTGAAGGGTGTGGTTTTGTATGTAAGTCCTTAAAGAGGATAGACCTAGGTGACTTTGTTCTGAACCAAGAGTCCGAATTAGAAACCACTTGAAAATCTAGAATTGCCTAAGAAGAAGTAAAATGAACAAGTAGTGGTCCATAAAGGTCATTTATGGTACAACGCGGGAACCGAGTCTATCACGAGTGGTCCGGGTAGATTGAGTCTCTTGTCTTGAGTCAACCCACTGAAATACAGAATATATGAGTACACCACATTGTGGTTATTGCCTTGGGTAAACCGAGGTCAGATGAGTCGCCGGCTATGCTCCAAGTGAAGTCTTGGGGTCAGACTATTGTTCCAAGTATAGTCTTGGGACCAGGGGTTCCTAGAATGATCAACTAGGTTCCCATATTGCTCACGTGAGATATTGCCTTCGGGCCAGATTCTCTCCTAACGGAGATATTGCCTTCGGGCCAGTTTATTATTATGATTACTTGAATACAGAGGACCACATGGAATTATATGTGAAATCATGATATGATGTATGTGTGAATTTAAATGTAAGTAAATCCATGCTTTAAATTCTTTATTGTGAATATGATATAAGCTAATTGCCTCACCACTTAATATATGGAAATTTAATCCGTTATATGCGTATGTGGTTGTGATTGGCTCCTCTTCTCCAGTTGTAGTGGTACCCGCTACTACACCAAGAATGGGAAAGCCTCTCACTGAGTCTGTTTGACTCACCCCAATGTTACATGTTACAGACACAGGTGGTATAGGCATCGGGAGCGCTTCCACTTCATCTCAGGGAGGCGGATAGACTTAAAGACCGCACGCAATGTTCGCGTGGGTAGTATTGCTATATGTATTTTGACAGGATGTATATGTATATGATTCTTTTGGTATAGCATTGTTTTGTATAGTTGCTATATGCATATATGTATATGTCACACTCTAGAACTGTCGGCTTCATACAGGTTAAAGATTGGTCTGGTTGTTGGGATCATAGGTTATGATATGATGAATATCATGTGTATATATATATATGATTGTGACTTCCGCATGTGAATAGGATAGATCACACGCACTGAGCGTGTGGTCAATATGTAAATTATATATATGTGTGGCTGAATACTTGATTGTGTGAAAATACGACTTCCGCATGTGAATAGGATAGGTCACACGCATTAAGGCGTGTGATCAATATGTATATTTTATGCAGGTGTGTGATTGAATATATATGCTTGACTGTACACAGGGATTCTACATGTGAATAGGATAGATCACCCGCCCTTAAGCGCGTGATCATTATGTATGTTATATGCACGTGTGATTGATTATGTGTATATGTATAGACTGAAGCGGCGTTGAGCGAGCCGTGGATTGCGTGCTTCTTAGGTCACCGGATAGGGATGACTATATATAGTATATATTGTTTCTAATAGAAATGGGTAGTTATGCATATATAAGACTGTCAACCGGGAATTAGAGGCTTACGGGATAGGAGAAATCCTACCTCCCGTGCCGGTCACGGACGTCCGATAGGGGGTCGTGACAATTTTTTTTAATCAATTTTCGTCGATGAGTGTTTCGAAAACTTGATATTGATTTTCTTTTTTTAGTAAGTTTTTGCTAGTGAGTGTTTCGAAACTTTATATTCATTTTTCTTTTTTAAATCAGTTTTCGCCGATGAATGTTTTGAAAACTTGATATTCATTTTTCTTTTTTAATTAGTTCATTTTTCGGACGTCCGTGACCGGCACGGGAGGTAAGATTTCTCCTATCCCGTAAGCCTCTAATCCCTGATTGACATTCTTATATATGCATAACTACCCATTTCTAATACAAACAATATATAGTATATATGGTCATCCCTATCCGGTGACCTAAGTAGCACGCAATCCACGGCTCGCTCAACACCGCTTCAGTCTATACATATAGACATAATCAATCACACGTACATATAATATACATATTGACCACGCGCTTCAGGGCGGGTGATATATCATATTCACATGCAGAATTCCTGTGTACAGTCAAGTATATATATTCAATCACACGCCTGCATAAAATATACATATTGATCACACGCCTCAATGCGTGTGCCCTATCCTATTCACATGCGGAAGCCGTATTTTCAGACAATCAAGTATTCAGTCACACATATATATAAATTTACATATTGACCACACGCTCAGTGCGTGTGATCTATCCTATTCACATGCGGAAGCCACATTCATATATATATATATATATATACACATGATATTCATCATATCACAACCTATGTTCCCAACAACAAGACCAATCTTTAATCTGTATGAAGCCGACAGTTCTAGAGTGTGACATATACATATATGCATATAGCAACTGTACAAAACAATGCTATACCAAAAGAATCATATAAATATACATCCTGACAAAATACATATATCAATACTACCCACGCGAACAATGCGTGCGGTCTCTAAGTCTGTCCGCCTCCCTAAGATGAAGTGGAAGCGCTCCCGATGCCTATACCACCTGTGTCTGTAACATTTAACATTGGGGTGAGTCAAACGGACTCAGTGAGAGGCTTTCCCATCCCTGGTGTAGTAGCGGGTACCACTACAACTGGGGAGAGGAGCCAATCACAAACACATACGCATATAATAGATTTTGAATTTCCGTATATTAGGTGGTCAGGCAATTAGCATATGTCATATTCACAACAAAGAATTTAAAGCATGGTTCTACATACATTTAAATTCACACATACATCATATCATATTTTAACATACAACTTCATGTGGATATCCATGTTTAAATAACCGTAATCATAAACTGGCCCGAAGGCATATCTCCGTTAGGAGAGAATCTGGCCTGAAGGCAATATCTCACGTGAGCGATATCGGAACCTAGTTGATCATTCTAGGAACCCCTGGCCCCAAGACTTTACTTGGAACAATAATCTGACCCCAAGACTTCACTTGGAGCATAGCCGGCGACTCATCTGACTCGGTTTACCCAAGGCAATAGCCACAATGTGGTGTACTCATATACTTTGTATTTCTGAGAGTTTGACTCAAGATAACAGACTCGATTTACCCGGACCACCCGTGATAGACTCGGTTCCCGCGTTGTACCATAAATGACCCCTATGGACCACTACTTATTTATTTTAATTCCTCTTGGGAAATTCTAAATGTCCAAGTGGTTTTCTAATCCGGAATCCCTCGGTTTAAAACAAGGTCACCTATGTTCATTTTCTTGGAGAGTTTACATACGCCACCACACTTTTCAGATAAATAATTAATAAGGTGGGTTTCTAGTACCACAAGACTCTCCCCATTAAAATTGACTCGATCCTACCCCCGATCTTATATAGGTCCGAGGACCTTCTTTTCATATAAGGCTCCTTGAGCCACCATCGCTTTTACAATTCACATACACACATATAGCACGTTTTCACATATACTGTAATTTAGGAACAACAATAGCATGTTATCTAACATGTAATTCCTACAAATAGGCAAGAAGGAAAACCATATATCCATAACCGCAGTCAACCGTATAGGTCAAGGATAGGAAAGCCCCTCACCTGGTTGGCCCCTCGGATCGGCTCTCGGTGTGCCCGAAGGTCCGCTCACTGTATGGTGCCCTATACACATATATTTGAGAGATTCAGAAGCTTGAAAATTCAACCACTATCGTGTACAAGCAACGCTAGTGCTCATGTTCTCTCTAATTAATTCCATAGACTAGTTGTTGGCTTGGAATGCCCTCAACTGGTTTTCGGAACACCTAGCATGTTTCTATTCGTGTCCAACCCTTGCTTAATCACATTACTCGGAAGCCTTGAGTTGGGAATGCAAGGTTACCCAATTTAACCTCCATGTGTCCATATAAAATTCCCACTACCCAAGTCTTGAATTTATGGCTCAAGGGAGACATAAATTCTACTAGTCTAAAATTTCCTTTTACCGAATTAATTTTCAACACTTTACCTGCACATGAGTACACATATCCGGATACGCGTAAATTAGGAAAGTGTCTCTTTTTCCCCGAACCGGGTTCCGGGTGAGACGGGAATTACTCGGGTTTTAATCCCCCGTACATTCCAATAATTTTAACAATTATATTATCACAATTTCCACCTATTCATGCACCCCTAATCAGTCCACAACACCTTTAAACCTTAACAACCATGTTTTCCTACAATTTTTCCAACGCGGATAAATTCCATTAATTTGGTTCCGGTTCCTAAGCTTCCAACTCACTTCCTAGCATGCAAATACTTCAATTTAGGACCCAGAATACTCAGATTGAATCAATTGGGGTCTTTCCAAAAATCCCTAAAATTGATAAAATCGGGGTTTGAGAGTTTTGAGACTTCTCACCTCGATTCAACCAGTTAGAAGGACGATATGGAGTAGAGGAGACTCCCAGCCACCTTCCCCGGTGAAGAGACGGCGTTTTCCGGCGAGAAAGCTCTCTCCCTTTGCTTTCTCTCTCTAACCCAAACTCTCTCTCCTCTCTTCCAGCACACAGTGATGGCGATGAACTCCGGCCGGCTTCCTCGCACGTCCGGCCACCACAGCTCGCGCACGCAGCTCACCTTCCTCGTGCTCCTTCCCGTCGACGCCTCGAGCTGCTCTCTCCCTCTCGTGTGCCTCTCGTTTCTCTGCTTCTCTCTCACGCCTCCTTTCCCTTTCTTTTTTTTTCTTTTCTGAATCCCTTTTCTTTATATTACATATATATATATATCACTAAAAAAAACGAATCTGGTTTCTTTTCCTTTTTTTTCTCTTTTACTCTTTTCTTATTCCTTTATATAATATATATACCTAATTAATTAATATATATATGTACATATCACAAAGAAAGAAAAAGAAACCTGATATGATAAAATAAATAAAAAAAAGTATATTTTCCATTCTTAAATGAATTAATTTAATTTAATTAGTGATGCTAGTTAAAATATTCCCGGGTATTACAGGCACAGACACCGGGAATATCCATAACCTAATTGACAGAATACCTATTATTGAAAATACATCCACATGCAGTATAATACCATGGCTACACCGAAATGGTGGCCTATCCTAGGCAAGCAAATCCACGGTCAGTGCCGCTTCAGGATATAGATATAGGAAAACACACATAACATATATCCTGTGTACTCGCTACACATCTGAATATGCTGCCTATCCTATTCACATGCAACTGATATATGTATATATATAAATATTTTGAAAACAAGTCTTTTCTACATCGTAATCTAACGGATCCTGATCTTTAAGGTGTGTGAAGCTGACAGTTCTAGATTTAGTAATATAGTCTAATTGGGTACGTCTACCCTTTACTTTATGATACAACAATAAAGTAAATTAAATTACAATTACACTGTATTCACCCCACATGAACAAGTTGTGGGTCTTGGAAAGTGTTGCTCAATTCTCGCTCCACCGAGACTTCTTCCACCTGTACTTAACCTGTCTCTGTGTAGTAAAAATGAGGTGTGAGTCTTAACAACGCGACTCAGTGAGAACTCTCCCATCCCTAGCGCCAGGCGGGTACCATAGCGCTAGGTTTGGGAGTCATACACAACCACATGCAAAAACAACTCGTTACTGTTATTAGCATTCATTCTTGGTGATCACACAATAACAGAAATTTCACCCAAACACTCACATGCATTTAGCAGATATAAGCATGCAGCAGTTTAATTCACATCATCACTCAACAAGTAAACATATAACATATAATGCCGGCTTTTACTTTCCGGTCTTCTCACGTTCAACATGTTTGAATCAACCAAGACGTTGTGGTGACGTAATCCTGTACGTCACTACTACGCTGCACAATCAAAAATCATATGCAAACACAGACAATTTGTATATACACACATATACTATAACATACATCTACTTAATCTCCCCAACTCTGGGGTTTCTACTAGCCACTACGTGGCTTTCCCACATTGAACCCGTGCACTCGGGTTGCTGGCCACCACGTGGCAAATATACTTAACCCATTCACTCGGGTACTGGTCACCTCGTGACAATCCTGTTAATCAAACAATAATTAACCCATTCACTTGGGTACTAGTCACCTCGTGACAATTCTATTAATCAAACACAATCAACTTCTATCTATCAAACAACTAATACGTAGCCACCACGTGGCACGTCCTGACCCCTTACTGCGAGGCAATAGCTTGAGCCCACTCGTCCATTACCCAACCAGGCCACATGGCGGGCACGACACGACGTCTCGAAGCATGGCCACTTACACACCCTAGACCAACTCCACAGGATGGTTTCTATTTTACTAGGTTAGGCTCACGGTTCACCCGTAGGTTCCTCCCGAAGGATCAACAATTCTTCTCCTTATTAATATGTACATGTATCCTCAACAGGATATAACTCATATACCCGTCCAGATGCACTCTCTGAGCCTCAAGCTATCGTCATAGCAATATAAAACCTTTCTGATCCTATTGCCAGGATAGGGCAATGACCATCGTCAAGGTGATTATAAAAACTGAGGTCTCAAGTGCCATCTAACGTTGTTCTGGTCGATGTCTCACATCGCTAGCATAACCAAATCCGAAACCCACCAATAACTCCCTTTGCATGATTTTAATTTAAGTCACCGTCGTGACAATTTTTCAAAATAAAGTTAAGCCCTTCCGTACAAGGACTCTTGCCACTATCGTGGAAAAGATTTAATAAAATACTTATCATGCCTCCGGAGTGTATGAGTTGGATTTGTAACACACCAATCATAGCAAACAATTATACTCTACTCATATGTCTTCCTATCCAAGCTATCTTCCACAACCTATTTTCTAGTTCTTTTATTCTTTTAGCATTCTATACCTCTAGCTAACACATACCAGACAAACAGAGAATATACATACTCATTTAATCCACATAAGCATACAACCCTAGGAGCAGAGAATATGCATACTCATGTAAGAGCCCTCACCATATAGAGTAGTCGTAGGTCCACAACTGTTTCATGACCCTCGACCACAACCATACATGATTCATAGACATACTTGACTTGTATTGATTCACCCATCGGAGCAGAGACCATTTCTGTCTCCTTCAACCTAGTCGAGCTTTTCTCAACTTTCCGTGCAAATGCATGTGAGATGTAGGAATGTGTTGAACCAGAATCAAATAATACAAGAGCCTGGAGAGAGCATATTGAAAGTGTACCTGTCACTATTGCATTTGAGGCATGTGCATCCTGTCGAGACAAAGCAAACACCCGTGCCTGTCCTCCCCCTGGTGCAGCTGGTCCTCTACCTTCTGCTCCTCTACCTCTGCCCGCTCCTGAAGTGTTGACTTGGGGTGATACAATTCTAACTGGTGGGGCTGCAATTGGAGTACTACCCGGAGTAGGATTGCTCTTGACACTCTTATTACTCTTCCTCTGCGGACATTCCTTAGCCATATGCCCGAACTGGCCACAGTTGTAACAACCTGCCTTTGTGATTCTACACTCTCCAAAATGGAATCTCCCACATGTTCCACACTGCGGTTTCTGGTTATCGCCCTGACTACTACCTTGGAACCTCTGCCCACCTTGTGTGTTACTCCTCCTAGAACTTGTGGTGGTAATGGCAGACTGCCCACCAACTTGCCTTGCATAATTTGGAATTGCACTAGAACCACCTGTTGTCCTTTGCTTGTTCTTCCACCCCTGTCCATCATTGCCTGTCAGTAACTTATTCTTGGGATTTGCCGACGTCCCAAATTTCTTTCTATTTTCAATTACCCTAGCACAATCAGCAGCCTGTGCTAGAGTTTCAAACTGACCACATTGCGGTAGTAAAACTACGAACAATGGCTCTACCAACCTATGGATAAACCTCTTGATCAACTCCCTCTCATCGGGAACCAATTCAGGAGCATATTGAGCTAGCTCTGTGAATTGCAGCTCAAACTCAGTCACTGACATATTCGAAGTCATCCACAAGTCCTCAAATTGTTGACGCTTGGCATACCTCATCCCTTCAGATAGAAACCGACCCAAGAATTCCCTCTGAAAATCTTCCCAGGTCATAGGAGCAACTCTCATTGCATATCTCTTCTGTACTAACTCAAACCAAACTCGTGCAGTGCCTCTTAACTGAAATGAGGCAAGTTCCACCATCTCTCCTCCTGGACACCTCAGTAACTGCCCAATTCTGACTATGTCACGGAGGAAATGTTGCGGGTCCTCCTTGGTTTCGGTTTTGCAAAAGGTAGGAGGACTCAACTTCAGGAATTTAGTAATCGGCAATTCCCTCAGAACTCCCCTCGGTCCCCAGAGCACGTCCCTTTGTTGCCATTCCCTTCTTGGTTCTTCTTCTCTTTCCTCAACCATTTCAGTTTCCTGTTCAGCCGATATTACTTGCTCCGTTTCCTCGCCAACAACTAAACGGCGAACTTCTTGTTGAATTTGGCGGGTCATTTCAGCTCTCAGCTCCTGAAATCTCGCAGTCAGCATCTCAGCCACTGACGGAGGACCCGTCTCAACTTGTGGCTCTCGGGTTTATTGCCTATGCACTCCTCTTTCTTGTGTCCTACCACGACCGCGAGCACGGCCTCTGGCTCGATCCCTGGGAGGCATTCTCTCCTCCCGAACGGATTCCTCATCAGTACGTGCAGGGACTCTACCGCCCCTCCTAACTTGCCTAGTAGTCGGTGGCATTCCTGTACTGCACAAAAATGTCACCTGATAAGCATTTACATAATCTATCATAGATTAAGAAGGAATGAAAGAAAGGTTGACTCAAATTATCCTGGGTACTCCCACAAGTGCCTGTTTAATGCAACGTTGTGCCCGGGTTTCACAACGAAGCTTAAACCGACACCCGGTTATACCAATGGCTTCACATGACTTAAAGAATAGCCAGGCTTTGATACCAAGTTTGTCACGACCCCAAATCGGGAGTACGTGACCGGCACGGGAATAGATTTTTACCTCTAAACCCGTAAGCCTTATCCTGTAAACATGACTATAACTACCCTGCTATACAATCAATATATATATCATACTAGTGGCCACACCTAACTAGTGGCCTAATTAACCTACAATCCGCGGTTCGCTCAATACCGCTTCAGCTCAATCCAGTGTATAGATATATTTATCAGCACTCATAATGTAAATATTAATATCATATTGACCGTACGTCTCAATACGTACGATCTATCCTATTCACATGCAGCAAGCACACATAATATATATCCATATCATATTGACCGTATGCCTCAATGCGTACGATCTATCCTATTCACATGCAGAAGTTTATATACTCAAACATATATCCTAGTCTTCCCCAAAATGGACCCTGTCTTTAAGTACATGTGAAGCCGACAATTCTAGAGTAGGTACATATCAAAAGCTGTAAATATATATATACACAACTCTTACAACTTTAAAATATGTACAACAAGAGAAATCAAAATAACCAAAGGAGTCCACCCACGCGAACAAGAGCGTAAGGATGGTCTGATGTTCGTATCATTGTCCGGACGTCGATGCCTGCCCGATCCCTGTATCTGAAACATTGAAGCAGAGGAAGTGAGTCAAACAGACTCAGTGAGGAGCTTCCCATCCTCGACGTAGCGGCGGGTACCACTAGAGTTGGGGAAAGGGAAACACCCACAATCACATGCGCATGAAAGTACAGTTTATCAAATGTTATATTACGATCAGGCAATATTTATATAACATTAAAATCACAGATAAATCTACGGATCATGCTTTTCTATCATGCTTCTCGTAAACATGCAATCACATTTTAACATATAATTTGAAAACTGTAAATCATTTAACTGACCCTAGTACCAGGCTAGGGCAATGACCTCAACGGGCAAATTCTTTTAATGTTTAACTGACCCTAGTGCCAGGCTAGGGCAATGGCCTCAACGGGCAAATTCTTTTAATGTTTAATTGACCCTAGTGCCAGGCTAGGGCAATGGCCTCAACGAGTAAATCTTTTAATCTCTTACTGACCCTAGTGCCAAGCTAGGGCAATGGCCTCAACGGGCAAATCTTTTAGTCTTTTACTGACCCTAGTGCCAGGCTAGGGCAATGGCCTCAACGGGCAAATGCTTTACTCTTTAACTGACCAGTATCAGGCTAGGGCAATGGCCTCAACAGGCAAATTGTTTTAACTTATTTCTCTTTCCAAGCTTTCAGCTGGGATCCTGACTCTGTCTACCCATTGCTATCCTAAACTGACTTTACCTAGGTAGTGTGAACATCCCTACGACTCACTAATCAATTAAGAGATCGTATTAATCCTCATATTGTTCCCAAACCCTTGGTTTAGATCGTAACCTACCTCTAAGGTCTTCCCTAAGTTCAATTACCGTGAAACGTCGACGTTTACTAACAACTTCTATACGATTTCTTTAATGAGTTTCTAATTAATAGGGTAAAACAAAGCTTGGACTCAATGAACAACTTACCCCCTTGCTTGTACTGTTCGGCGTATCTCATGTCATCACATGGATACCCTCCAGTACCTCTTTACCTGTAGTCAAACACACCTATACAAATACATTCATAGATAATAGTTTAGGAACAACAATAGCATGTTAACCACTAAATAATTCTTACAAATAGGCAAGTAGGCAAACCATATATCCACATCCTCAATCAACCCTGTAGGGCAAGGATGAGAAACCCCTCACCTGGACGGCTCCCTTTTGCTGGTCCTGGAGTAACTCCCGCTTCGGACGAGTCATGGTTTCCTAACAAACGCATTTACGTTGTTAACAATCTTAACTATATGCAACTCATATGCGTATGGTATGCTCGCGCCTAAAAATGCACCTAGACGTTGCCAGGAACCGAGTTCTTGGTCTTATCCGTCTTCCCTCTCTTCCATGAGAGTCTCAAGTGCTACACACATGGTTTCGTATAATTATCGCTCACCTTGAATTGATTTTGGAGCCTTGGATTTGAGTTACTAAACCTCAATATGCTTCTAAATTATCCTACTTAAGGTTTCCTAATAATTACGAAGGAATTAAATTGCCATTTTAAATTTTGGAATTTATTGTTCCGCAAGTTTCCATCCTTGAGAAACAAGAAAGTTCCTAAAATAATTCTTGATGCTTGATATCATTTTTAGAATTATTCTAGGGTGTTTAAGATTGAAAAGAAGAGGTTTGGAGCCCTCAATATCACCCTTAAAGTGTAATTGGGCAATCCGAGCAGGGACCCGACACGTTAACGTCAAGGTTCCACCTTAGTAACATCGGGCCAACTCTTCACGGGTCTTGTTCAGCTAATATTTCAATAATATAATTTCAGAAATTCCAATCCAAGCATATTTACTCAAATCCAAGCTCAATTCCTAATTATCAATAATTTCCCCAATTTAAAAATAATTATAATTTCAACCCCAAACCCTTTCAAATTCGAATTCGGCTAAACCCGAGGGTATAACCTCGATTCTTACCCCAACTATGTGTTCAAGAACACTTCCTAGGGCTCAATCTACCCTCGAAACAACCCAATCGAAGGTGGATCAAAGAAATCCCTAAAAATGAAGAAATTGGGGTTTTCGAATGAAATTGGGGTTACCAACCTTTGATTCGATTGGTGGAAGGTGTAGGAGACGTCGTACCCGAACTCCGGTGACTTTTCCAGTGTCGGCTAGCTCTCCCCGACCACTTTTCCGGCGAAACCCACCACTCCTTCTTCCTCCTCGCCGCCTATTCTCCCTCTCTCACTTCTTTCGACTTTCTCTCTATCTTCCTCTCTTTTCTTTCTTGGTCCGTCCTCTCTCTCCATTCCTTCTTTATTCTTTTCTTTCTTTAATCCTTTCTTTTCTTTATTTAAAGTGACCCACAGCACCCACCTCCAAAAATTAATTAAAACTAATATATATATATATATATATATATAATAATAATAATAAAAATAAATAAATACTTAAATAATAAAATAACTAATAATTAATCACTAATAATAATAATTATAATAAATAAAGAGGTGGAAAAATATCTCCAATTAAATCTCTCCTCTTTCCAATAAATTTTATTTTCTCTTATACCCCAAATTTAAATACCCAAAAATATTCCCTACTCTCTTTTCCCCATTTAATTCAGCTTTTCAATTCCTTACGTCCTGAATTAAGTTAAAAAATTATTTTCTACTTCATTTCTTTCCCTTTCATTTCATTTTAAACTTCAAAAAAATTTCCCGGGTATTACATTGATAGTCATTTTTCATTTTTTAATCATTTTTTATATTCATTTTTCTTTTTTTAATCAGTTTTCGCCGATGAGTGTTTCGAAAACTTGATATTCATTTTTCTTTTTTTAATCAGTTTTTTCCGATGAGTGTTTCGAAAACTTGATATTCATTTTTCTTTTTTTAATCAGTTCTCGCCGATGAGTGTTTTCGAAAACTTGATATTCAGTTTTCTTTTTTTAATCAGTTTTTGCCGATAAGTGTTCTGAAAACTTGATATTCATTTTTCATTTTTTAATCAGTTTTCACCGATGAGTGTTTTGAAAACTTGATATTGGTTTTTCTTTTTTTTTAATCAGTTTTCACCGATGAGTGTTTCGAAAACGTATTATTCATTTTTCATTTTTTTAAATAGTTTTCGTCGATGAGTGTTTCGAAAACTTGATATTCATTTTTCTTTTTCTTAATCAGTTTCCGTCGATGAATGTTTCGAAAATGTAATATTCATTTTTCTTTATTTAATTAGTTCACCGATGAGTTTCAAAGACTTGATATTCATTTTTATTTTTTTAATCATTTTTCGCTGATGAGTGTTTCGAAAACTTGATATTTCTTTTTCTTTTTTAATCATTTTTCGCAGATGAGTGTTTCTAAAACTTGATATTTATTTTTCTTTTTTTAATCAGTTTTCGCCGATGAGTATTTCGAAAACTTGATATTCATTTTCATTTTTTAATCAGTTTTCGCCGATGATTGTTTCCAAAAATTGGTATTTATTTTTATTTTTTAATAAGTTTTCGTCGATGAGTATTTCGAAAACTTGATATCTATTTTTCTTTTTTTAATCAGTTTTTGCCGAGGAGTGTTTCGAAAACTTGATATTCATTTTTCTTTTTTAATCAGTTTTCGCCGATGACTATTTCGAAAACTTGATATTCATTTTCCTTTTTTAATGAGTTTTTGCCGACGAGTGTTTCAAAAACTTGATATTCTTTTTCTATTTTAAATCAGTTTTCGACGGTGAGTGTTTCGAAAACTTTATATGTCACGACCCCCGTTTAGAGGACCGTGACCGGTACAGACACAGAATACTCCTATGCATGTAAGCCTTATCATCTAATTGATAGAATATCTATTATTGAAAATACATTCACATGCATTATAATACTATGGCTACACCGAAATGGTGGCCTATCCTAGGCAAGCAAATCCACGGCTAGTGTCGCTTCATGATATAGATATAGGAAAACACACATAATATATATAACCTGTGTACTGGCTACACATCCGAAGATGCTGTCTATCCTATTCACATGCAACAGATATATGTATATATATATATATATATTGAAAACAAAATTTCCTTGTATTGCAGTGTAATTAATCATGATCTTTAAGGTGTGTGAAGCTGACCCTTCTAGATTTAGTGATACAATCTAATTGGGTACGTCTACCCTTTACTTTAGATACAACGATAAAGTAAATTAAATTACAATTACAAATTATTCACCCACATGAACAAGTTGTGGGTCTTGGAAAGTGTTGCTCAACCCTTGTTCCACCAAGACTTCTTCCACCTATACTTAACCTGTCTCTGTGTAGTAAAAAATGAGGTGTGAGTCTTAACCACGCGACTCAGTGAGGACTCTCCCATCCCCGGCGCAAGGTGGGTACCATAGCGCTGGGTTTGGGAGTCATACACAATCACATGCAAAAACAACTAGTTACTGTTAGTTATCATACATTCTTGGCGATCACGCAACAACAGAAGTTTCACCCAAACACTCACATGCATTTAACAGATATAAGCTTGCAGCAGTTTGTTCCACGTCATCAATCAGCAAGTAAAATGTAACATATAGTGCCGGCTTTTACTTACCGGTCTTCTCACGTTCAGCATGTTTGAATCAAACAAGACGTTGTGGTGATGTAATCCTGTACGTCACCACTACACTGCACAAACAACAATTATATGAAAACATAGACAAGTTGTACCTACCCACAGATACTATAGCATACATCTACTTAATCTCCCCAACTCTGGGGTATCTACTAGCCACTACGTGGCTTTCCCACTTCGAACTCGTGCACTCGGGTTGCTGGCCACCAAGTGGCAAAACATACTTAACTCATTCACTTGGGTACTAGTCACCTCGTGACAATTCTGTTAACCAAACACAATCAACTTCTATCTATCAAACAACTGACGCATAGCCACCACGTGGCACGTCCTGACCCTTTTACTGCGGGGCAATAGCTTGAGCCTACTCGTCCATTACCCAACCAGGCCACATGGCGGGCACGACACGACGTCTCGAAGCATGGCCACGGACACACCCTGGACCAACTCCACAGGATGATTTCTCTTTTACTAGGCTAGGCTCACGGTTCACCCATAGGTTCCTCCCGTGTCTCCTTACCTTAGTGTCACATATTAGTATGATTCTTTGTATCTTTCCTGAAGGATCAACAATTGTTCTCCTTATTAATATGTACAAGTATCCTCAACAGGATATAACTCATATACTCGTCCAGATGCACTCTCTGAGCCTCAAGCTATCGTCATAGCAATATAAATCCTTTCTGACCCTATTACCAGGATAGGGCAATGGCCATCGTCATGGTGATTATAAAACTGAGGTCTCAAGTACCATCTAACGTTATTCTAGTCGATGTCTCACATATTAATAGGATTCTTTGTATCTTTCCCGAAGGATCAACAATTCTTCTCCTTATTAATATGGACGAGTATCCTTAACAGGATATAACTCATATACCCGTCTAGATGCACTCTCTGAGCCTCAACCTATCGTCATAGCAATATAAAACCTTTCTGACCCTATTGCCAGGATAGGGCAATGACCATCGTCATGGTGATTATAAAACTGAGGTCTCAAGTGCCATCTGACGTTGTTCTGGTCGATGTCTCACATCGCTAGCATAACCAAATCCGAAACCCACCAATAACTCCCTTTGCATGATTTTAATTTAAGTCACCATCGTGACGAGTTTTCAAAATAAAGTTTAGCCCTTCCGTACAAGGACTCTTGCCACCGTCGTGGAAAAGATTTAATAAAGTACTCATCATGCCTCCGGAGTGTATGAGTTGGATTTGTAACGCACCAATCATAGTAAACAATTATGCTCTACTCCTATGTTTTCCTATCCAAGCTACTTTCCACAACCTATTTTCTAGTTCTTTCATTCTTTTAGCATTCTATATCTCTAGCTAACACATACCAGACAAGCAGATAATATACATACTCATGTAATCAACATAAGCATACAACCCTAGGAGCAGAGATGGAAGAACCCTCACCTTGGTCAACCTTCCATGCAATCGTCTCCTGTAACTTTAGTCTCCTCGGAGTTCCTGTTGCGCTCTATTGCATGTCGTTGTTCCTATAAGAACAACATTTACTTCATTAAGGTTATTACTTAGCTAACTTGTTATTTATCTCTCCATTGCTCTGACATGTAGTCCATGGTTGCCACATAGTCAAGCTCTTGGTCTTATTAGACTTCTCTATCCCAACTTATGCGTATCCTTCCTCGGACACTTGACTTAGTCGAATATTGTTACTTGAGTGTTTCACATACTTGGATTTGAGTATTAGACCTCTATCTACTTGTATTCGCATCTAAGGAAGCTTATCTAGCTTGGTTGGATGGAATCCTAATTTTAGGAAGGTCTAAGCATTTTGATTCAACTTGTGTTCTAAGAAATCTAGTTTCTAAACCTCAATACACCTCTAATTCACCCTACTTAAGGCTTCCTAATAATTATGAAGGAATAAAATTACCATTTTAGAATTTGGACTTCATTGTTCCGCAAGTTTCCATCCTTGAGAAACAAGAAGGCACCTAAAATAATTCTTAATTAATATTCATAATTTTCCTCGGGTGTTTAAGATCGAAGAGAGGAGGTTTAAAACTCTCAACGTCACCCTTAAGTGTATTTGGGCAAATCGAGCAGGGACCCGACACGTTAACGTCAAAGTTCAACCTTAATAACCTCGGGACAGCTCTTCACGGGTTTTGTTCAGCTAATATTTCTACAATAAAATTTCAATAGGACCAATCCAAGCCTATTATTATAAATAAATAAATTAATAATTAAATAAATAATAACAAATTTGTATTTTTAAGTTAATCCCTTTCTCTATTTAATTCAGGTTTCCAATTTCTTAGGTCATGAATTAAATCCTAAAAATTATTTTCTACTTCTTTTCTTCCCCTTTTATTTTATTTTAAACTTCGAAAAATTTTTTCGGGTATTACAATCTTAAAAAAAAATTCATTTCCGGTTTCCTTTAACTTTCATATATTTATTTATTTATTTATTTTTCTATATTCTTTTTAAGGTTTTAATTCCTAACCCCGAAATAAATCATTCTTTAATCCTCAAAATTTTTTAAAAAATCATTCTTTAATCCTCGAAATTTTTCCGGGGTATTACATTATATTCATTTTTATTTTTTTAATCAGTTTGCGCCGATAGGTGTTTAGAAAACTTGATATTTATTTATTTATTTTTAATCAGTTTTTGCCGACGAGTGTTTCGAAAACTTGATAGTCATTTTTCATTTTTTCATCATTTTTCGTCGACGAATGTTTCGAAGACGTAATATTCATTTTTCTTTTTTTTAAATAGTTTTCGCCGATGATTGTTTCGAAAACGTGATATTCATTTTTCTTTTTTTAATCATTTTTTGCCGATGAGTGTTTCGAAAACTTGATATTCTTTTTTCTGTTTATTAATCAGTTTTCGCCAATGAGTGTTTCAAAAACTTGATATTTATTTTTCTTTTTTTAATAAGTTTTCGCTCATGAGTGTTTCGAAAACTTGATATTCATTTTTCTTTTTTTAATCAGTTTTCACCAATGAATGTTTCGAAAACTTGATATTCTTTTTCTATTTTTAATCAGTTTTCGCCGATGAGTGTTTCGAAAACTGGATATTCATTTTTCTTTTTTTAGTAAGTTTTTGCTGATGAGTGTTTCGAAAAAGTCATATTCATTTTTCTTTTTTTAATCAGTTTTTGCCAATGACTGTTTCGAAAACTTGATATTCATTTTTATTTTTTTAATCAGTTTTCGCCGATGAGTGTTTTTGAAAACTTGAAATTCATTTTTCCTTTTTTAATCAGTTTTCGCCGATGACTGTTCTGAAAACTTAATATTCATTTTCGTTTTTTTAATCAGTTTTTGCCAATGAGTGTTTTGAAAACTTGATTTTCATTTTTCTTTTTTTAATCAATTTTCGCCGATGAGTATTTCGAAAACTTGATATTTATTTATTTATTTCTAATCAGTTTTCGTTGATGAGTGTTTCGAAAACGTAATAGTCATTTTTTGTTTTTTAATCAGTTTTCGCCGATGAGTGTTTCGAAAACGTAATATTCATTTTTCTTTTTTTTTAAATAGTTTTCGCCGATGAGTGTTTAGAAAACATGATATTCATTTTTCTTTTCCTTAATTAGTTTTTGCTGATGAGTCTTTCGAAAACGTGATATTCATTTTCTTTATTTAATTAGTTTTCACCGATGAGTGTTTCGAAAATTTGATATTCATTTTTCTTTTTTTAATCATTTTTTGCCGACGACTGTTTCGAAAACTTGATATTCATTTTTCTTTATTTAATCATTTTTCTCCGATGAGTGTTTCGAAAACTTGATATTCATTTTGCTTTTTTTTAATAAGTTTTCGCCGATGAGTGTTTCGAAAACTTGATATTCATTTTCCTTTTTTAATCAGTTTTCGCCGATGACTGTTTCGAATACATGATATTCATTTTAATTTTTTTTAATCAATTTTCGTCGATTAGGGTTTCGAAAACTTGATATTCATTTTTCTTATTTTAGTAAGTTTTCGCTAATGAGTGTTTCGAAAACTTGATATTTATTTTTCTTTTTTTAATCAGTTTTCACCAATGAGTGTTTCGAAAACTTGATATTCATTTTCCTTTTTTAATCAGTTTTCGTCGATGAGTGTTTCGAAAACTTTATATTCATTTTTATTTTTTTAATCAGTTTTCGTCGATGAGTGTTTCGAAAACTTGATATTCATTTGTCTTTTTTTAGTAAGTTTTCACTGATAAGTGTTTCGAAAACTTGATATTCATTTTTCTTTTTTTAATCAGTTTTTGCCGATGAGTGTTTCGAAAACTTGATATTCATTTTTATTTTTTTAATTAGTTTTCGCCGATGAGTGTTTTCGAGAACTTGATATTCATTTTTCTTTTTTAATCTGTTTTCGCCGATTAGTGTTCAGAAAACTTGATATTTGTTTTTCTCTATTTTTAGTCAGTTTTCGCCGATGAGTGTTTCGAAAACGTAATATTCATTTTTCTTTTTTAAAATAGTTTTCGCCGATGAGTGTTTCGAAAACTTGATATTCATTTTTCTTTTCCTTAATCAGTTTTCGCTGATGAGTTTTGAAAACGTGATATTCATTTTCTTTATTTAATTAGTTTTCACCAATGAGTGTTTTGAAAATTTGATATTCATTTTTCATTTTTTAATCGTTTTTCGCCGACGATTGTTTCGAAAACTTGATATTCATTTTTCTTTTTTTAATCATTTTTCTCTGATGAGTGTTTCGAAAACTTGATATTCATTTTGCTTTTTTTAAATAAATTTCCGCCGATGAGTGTTTCGAAAACTTGATATTCATTTTCTTTTTTTAATCAGTTTTCGCCGATGAGTGTTTCGAATACATGATATTCATTTTAATTTTTTTAATCAATTTTCGTCGATTAGGGTTTCGAAAACTTGATATTCATTTTTCTTATTTTAGTAAGTTTTCGCTAATGAGTGTTTCGAAAACTTGATATTTATTTTTCTTTTTTAATCAGTTTTCACCAATGAGTGTTTCGAAAACTTGATATTCATTTTCCTTTTTTAATCAGTTTTCGCCGATGAGTGTTTCGAAAAATTTATATTCATTTTTATTTTTTTAATCAGTTTTCGTCGATGAGTGTTTCGAAAACTTGATATTCATTTTTGTTTTTTTAGTAAGTTTTCGCTGATAAGTGTTTCGAAAACTTGATATTCATTTTTCTTTTTTTAATCAGTTTTTGCCGATGAGTGTTTTGAAAACTTGATATTCATTTTTCTTTTTTTAATCAGTTTTTGCCGATGAGTGTTTTCGAGAACTTGATATTCATTTTTCTTTTTTTAATCAGTTTTCGCCGATTAGTGTTCTGAAAAATTGATATTTGTTTTTCTTTTTTTTTTAATCAGTTTTCGCCGATGAGTGTTTTGAAAACTTGATATTCATTTATATTTTTTTAATTAGCTTTCGCCGATGAGTGTTTCGAAAACGTAATATTCATTTTTCTTTTTTTTAAAATAATTTTTGCCGATGAGTGTTTCGAAAACTTGATATTCATTTTCTTTTTTTTAATCAGTTTTCGCCGATGAGTGTGTCGAAAATGTAATATCCGAAATATTTTTTTTTATTTATCATTATTATCATTATAATTTATTTTTCTTTTTGAAAGAAAATTAAATTGGATTAAAGAGTTAACATAAAATGAAGAAAGGAAAAAAAATGGAAATTTAAAGTTTCTTTTTAGGACCTAAAAGAAAAGGGGGATTAAAAGGATGGGGGAAAAAGTAGGATTTAACTACATATATATTTTTTTCTTTCTAGCTTATTATTTTATATGGGGCACCAAACCGTGACCCCCATTCAGCCACAACACACAAATAAAAAAAAAAGAAGCGAAGCATATACTCGAGAAACAGAAGCAGACCCAAGAGCTCGAGAAGGAAGAGGGAGGAAGGGAAATGGAGGTGTGTGACCGGATTCTCGCCGATGACGGAGCTCTGATGCCGGAGGTGGTGATCGGAACTCCTCTTCACTACCTATTGAGTCTTCCATCCGATTGAAACAAGGTAAGAAGGCCCCAATCTTTCAAAACCCCAATTTCTCCAATTTTAGGGATTTCAGGAAATCTTCAATTTCTTCTATTTGGGACATTCCGGGGATAAATTCGAGCTTAGTAGGTGTTATTGAATGCTTAGTGAGGTTCAGAATCAAAGCTAAGTCATGGGAATTGACCGGTTTGTGGAAATCATGGAAATTGGGTTAGAAATTAGCCTAAAATTCGAATTTGCTGGTTTGATGCATGAATAGGCTTAGATTGGAGTAGTATAAGTGTTGTAATTGCTGGAAATATACAAGGGAATGAAGCCCGAGTAATTACCTTAGCAACCGGAACCCAAGACCAACTAAGACCAACTAAATTGGGTCCAAGGTTTTTCTTATACCCGATTATATTATTTATATATAATTAAAGAGGTAGTGGTTAAGCTTTTACTCTGCAAATAAGGGAAACGGTTGAATGAGTAAGCTAAGGCCTCTTTTCTAAATGGCTCGAATGTGTGAAAGTCGAGTATAAGACATTATAGACTTTCAGAAAGGGCAAATAAGACGACGTAACGAACTAAGTATCTAGTTCTTGGAAATGTCTAGAGGGTACATGAGCATTAGCATGACACGTGCATGATAGTTGCTTAGTTACACGTTGCTAAATTGCTTAAATACATGTGTATAGGGCACCACAGAGTAATTGGAGCTTCAGTGTCACGACCCCAATTTTAGGAATACGTGACCGGCACGGGAATAAAGTTTAGCATCTAAACCCGTAAGCCTTACCCTATAATCATACGATATCTACCCTGCTATACCATTAATCATTCAATATTCACATAATAAATAGTGGCCACACCATCATTGGTGGCCTAGGTAACCCTGCAATCCACGGCTCTCATTGCCGCTTCAGCCCATTTCAAATATATATATATATATACATCCAAACACATAGTCAATCACACATAAATATATATATGTACATAGTGACCAAACCACACGGGAATGATCTATCCTATTCACACGCAATATATATATATATAACCTGTTCAATCACATGTATATACATACACACTCACAGTTATGTATACATATTGATCACACGCCTCATTGCGTGTAATCTATCCTATTCACATGCAGGGATTTATATTCTCAATCATCCATATACCACTTCACACGTATATATAATTCATATCATATTGGTTGTACGTTTCAATACGTACAATCTATCCTCTTCACATGCATTGGTATATATATATAAACATGCCTAAATTTCCCAAAACCCAGAATCCTATCAATAAGTACATGTGAAGCCGACAAGTCTAGATATAGTATAATTCAAAAGCTGTAAATATTTACATCACCATTACAACTTTAGAATATATACAACTCAAAATGATAAAAGCTAAATAACCAAAATAGGACCACCCACGCGAACAAAAGCGTTGCAAGTGGTTAGATGTCCGTGTCACTGTCCGGACGTCGAAGCCTGTCCAATTCCTGTATCTGTAACATTTAAACAGAGGGTGTGAGTCCAACAGACTCAGTGAGAAGCTTCCCATCCTCGGCGTAGCGGCGGGTACCACTACAGCTGGGGAAGGGAACCACTCACATCCACATGCGCATGAAATTTCTGATTTATCATGTGTTATATAATGACCAGGCAACATTTATATAACATACGTCATAGATAAACCTAAAATCATACTCCTCTATCATGCTCCTTATAAGCAACCAATAGCATATATCAGTTTAAAAAAAATTATAAATCACACAATCGACTCTAGTGCCATGCTAGAGCAATAGCCTCAACGGGCAATTCTTTTAAATAATATGCACCACCCTAGTGCCAGGCTAGGGCAATAGCCACAACGACAAATGTATCATGTAATGCACCACCCTAGTGCTAGGCTAGGGCAATAGCCACAACGGGCAAATGTATCATGTAATGCACCACCCTAGTGTCAGGCTAGGGCAATAACCACAACGGGCAACCATTTTTATCTGTACTCACTTTCCAAGGCTTCCCTCGGAATTCTGACTCTATCTACCCAAGCTATCCTAACTTGTTCTCTTATGATAGAATACTCATTCCTAAGACTTACTAGTTCATTATGAAATCTTCAATTCTTTACTTAGTACCCAACCTTCAATTAGACAATACCTAGCTCTAAGGTAATCCTAAGTTCATTTACCACCAAGCACGTCGACGTTTATAAATAAGATAGTTTCATTACTTTAGTGTGTTTCTAATTACTAGGACAACCGAGACTCGAATCAAATCAATATCCTACCCCTTTACTTGTACTGTTCGGCGTATCCCATTTCATTACAGGGACACCCTTCAGTACTATCTCATCTTTAATAATTTCCACATACACAAGCATATTCATATAAATCCATTTAGGATCAACAATAGCATGCAATTTTTCTAACAACTCTTACAAACAAGCAAGCAAACAAACCACGTTTTCACATCCTCATCCAACCCTGGGGACAAGGATGGGAAACCCCTCACCTGGACGGCTTCCCGGTGCTGGTCCTGGGGTCACTCCCGCTCCAGACGACTCGTGGTTACCTATCAATTATAAGCACGCCATTAACATCATATTCTATGCAACTTGTATGCATATGCTATGCTAATGCTTTATACATGCATTAAACTTTATCAAGAACCAAGTTCTTGGTCTCAATTTCCCTTCCTCTCTTTTATACCATTTTCAAGTGTCTCACACTTGATCTCATTTCTTTTATCCCTTTCTTTAAACAATCATTGGAGCTTCCTATTTAATTACTAAGCCTCAATACCTTTGAGATTAGTCCTTACTTTCAACACACCAAATTAATGTCCAGCTCTTCTTTAACTAATCCTTTATGCTAGTTACTTAACTTTAGAGTTTAGTTTATTTACCACTCTTCTAATTTTTATCCAAGTTCGTATTATTCCTTTGTAATCCCCCTCAAGTTCAAACTCCCAATTTATCCATTTACCTACAAGTGTTCGTATGTGATTTTTCATCAATTCCATATCCAATTGGTGGTTTATGACAATCACAGTTTCCAATTGTCAATGGTTACCAATTTTCCAACTCCATTTACAACTCATTGTCACCTATGAACACATGTGGGTTAATATGCTCAAAAATTGGAATTTTTCCAAATAAAACATCTAACTATTTAAATTGATTCCAGGCGTCTGTTACGGTCTAACCGAAATTCCTAATCCACCACTTAGCTCCAATTCCTTATTTGAACTAAAATTGGTCTCTTTAATTAACAATTTAGTTTCCGGTTAAGACGTAACTATTCGGTCTTCGATCCATTGTCTATTCCAACAATTTCTACCATCTTAAAATACCAATTCAACACACCAATCCATCCTATTTCATTCCATCCAACAATTTAATTCTCCATTTAATGTTCATTGATCTATGGTTTTCCAACTTGACCACTTCCATCACCAATTTATCCACATATAAACTTCCAACTACTTCTAAACAATCCAATAACATCGATTTAAAACCCAAAACAATTTATTCATACCAATTAGGAATTTTCCAAAAATCCCTAAAATAGGTAAATTTGGGGTTTGAGAGATTCGGGACTTTTTACCTCGATTCAATCGGTTAGGATGATAGAACGGGGTAGAAAGAACTCCCGCTCACCTTCCCCGGCTTCGAAACGGCGGATTCCGGCGAAGATTCCGGCGAAAACACTCTCCCCCTTAGTTTTCTCTCTCTAGCCGAGCTCTCTCTCTCTCTCCTTCGTGAAGACCGGCGTCGGTCCACCTTCCTCCGGCGTCAGAGTCGCCGTCGGCAGCTCCGGCTAGCTCTCCCGCACTCACGCGCGTCTTCTCCTTCCTCCCGCTTGAAGCTTACGCGTTTTGGTCCTCACTCTCTGCTTGCTTCAAGACGTCTCGGGCTCTTCTCTGGATGAAGCTATTGGGACCAATTAAATTTTATGGGGGTCACGTGTGTGACCCCCCTTTCCAGCCACTTACATATATATATATATTTTTTTAATTGTGTGTGTGTTAGAATTGGGTGGGGGTCACGATTTGGCCCCCACCATTATTTTAATACATATTTATTTATTTTTATTACAAGGGGTGTGTGCGTGTTGCTATCTTGTGGAATGGGGGTCACGATTTTGACCCCCATTTTACATTTTATATATTATATATTATTTTATTTATTTTTTTTGTATGTAATATATACATATATATATTTAATATATATTATTTATTGTTAAAATTGACTTTGGGGTTAATAGACTTACACCCAATATTTTCCGTTAGGTCCTAATTTTGGTCCAAATAAAATTTCATTTATTTAAAATTTTCTCTTTTTCCTTCCAAATTAAAAATAAAAATTAAATTAAGACCTTAACGTTGATTGGAAAATTTCTGGGTATTACATTCAGGTACTCCGAGGACTGATCAGGAGGGCCAACGAGCTGAGGGGCTCTCCCATCCCTGCCCCACAGGGTTGGATGACTACGTGAATATGTGGTTTGCTCTATTTTATGCAGTTTTATATGAATTATAGTTATTCAAATGAATTTGCGTTACGTGTGTATAGTTAGCAAATATGTAGTGAACATGCAAACTGAATATGTGCGTATATGTTTAAGCTCATGTGTATATGTGTTAATGTGGTTCATTGAGCCTTATATGTTACCGTGGGTAGGATTGAGTCGGAATCTCATAAGTGAGGGTTCATTAATATTAGAAACCAATTAAATTGAACATCACTGTAAGGATCTTGACCGTATGGTATGTCGAGGAAACTGAACTTAGGTTGTCAAGTGTGAATGAGAGTGTTGCATAATCAAAAAGGGGGAAACTAGGCCTAACTAAGAAACAAGTAGAGAAATCAAGTAGTTGTTCATAAAGTATTCTTCAAGGTTAAATAGTTTAGTTGTGCTCATCTAGGATAGTCCGGGTAGATTGAGTCGGTCATCCTGATCGGATAGACGAGATTATATTGTTAGTAAGCATGCCACATAGTGGCTATTACCTTGGTTATGTTTAACCAAGGTCAGATAAGACGCCGGCCATTGCTCCAAGTGTGACTTGGAGCCGGGAAGTTCCTAGTGTGATCAACTAGGTTCAAATATGAGATTGTCTTCGGGCCAGTATTTCTCTTAGTATAAAGCGGGAGACAGAAATTGAATGCCTACGAGTATAGGTATATGAATATGTTTGATACGTTACTTATGAAAATATATGATATATAATTGTGGATGATTTATTTACGGTGCAATGAGTATGTTAGAAGCATGAACTATGATTATTGTTGTGAATATGATATATTGGCGGACTGATCATATAAAAGAAACGCAATATAATCCGTTTCATGCGCTTGTGGTTGTGATTTGCTCCCTTCGCTCAGCTGTAGTGGTACCCACTACTACGCCAGGGATGGGGGAGCTTCTCGCTGAGTCTGCTCGACTCACCCCCTGTTTACAAGTTTTAGATACAGGTGGTTCAGATGTCGGGAACGCGTCCACTTCTTCTCAAGGAGGCGGACAGATCTAAAGACCGCACGCTTAGTCCGCGTGGGTAGTTATTTTGGTTATGTAATTATGTCATGATGTATATATATAAATCCTTTTTGGGCGTAGCTTTTGTACATATACAACTGCTGTGTATATATATGTTATACTTGAACTCTAATATTGTCAGCTTCATACAGCTTAAGGATAGGTCTTAGTGTTTGGGAATTAGGCTATGATATTGTATATATCATATATATATATATGACTTCTGCATGTGACTAGGATAGATCACACGCATTGAGGCGTGTGATCAATATGTAAATTATATATATGTGTGGCTGAATATATGTTTGTATGGAAATACGACCTTCGAATGTGACTAGGATAGATCACACGCATTAAGGCGTGTGATCATTATGTAAACTATAACTTCGGAATATTCCATCTTGGGACACGTGGCACTGACGTTATAGAAGCACAACCCAGCACCCGCTGGAGACACGTGGCACCACTCATCCATCCATTACGTGGCCCTCGCCCACATCACCACACGAAGTCTCCCCTCAACCAGACGTGGGATCTCCACAAGCCGCATGGGACGACCCACGTCCCATGAAGTCGTGGGTCGAGCATGATCTCCCCACACGCCAGTATAAATAGCCCCTCACCCGGGGGACTAAGCAAGCAATCCAGTCTCAACAGAATCACATACGACCCAAAGGGTTATCATACGTCATCTCCGATATTCCACTCACTCTCGGTACCTAAGCACCCTCATATATCCCTCACGAGTACGTCCAGCATCTTGATTCCCGTCATTGGCCCCCCGTTCCGGCCAACCTCCGACTGGCTCACCTCTTCCTTGGAGAACACCGCATACAGGGCTTCCAGCAGCCCTCAAAGACCATAGCTCTCTCCAACTAAGGCAACCTCCCAAAGAGCGGCTCGCCCGCCCGGAGTACCTGAGGCACGTCTTAGCCGCACATGGCCCAATACAGGTAACAACCTTGCCTAACGGCTTCGATAGACGTCACCATGACGAACTACGTGGACTTGGATCCCTCCCGAAGGGTAAGTAGGCACCTAGGTGCATCACCTAAGGACAAGTCCCCCAAGGTTAAGACTCCTTGCGGTCCTAAATTCACATTACAATTGTCTGAGCCAAAAATGACAGTTACAGTGGCGCCCACCGCGGTCTTATTCAGACCACAATGCCTTGCGCACTCTGTCGCTAAATGGCATTTGTTTTTGGGGGAGTAGGAGTATAAACCTAACACTCAAAAACCCGTACTTGTTTTTGTTTTGATCTTCAATACAGATACAGGACACAATACATCATGATCGACTCGAACGTCCCCGCAACCAAGGCTGACGCCAGCGCGAGGAATCGACAGGGAACGGTCGAACCGTTCACAACTGAGGCAGGCGGATCAAATGCGACTCAGCCTTAGAGCTCCTCAATAACGCAGGTAGCCGTCACGGAAACCGTGGTCCAAAACCCAACGTCTAGAGAGGAAACTTGCCCTCAACACCTGTATGGCATGCTGCACGTCCCTTGCCCCACAACTGGTGGTCAAGAGATGACAGAGCCAGCAAGGAACTCACGGGACGCTGAGATCGCCCACCTCGATGCAAAAGTAGCAGCTTTACGCCAACAGCGAGGGGAAGAGGACAGGAACCTCGCCCTAGCAAATGTGAGCACTCAGCTACCCTTAGTGTCACACGATGCGATAGCAGGGACCTCTAGCGACCCTACCGGCTTGCCCAAAATTCAATTTGGGACCTTACTAATAGAGTTCGCACGGTTGTCACTAACGGCGGCACCACCCCTAACGGTGATCCCACCTGGACCAACCATGGTCAACGGACAGGCAGCACGGCCCGTTATGAACTATCCACGACCACCAGTCCCAAACTACCCTCCAGGGTCCTACCTCCATATGCCATGGGCCGCGGCCTACAACCCGTGCGCAGCCACCGGTGCAAATGCCTACCAGTGGCCTGCGATCGATTTCCAGGGAAAGGGGAAACACCCCTTCACCCAGCAAGTCACGAATGAGCATGTTCCCATGGGCTTCAAAATGCCCTTCCACATAGAACCTTATGGTGGAGAAACCGATCTGCGAGACCACCTGAATACCTTTAATTCAGCCATGTCGATACTGGGTATGACGGACGGCCAACAGTTCCGGGTCTTCTCATCAACTCTGAAGGAAGCCGCCTTGAGATGGTTCTCCTTGCTGCCCACCAACTCAATCCACAGCTTCGAACAACTGGCTCGGAACTTGCTTACACAGTTCGCCAGTAGCAAAGAGTACTAGAAAAACGAAGACTCCTTCATCGGTTTCCACCAGGAGGAAGGAGAAACCCTGCAAGCCTTCTTGGCCCGCTTCACCAAACTCTCGCTCCAAGTCCGAGGCCTCCAAGACGCCGTCGCCATTTTTGTCATAAAGCAGGGTCTTCGATGCTCACAGTTCTATGGGGAACTGAACAGGTGCCCCGTCTCCACCTTACAGGATCTCATGGACCGTGCGGAATGGTTCATTCAAGAGGAGAATGCTCAGATCGCCAAGGACAAGATGAGGAAGTTCCTGTTAAGCAGGGCCGATATGGAACGAGCAGAGAAGAAGAAAGAAAAGACAAGAACCGAGAACCAAACCCCCAAGGAAAAAAGCGGTAGGAAGAGGTCACCTCCTCGACCACGGACACCTCCCCGAGGACGGTTCACGAGTTATAGTCCCCTCAACAGATCTCACATTGGGGTGTTGGAAGAAATTTATCATTCCGACATGCTCACATTCCCTCCGCAGGTCAAAAGGCGAAAAACGGGAAGACCGGTGGACAAGTCCAAATACTGCCAATTCCACAAGGATTACGGACATGAAACCAACGACTGCATCCACCTGAGGGATCAGATCGAGGACCTAATCCGGAAGGGACAACTCGGCTGGTTCATCAAGGAGGAAAGCAGGGCCAATACCGAGCACCTCCGGGAAGCCGACGGCCAAGCGCCTACCCGCGGGGTCATCGACGTCATAGCAGGCGGACTACAGCGAGGGACCTCCTCCCTACCGCAAAACAAGAAGAGGATGGAACGCTCCATACTCGCCCAAGACTACGCTCCAAAGCACAAGAAGAGGAGCGAGACCAAGGGAGACCCCATCACCTTCGACCTCACTAACCTAGAGGGACCAGTCCACGACGACCCCTTGGTAGTGACCGCAATTATCGCCAACTACGATGTCAAGAGAGTCCTGATCGACCAAGGATCCTCAGCAGACGTTCTCTACTTCGACACCTTCAGAAAACTCAGGTTGAACGAGGCCAGCCTAAGGCCCTTCCCCGGCAAGCTCATAGGGTTCTCAGGAGCCCAGGTTCCAGCAGAAGGAATCATCACTGCTCGAACAACAATGGGCACTTTGCCAAAGGTCGCGAGCCTTGATGTAGACTTCATCATTGTCTCAGCACCGTCAGCATACAATGCAATCCTAGGGCGATAGTCCCTAAACAAACTCAGAGCTGTAGTGTCTACCGCACAGCTCACAATGAAGTTCCCAACACCCCACGGGGTTGGCGAAATCATGGCGGACCAGAAACTGGCGCGAGCATGCTACGCAGCTAGCCTAACCAAGACTGTCAAGGTCGCCCGCCTTGGTCCCAAAGAATCACACGAGGAACCCCCTGAGGCTAAAGAGTCAGGAGGAAAGAAGCTAGAGTTCGCCCGCTCGGACCTAACCTCTGCTTAAGACTCCGAACACACTTTGCATTATCACGTTACCTTTAAGTCAAGTCATATGTGTCTCTACTTTGAATTTAAGATTTTCAGCCTGGCCAAGGCTCGCCTGACTTAGGCAATCCGAATGTAAACATTTTGCTTACCTTCCGCCTACCTAAGGCTAGCCCGACTGAGGCTGAACGAATGTGTTCATTTTTTTTATTATTAAAAGCATTCCTTTTCAACTAGAGACAAGACTTCAACTCTGCAAAGTACTCGCGTAAGTCCTATCACAGGACGTCGGGCTCGACCGCCCCAAGAAAATGCTAAGCGCCCCCAGGGCCAAGCTAAAATTTCCCCAAATGCGCGGTAACAAGACCCCTTTGGTGCGAAAACCATAAAACAAACGTTCGACGAACCATGCTAGCAACACGCATACAAACCGTCGTGATCACACGGTGCTCATGCAAAAAAAATCTTTTTACTTAGATGTAAAGAGATAACCGCAAAAGAGAAACTGCAAACACACACAACTTTTTACCCCGAAGTGAAAAGGAAAGCAGGAAAAAACTCTTTGCAAAAAATCATTCTCATTAATGCCAAAAATGAGAGGGCGTCCGCCCATTACAAAGGGTAAACACCCTAAAATTTACATAAGCCTAATATTGGGCATCCCCAAGATCTAGAAAAGTCTCGGCCCTAGCCGGCTCCACATGGTCGACATCTTCTGACGACCCCCGCCTGGTCGCCTCAGCCAGCTGCTGAGAAGTAGGTCCAATCCCTGGAGCTCGCCTACCGATTCGGGACAACACTTGGTGATCCACCAAAAGATCCGTCAATCGACAAAGATAAGCAAGATTCAACGGAGGGTCCGTTTCTGTCCGACCGCAAAGCTCACCCTCAAAAAACTCTAAGGAAGGATACAAGGAAGCCACACACTCCACTGGGAATCTCTCCCCACGGAGACGCTCGAGCTGCTCGATCGCCAGGAGCATGTCGTACATCCTCTATGCAGATAGCTCCTCCTGGCGACATCGGCAACTTTGCCCTCAGCCGCCAGCCGACCAGAAAGGCTCTCAGCAGCACGAGCCTCCGCGTCCCGCAGGGCCTAACGGAGCGAACGTAGCTCCTGTTGACACCTCTCAGCGTCATCCCGACGGACGGCCAGCTCCTTACGAGTCCTCTCCAACTTTGAGCGAAGGAACGAAACCTCTGCAGGGTGACCAGCTTCGGCCCTAAGACGGATGAACTCCTCAGTCAAGGACTTAACCTCGCGTCCTTGACCCTCACACTCTAGCTTCTTGGCAGACAGCTGCTCCCGCACGTCCGCCAATCGCTTCTGGGAGACCTCCAGAGCCTGGCTTTTAGAGGTCGCAACACCGAAATACTGATCCCAGTCGCGAGCCTCATGTAAGAAGCGCGCACATACACAACGGAGTCAGGAACAAAAATCTATCACAAAACGAGGAAAAAACCAAGACGAGGGAACTTACCGAACGCTTCTCCCACTCAAGACCAGCTTGGTGGAAGTCGGCTAACGCCTCAGTAACCCGGCTGAAGCCTCGAACAGCAATATTCAGGGGCAAAGTATCCAGCCCCCTAGCTTCGCTCTCCCGCATCTCCACGGGGAAGCGCGTGCCCAATGCCACCAGCTCAAAAGCCAATCCCTCCTTCGGTGGCCCAAGGGGTTCAAAAGGCCCGATAGTCGACCCAGGAACAACATCTCTCGTGGCAGCCGCTTGACTCGCCACTACATTTCCTCCGTCTGTGAGGGCTCTGGCCTCCACGGCCGCATCACCAGACTCCGCAACCTCCACAGCCGCAGGACCTCCCGCCGCAGTCTGAGGCGCGGAAGAGTCTCGGGAAGAGTCCTCAACGACCACCCTGGCCTTCTTAGCAGGAGGCTGATTCACCCCTTCAACGGGGCTAAGAACTGGAGGATCGGTAGAAAGAATCACCCTCATAGGTGATTGATGAATGGTGGCAGAAGTGGTAACCGAGGTAGGAACAGTTGCAGAAACATGAACAGCATCCCCCGCCGAAGCCTCAGCCTGTGCATCCTCCCGGTTAGTACTCCACCGTACGACCTGCGGAGACAATCGCAAGTCAACCCCAGCAGGACGCTTCTTGGGACCACCTTCCCTACTTTCAGCTAACTCCGCTACAGAAGTTCCCCTCCTTTACCCTTCTCGGGGTCCGCTCGTGCCAACCTTCCCGTCTTTCAAACGTTGGACATTTGTAGGACACCCAGAGGTGAATGCAAATGTAAAGTCACAAACTTTCAAACGTTGGACATTTATAGGGCACCCAGAGGCGCGACGATTCAAAAACTTCGACCCCTCGAATCCCGCAACGGATAAAACCCCTTATCCTCTACAATCAAACCCAGCTGCAACCGCTCACTTCAACCGCACATGTGGAAAGAAGCAACGGACGGGATGCACAGCCAGGGCAAAGGAGACGTAAAGACCAAAAAGCCCCCGAGAACCCAAGAGTCGCCTCGAGACACTTAAGGGCTTTTCTCAAAACTCTCCACCCAGGCTAATGATGGCTACCCTCGGAAATGAACCCGCATTCAATGAGGGAGAAACGGCGGCAAAATGCTTTAATGACAGAAGCACCCGTTCAAGCTTTGACGCGTGGTACCTGCAACAAAGCCCGCTCCCTATCGTCAGCCACTAACCACGGACGAACATGGCCAGAGGAGAGCTCTTCAAAAAATGACCAAAGCAACCCCTGACTTTTGGATTTCCCTTACTAGCCCTTGAAGGGTATTTTGGGAAATGCCCCTCTGAGCAATGATGACTCCACCTCGGTAAGTCGCGTACTTCCTACAGAGATGGCTCAGAAACTTGCTGAGGAAGCCAAGCGACCAGCCACCCAAAACGAGACACGTGTCCTCTCCAAGACACCTCCTTTTCTACGGAGCGATGTGAGAGAGCCAACTTTGTGAGTCAGACGGCCAGCTCCCATACCCGCGACTCCAAGCAGACGAGCTATTCCATGGATAGAGGCAGCAAAAATTCCCAAGTGTCTTACAAGCAAAGGAACTTAAGTCCACGGGCATCCGACACCCGTAGACTTGGGGGACTTATGTAACTTCGGTATATTCCACCTTGGGACACGTGGCACTGACGTTCTAGAAGCACGACCCCAGCACCCGCTGGAGACATGTGGTACCACTCATCTATCCATTACATGGCCCTCGCCCACGTCACCACACGGAGTCTCCCCTCAACCAGACGTGGGATCTCCACAAGCCGCGTGGGACGACCCACTCCCCACAAAGTCGTGGGTTGAGCATGATCTCCCCATACGCCAGTATAAATACTCCCTCACCCGGGGGACTAAGCAAGCAATCCAGTCTCAGCAGAATCACATACGACCCAAAGGGTTATCATACGTCATCTCTGATATTCCACGCACTCCCAGTATCTGAGCACCCTCAGATATCCCTCACGAGTACGTCCAGCATCTTAAGCCCCGTCATTGGCCCCCCATTCCGGCCAACCTCCGACTGGCTCACCTCCTCCTTGGAGAACACCGCTTACAGGGTTTCCAGCAGCCCTCAGAGACCATAGCTCTCTCCCTCTAAGGCAACCTTCCAAAGAGCGGCTCGCCCACCCGGAGTACCTTAGGCACGTCTTAGCCGCACACGGCCCAATACAGGTAACAACCTTGCCTAACGGCTCCGATAGACGTCACCATGATGAACTACGTGGACTTTGATCCCTCCCGAAGGGTACGTAGGCACCTAGGTGCATCACCGAAGGACAAGTTGTAATACCCGGAAATTTTCTAATCAACGTTAAGGTCCTAATTTATTTTTTTTTTATTTGGAAGGAAAAAGGAGAAAATTTAAAATAAATGAAATTTTATTTGGACCAAAATTAGGACCTAACGGGAAATATTGGGTGTAAGTTTATTAACCCCAAAGTCAATTTTAACAATAAATAATATATTATATATATATATAAATATATATACATACAGTTTTTTTTTTTAAAAAGAAAATAATAAAAAATAAATAAATATATGTATGTGGCTGGAAGGGGGTCACACACGTGACCCCCCTTATAATTAAAATTGGTCCCCAAATTTTTGCCCAGTGAGAGAGAGCCCGAGAGTGTGAAGCGGAGAAAAAAAAAAGAGAAAGAGAAGAGAGATTGAGGGCCGGCGACGCGAGAAGCCAGCGGGGAAGAAAGGGAGGTCGACGCCGCCGTTTCGCTGGGATCGGAGCTGTCGACGGCGACGCTGGACGCCGGAGAAGGTGGTCCGGCGCGGGCTTCACGGAGGAGAAGGGAAAGTGACGGAAAAAGCGGTTTTTCGCCGAAATCTTCGCCGGAATCCGCCGTTTCGAAGCCGGGGAAGGTGACCGGGAGTTCTTTCTACCCCATTCCATCATCCTATCCGATTGAATCGAGGTAAAAAGTCTCGAATCCCTCAAACCCCAAATTTATCTATTTTAGGGATTTTTGGAAAATTCCTAATTGGTATGAATAAATTGCTTTGGGTCCTAATTTGGAGTTATTGGGTTGTTTGAGGTATTTGGAAGTGTGTGTGTTGGAAAATTGATTATGGAGGTTACCCAATTTGAAAACCATAGAAGTATGGAATTTAAAGTGAGATAAAGTGTAGTATAAATTGAATTAGGATTGATTGGTGTGTTGGATTGGTGTTATATAATAGTAAGAATTGTTGGAATATACGAGGCATTAAAGCCGAGTAATTCCGTCTCAACCGGAAACTAATTCGGTAATAAAAGAGACACCTCTCAATCCAATCTAGAATATGGAGCTAAGATATGAGTAGGAATTTAGATTAGACCGTGGTGGATGCTCGGGATTGATTTAAATAGTGAAATGCTTTTATTAGGTGAATTATCAATTTTAAAGGATATCCGGCCACATATGTTGTATGTGGATATGAGTTGAAAGGTTGGTTGTGAAAAGTCACATACGAACACTTGTAGGTGAAAATGAGTATTAAGAGAGAGGAAGAAGGTTAAGACCAAGGACTTGGTTCTTGGCAAAGTTTAACGTATCTATAAGGCATGAGCATAGCATATGCATATGGTTTGCATATAATTAAGACAATAATAATGTAAATATGTTTGTTAGGTAACCACGAATCGTCTGGAGCAGGAGTGACTCCAGGACCAGAAACAGGAAGCCGTCCAGGTGAGGGGTTTCCCATCCATGCCCTACAGGGTTGAATGAGGATGTGAATACGTGGTTTGCTTACTTGCTTGTTTGTAAGAATTGTTAGGAAATAACATGCTATTGTTGTTCCTAAACTGTTATTTGTGAAAATATTTGTATATATGTGATTGATTAAAGTTGAAGTGGTACTGGAGGGTATCCATGTGATGACATGGGATACGCCAAACAATACAAGTAAAAAGGGGTAGGATATTGATTTCATTCAATTTTTGGTTTGTCCTAATAATTAGAAACCCACTAAGGAAATGAAACTGACTTATTTATACACGTCGACGTGATTTGTGGTAAATGAACTTAGGAAATACCTTAGAGCTAGGTTATCATCTAATCAAGGGTTGGGTACTAAGCAAAGAATAGAAAATCTCATAATTGATTAGAAATTCTTAGTGGAGTTCACACTGCTGAGGTAAAGACACTTTAGAGTAGAAATGGGTAGTCCGTGTTACAAACCCCACTGAAAGTAAGAGAGTGAAATATGACGTCAGACATTTGCCCGTTGTGGCTATTGCCCTAGCCTGGCACTAGGGTGATGCTTTTCATATACATGGTTGCCCGTTGTGGCTATTGCCCTAGCTTGGCACTAGGGTGGTGCATTACATATTCATGGTTGCCCGTTGTGGCTATTGCCCTAGCTTGGCACTAGGGTGGCGCATTACATATTCATGTTTGCCCGTTGTGGCTATTGCCCTAGCTTGGCACTAGGGTGGTGCATTACATATTCATGGTTGCCCGTTGTGGCTATTGCCCTAGCCTGGCACTAGGGTGGTGCATAGCATTTAAAAGATTTGCCGTTGAGGCTATTGCCCTAGCGTGGCACTAGGGTCGATTGTATGATTTATAGTTTTTAATATGAAATGTTTCATGTTATTGGTTGCTTATGAGTAGCATGTTTGAGGAGCATGATTCCTAGGTTTATCTGTGACGAAACGTTATATTAATGTTGCCTGATCATTATATAACTTATGACAAACTGGTATTTCGTGCGCATGTGGTTGTGAGTGGTTCCCTTTCCCCAACTGTAGTGGTACCCGCCGCTACGCCGAGGATGGGAAGCTTCTCACTGAGTCTGTTGGACTCACACCCTCTGTTTAAATGTTACAGATACAGGAATCGGGCAGGCTTCGACGTCCGGACAGTGATACGGACATCTATCCACTTGCACCGCATTTGTTCGCGTGGGTGGACATCTTTTGTTTATTTAGCCTTCATTATTTTGAGTTGTATATATTCTAAAGTTGTAAATGTGATGTAAATATTTGCAGCTTTTGAATTATGCTATATCTAGACATGTCGGCTTCACATGTGCTTACTGATAGGATTCTGGGTGTTGGGAAAGTCTTGATATACTTATATATACATATCTGCGTATGTGAATAGGATAGATCACACATAATGGTGTGTGATCAATATGTATATGCTATATATATACGTGTGACTTGGTATATGTTGGATGAAAAATATAAATATCTGCATGTGAATAGGATAGATTACACGTATTGAGACGTGTAATCACTACGTATACTTAACTGTGCGTGTGAGTGTACATGTGTGATTATGACAGGTTATACATATATTGTGTGTGAATAGGATAGATCATTCCTTTGGGGTTTGATCACTATGTATATATATATTTATGTGTGGATGACCTGAGTGTATGGATGTATATTTATATATACGTGAAATGGGCTGAAGCGGCATTGAGCGCCGTGGATTGCAGGTTATCTAGGCCACCAATGATGGTGTGGCCACTATATACACTATGTGAATATTGAATGATGATTGTATATAAGGGTAGATTATTTATGATCATAGATAAGGCTTACGGGTTTAGAGGCTAAATTCTATTCCCGTGCCGGTCACGGATTCCTGGAATCGGGGTCGTGACACAAGTCCTCCAAGGTTAAGACCCCTTGCGGTCCTAAATTCACATTACAATTGTCTGAGCCAAAAATGACAGTTACATAAACTATATGTATGTGTGTGGTTGAATATATGTATGAATGGATACAGGACATCTGCATGTGATTACGATAGATCACCCGCACTGAAGCGCGTGATTAATATGTAAACTATATGTACGTGTGAGTGAATATGTGTATATATATATATAGACTGAAGCGGTGCTGAGCGAATCGTGGATTACAAGCTTATTAGGCCACCAGAAATGGATGGCCACGTATATAATGTATATTGATTGTATTAGAAAATGGTAGATATGAATAGGTATAAATGTTAATCAGGGATTAGAGGCTTACGGGACAGGAGAAATCCTACCTCCCGTGTCGTTCACGGACTTCCGAAACGGGGTCGTGACAGAAAACATGATATTCAATTTTCTTTATTTAATTAGTTTTCACCGATGTTTCGAAAACTTGATATTCATTTTTCTTTTTTAAAACATTTTTTGTCGATGAGTGTTTGGAAAACTTGATATTCATTTTTCTTTTTTTAATCACTTTTCGCCGATTAGTGTTCCGAAAACTTGATATTCATTTTTCTTTTTTTAATCAGTTTTCCACGATGAGTATTTCAAAAACTTGATATTCATTTTCCTTTTTTAATCAGTTTTCGCTGATGACTGTTTCGAAAACTTTATATTCATTTTTATTTTTTTAATCAGTTTTCGTCGATGAATGTTTCGAAAACTTGATATTCATTTTTCTTTTTTTAGTAAGTTTTCGCTAATGAGTGTTTCGAAAACTTGATATTCATTTTTCTTTTTTTAATCATTTTTCGCCGATGAGTGTTTCAAAAGCTTTATATTCTTTTTTCTTGTTTTAATCAATTTTCGCCGATTAGTGTTTCAAAAACTTGATATTCATTTTTCTTTTTTTAATCAGTTTTCGCCGATGAGTGTTTCAAAAACTTGATATTCATTTTTCTTTTTTTAGTAAGTTTTCGCTAATGAGTCTTTCGAAAACTTGACATTCATTTTTCTTTCTTTAATGATTTTTCACCGATGAGTGTTTCGAAAACTTGATATTCATTTTTCTTTCTTTAATCATTTTTCATCGATGAGTGTTTCGAAAACTTGATATTCATTTTCCTTTTTTAATCAGTTTTCGCCGATGAGTGTTTCGAAAACTTTATATTCATTTTTGTTAATCTAATCAGTTTTCGCCGATTAATATTTTGAAACCTTGATATTCATTTTTCTTTTTTTAATCAGTTTCTGCCGATGAGTGTTTCGAAAAGTTGATATTCATTTTTATTTTTTTAGTAAGTTTTCGCTAATGACTGTTTCTAAACCGTGATATTTATTTTTCTTTATTTAATTAGTTTTCACCGATGAGTGTTCCGAAAACTTGATATTCATTTATCTTTTTTAATAAGTTTTTATCGATTAGCATTTCGAAAACTTGATATTCATTTTTCTTTTTTTAATCAGTTTTCGCCGTTGAGTGTTTCGAAAACTTTATATTCATTTTTGTTTTTTAATCAGTTTTCGCCGATGAGTGTTTCGAAAACTTTATATTCATTTTTGTTTTTTAATCAGTTTCCGCCGATTAGTATTTTGAAACCTTGATATTCATTTTTCTTTTTTTAATCAGTTTTCGCCGATGAGTGTTTTGAAAAGTTGATATTCATTTTTATTTTTTTAGTAAGTTTTCGCTAATGACTGTTTCTAAAACGTGATATTCATTTTTCTTTATTTAATTAGCTTTCACCGATGAGTGTTTCGAAAACTTGATATTCATTTTTCTTTTTTTAATAAGTTTTTACCGATTAGCGTTTCGAAAACTTGATATTCATTTTTCTTTTTTAATAAGTTTTCGCTCATGAGTGTTTCAAAAACTCTATATTCATTTTTCTTTTTTTAATCAGTTTTCACCGATGAGTGTTTCGAAAACTTAATATTCATTTTTCTTTTTTTAATCATTTTTCGCCGATGAGTGTTTCGAAAACTTTATATTCTTTTTTCTTGTTTTAATCAGTTTTCGCCGATTAGTGTTTCGAAAACTTGATATTCAGTTTTCTTTCTTTAATCATTTTTTGCCGATGAGTGTTTCGAAAACTTGATATTCACTTTTCTTTTTTAATCAGTTTTCGTCGTTGAGTGTTTCGAAAACTTGATATTCATTTTCCTTTTTTTAATCAGTTTTTGCCGATAAGTGCTTCAAAAACTTTATTTTCATTTTTGTTTTTTTAATCAGTTAGTTTTCGCCGATTAGTGTTTTGAAACCTTGATATTCATTTTTCTTTTTTTAATCAGTTTTTGTCGATGAATGTTTCGAAAACTTGATATTCATTTTTCTTTTTTAGTAAGTTTTCGCTAATGAGTGTTTCGAAAACATGATATTCATTTTTCTTTTTTTAATCATTTTTCGCCGATTAGTGTTTCAAAAACTTTATATTCTTTTTTCTTGTTTTAATCAATTTTCGCCGATAGTGTTTCGAAACTTGATATTCATTTTTCTTTTTTTAATCAGTTTTCGCTGATGAGTGTTTCAAAAACTTGATATTCATTTTTCTTTTTTTTGTAAGTTTTCGCTAATGAGTCTTTCGAAAACTTGATATTCATTTTTTTTTCTTTAATCATTTTTCACCGATGAGTGTTTCTAAAACTTGATATTCATTTTTCTTTCTTTAATCATTTTTCACCGATGAGTGTTTCAAAAACTTGATATTCATTTTTCTTTTTTAATCAGTTTTCGCCGTTGAGTGTTTCGAAAACATGATATTCATTTTCCTTTTTTAATCAGTTTTCGCCGATGAGTGTTTCGAAAACTTTATATTCATTTTTGTTTTTTTAATCAGTTTTCGCCGATTAGTATTTTGAAAACTTGATATTCATTTTTCTTTTTTTAATCAGTTTTCGCCGATGAGTATTTTGAAAAGTTGATATTCATTTTTATTTTTTTAGTAAGTTTTCGCTAATGACTGTTTCTAAAACGTGATATTCATTTTTCTTTATTTAATTAGTTTTCACCGATGAGTGTTTCGAAAACTTGATATTCATTTTTCTTTTTTTAATAAGTTTTTACCGATTAGCGTTTCGAAAACTTGATATTTATTTTTATTTTTTAATAAGTTTTCGCTCATTAGTGTTTCAAAAACTCTATATTCATTTTTCTTTTTTTTAATCAGTTTTCACCGATGAGTGTTTCGAAAACTTAATATTCATTTTTCTTTTTTTAATCATTTTTCGCCGATGAGTGTTTCGAAAACTTTATATTCTTTTTTCTTGTTTTAATCAGTTTTCGCCGATTAGTGTTTCGAAAACTTGATATTCAGTTTTCTTTCTTTAATCATTTTTTGCCGATGAGTGTTTCGAAAACTTGATATTCACTTTTCTTTTTTAATCAGTTTTCGTCGTTGAGTGTTTCGAAAACTTAATATTCATTTTCCTTTTTTTAATCTGTTTTTGCCGATAAGTGCTTCAAAAACTTTATTTTCATTTTTGTTTTTTAATCAGTTTTCGCCGATTAGTGTTTTGAAACCTTGATATTCATTTTTCTTTTTTTAATCAGTTTTTGTCGATGAATGTTTAGAAAACTTGATATTCATTTTTCTTTTTTTTGTAAGTTTTCGCTAATGAGTGTTTCGAAAACTTGATATTCATTTTTCTTTTTTTAATCATTTTTCGCCGATTAGTGTTTCAAAAACTTTATATTCTTTTTTCTTGTTTTAATCAATTTTCGCCGATTAGTGTTTCGAAAACTTGATATTCATTTTTCTTTTTTTAATCAGTTTTCGCCGATGAGTGTTTCAAAAACTTGATATTCATTTTTCTTTTTTTAGTAAGTTTTCGCTAATGAGTCTTTCGAAAACTTGATATTCATTTTTCTTTCTTTAATGATTTTTCACCGATGAGTGTTTCGAAAACTTGATATTCATTTTTCTTTCTTTAATCATTTTTAATCGATGAGTGTTTCGAAAACTTGATATTCATTTTCCTTTTTTAATCAGTTTTCGCCGATGAGTGTTTCGAAAACTTTATATTCATTTTTGTTTTTTTAATCAGTTTTCGCCGATTATTATTTTGAAACCTTGATATTCATTTTTCTTTTTTTAATCAGTTTCCGCCGATGAGTGTTTCGAAAAGTTGATATTCATTTTAATTTTTTTAGTAAGTTTTCGCTAATGACTGTTTCTAAAACGTGATATTTATTTTTCTTTATTTAATTAATTTTCACCGATGAGTGTTCCGAAAACTTGATATTCATTTTTCTTTTTTTACTAAGTTTTTACCGATTAGCGTTTCGAAAACTTGATATTCATTTTTCTTTTTTTAATCAGTTTTCGCCGTTGAGTGTTTCGGAAACTTGATATTCATTTTCCTTTTTTAATCAGTTTTCGCCGATGAGTGTTTCGAAAACTTTATATTCATTTTTGTTTTTTAATCAGTTTTCGCCGATTAGTATTTTGAAACCTTGATATTCATTTTTCTTTTTTTTTAATTAGTTTCCGCTGATGAGTGTTTCGAAAAGTTGATATTCATTTTTATTTTTTTAGTAAGTTTTCGCTAATGACTGTTTCTAAAACGTGATATTCATTTTTCTTTTTTTAATAAGTTTTTACCGATTAGTGTTTCGAAAACTTGATATTCATTTTTCTTTTTTTAATCAGTCTTCGCTCATGAATGTTTCGAAAACTCTATATTCATTTTTCTTTTTTTAATCAATTTTCACCGATGAGTGTTTCAAAAACTTAATATTCATTTTTCTTTTTCCAATCATTTTTCGCCGATGAGTGTTTCGAAAACTTGATATTCATTTTTCTTTTTTTAATCAGTTTTCACCGATTAGTATTTCGAAAACTTGATATTCATTTTTATTTTTTTTAATCAGTTTTCGTCGATAGTGTTTCGAAAACTTGATATTCATTTTTCTTATTTTAGTAAGTTTTCGCAAATGAGTGTTTCGATAACTTGATATTCATTTTTCTTTTTTTAATCATTTTTCGCCGATGAGTGTTTCGAAAACTTTATATGCTTTTTTATTCTTTTAATCAGTTTTCGCCGATTAGTGTTTCGAAAACTTGATATTCATTTTTCTTTTTTTAGTAAGTTTTCGCTAATGAGTCTTTCGAAAACTTGATATTCAGTTTTCTTTCTTTAATCATTTTTCACCGATGAGTGTTTCTAAACTTGATATTCATTTTTCTTTCTTTAATCATTTTTCACCGATGAGTGTTTCGAAAACTTCATATTCATTTTTCTTTTTTAATCAGTTTTCGCCGATGAGTGTTTCGAAAACTTTATATTCATTTTTGTTTTTTTAATCAGTTTTCGCCAATTAGTATTTTGAAACCTTGATATTCATTTTTCTTTTTTTAATCAGTTTTCGCCGATGAGTGTTTTGAAAAGTTGATATTCATTTTTATTTTTTTAGTATGTTTTCGCTAATGACTGTTTCTAAAACGTGATATTCATTTTTCTTTATTTAATTACTTTTCACCGAGGTGTGTTTCGAAAACTTGATATTCATTTTTCTTTTTTTAATAAGTTTTTATCGACTAGCGTTTCGAAAACTTAATATTCATTTTTCTTTTTTAATAAGTTTTCGCTCATGAGTGTTTCAAAAACTCTATATTCATTTTTCTTTTTTTAATCAGTTTTCACCGATGAGTGTTTCGAAAACTTAATATTCATTTTTCTTTTTTTAATCATTTTTCGCCGATGAGTGTTTCGAAAAATTGATATTCATTTTTCTTTTTTCAATCAGTTTTCACCGATTAGTATTTCGGAAACTTGATATTCATTTTTATTATTTTTAATCAGTTTTCGTCGATGAGTGTTTCGAAAACTTGATATTCATTTTTCTTTTTTGTAAGTTTTCGCAAATGAGTGTTTCGAAAACTTGATATTCATTTTTCTTTTTTTAATCATTTTTCGCCGATGAGTGTTTCGAAAACTTTATATTCTTTTTTCTTGTTTTAATCAGTTTTCGCCGATTAGTATTTCGAAAACTTGATATTCATTTTTCTTTCTTTAATCATTTTTTGCCGATGAGTGTTTCGAAAACTTGATATTCATTTTTCTTTTTTAACCAGTTTTCGTCGTTGAGTGTTTCGAAAACTTGATATTCATTTATCTTTTTTAATCAGTTTTTGCCGTTAAGTGTTTCAAAAACTTTATATCCATTTTTTTAATCAGTTTTCGCCGATTAGTGTTTTGAAACCTTGATATTCATTTTTCTTTTTTTAATCAGTTTTCGCCGATGAGTGTTTTGAAAAGTTTAGATTCATTTTTATTTTTTTGGTAAGTTTTTGCTAATGACTGTTTCGAAAGCGTGATATTCATTTTTCTTTATTTAATTAGTTTTCACTGATGAGTGTTTCGGAAACTTTCTAAAAAAAGAGTGTTTCGAAAACTTGATATTCATTTTTATTTTTTTAATAAGTTTTCGTTCATGTGTGTTTCGAAAACTCTATATTCATTTTTTTTTAATCAGTTTTTCACCGATGAGTGTTTCGAAAACTTGATATTCATTTTTCTTTTTTTAATCATTTTTCGCCGATGAGTGTTTCGAAAACTTGATATTTATTTTTCTTTTTTTAATCAGTTTTCGCCGATTAGTATTTCGAAAACTTAATATTCATTTTTTTTAATCAGTTTTCGTCGACGAGTGTTTCGAAAACTTGATATTCATTTTTCTTTTTTTAGTAAGTTTTCGCAAATGAGTGTTTCGAAAACATGATATTCATTTTTCTTTTTGTAATCATTTTTCGCCGGTGAGTATTTCGAAAACTTTATATTCTTTTTTCTTGTTTTAATCAGTTTTCGCCGATTAGTGTTTCGAAAACTCGATATTCATTTTTCTTTTTTTAATCAGTATTCGCCGATTAGCGTTTCAAAAACTTGATATTCATTTTAATTTTTTTAGTAAGTTTTTCGCTAATGAGTGTTTCGAAAACTTGATATTCAGTTTTCTTTTTTTAATCATTTTTCACTGATGAGTGTTTCGAAAACTTGATATTCATTTTTCTTTCTTTAATCTCATTTTTCTTTCTTTAATCATTTTTCGCCGATGAGTGTTTCGAAAACTTGATATTCATTTTTCTTTTTTAATCAGTTTACGTCGTTGAGTGTTTCGAAAAATTGATATTCAGTTTCCTTTTTTAATCAGTTTTCGCCGATGAGTGTTTCGAAAACTTTATATTCATTTTTGTTTTTTTTTTAATCAGTTTTCGCCGATTAGTGTTTTGAAACTTTGATATTCATTTTTCTTTTTTTAATCAGTTTTCGCCGATGAGTGTTTCAAAAAGTTGATATTCATTTTAATTTTTTTAGTAAGTTTTCGCTAATGACTATTTCGAAAACGTGATATTCATTTTTCTTTATTTAATTAGTTTTCACCGATTAGTATTTCGAAAACTTGATATTCATTTTTCTTTTTTTAACAAGTTTTCCCTCATGAGTGTTTCAAAAACTCTATATTCATTTTTCTTTTTTTAATCAGTTTTCAGCGATGAGTGTTTCGAAAACTTGATATTTATTTTTCTTTTTTTAATCATTTTTCGCTGATGACTGTTTCGAAAACTTGATATTCATTTTTCTTTTTTTAATCAGTTTTCGTCGATGAGTGTTTCGAAAACTTGATATTCATTTTTCTTTTTTTAGTAAGTTTTCGCTAATGAGTGTTTCGAAAACTTGATATTCATTTTTCTTTTTTAATCACTTTTCACCGATGAGTGTTTCGAAAACTTGATATTCATTTTTCTTTTTTTAATCATTTTTCGCCGATGAGTGGTTCGAAAACTTTATATTCTTTTTTCTTGTTTTAATCAGTTTTCGCTGATTAGTGTTTCGAAAACTTGATATTCATTTTTCTTTTTTTAATCATTTTTCGCCGATGAGTGTTTGGAAAACTTTATATTCATTTTTATTTTTTTAGTAAGTTTTCTCTAATGAGTGTTTCGAAAACGTGATTTTCTTTTTTTTGTTTAATTAGTTTTCACCGATGAGTGTTTCGAAAACTTGATATTCATTTTTTGTTTTTTAATCATTTTTCATAAATGAGTGTTTCGAAAACTTGATATTCATTTTTCATTTTTCAATCAGTTTTCGCCGATGAGTGTTTCGAAAACTTGATATTCATTTTTCTTTTTTTAATCAGTTTTCACCGATGAGTGTTTCGAAAACTTGATATTCATTTTTCTTTTTTTAATCAGTTTTCGCCGATTAGTGTTTCGACACTTGATATTCATTTTTTTTAATCAGTTTTCGCCGATGAGTGTTTCGAAAAGTTGATATTCATTTTCCTTTTTTAATCAGTTTTCGCTGATGAGTGTTTCGAAAACTTTATATTCATTTTTTTAAAATCAGTTTTCCCCGACTAGTGTTCTGAAAATTTGATTTTCATTTTTCTTTTTTTAATCAGTTTTCGTCGATGAGTGTTTCGAAAACTTGATATTCATTTTTGTTTTTTTAGTAAGTTTTCGCTAATGAGTATTTCGAAAACGTGATATTCATTTTTCTTTATTTAATTAGTTTTCACCGATGAGTGTTTCGAAAACGTGATATTTCATTTTTCTTTATTTAATTTGTAATATCTGAGATAATTATTTTAGTTATTATCATTATTGGTAATTTATTTTTCTTTGTGAAAGAAAAATAAATTGGATTAAAAAGGTTGAAATAAAAATGAAGAGAGAAGAAATAGAAAATTAAAATTTTACCTATTTTCAAAAAAAAAAAAGGGACCTAAAAGAAATGGGGATTCAAAAGGAAGGGGAAAAATGTGGGATTTAACAACTTAAAATTTTTTTTCCAGCTTAGTATATTTTATAGGGGCCAAACCGTGACCCCCATTCAGCCACTCTCTAAAACAGAAAAAAGAAGCAAGCAGACGCACGAACCCGAGATGCAGCGAGAAGGAGGAGAAGCAAGGAGACGGTGCTAGACCGGCCGGAAACGCGCCGGTGAGACCACTCTGGCGTCGGAGAAGGTGATCGGAATCCTTCTTCTATCCGATTAGAATAAGGTAAGAAAGCCCCAAACTCTCAAAACCCCAATTTCTCCAATTTTAGGGATTTCGGAAATTCTTAAGTTTCTTCTATTTGGGACATTCTGGGGTTAAATTCGAGCTTAGTGGGTGCTATTGAATGCTCAGGGAGGTTCAGAATCGAAGCTAAATCGTAGGAATTGACCGGGTATGGTAATCATGGAAATTGGGTTAGAAAATTACTCTAAAATTCGAATTTGCTGGTTTGATGCATGAATAGGCTTGGATTGGAGTAGTATAGGTGTTATAATTGCTGGAATTACCTTAACAACCGGAACCCAATCCGATGAAAATGAGGCGATATACTAAGCCACAGCGCAGTTGGGAGTTGTGCTGTGGGCTGGACACCTCGGCCTAGTCTATGGTGGACACCTAAGACCAACTAAATTGGTTCAAAGGCTCTACTTATACCCAATTATAATTCTATATATAATTAAAGAGGTAGTAGTTAAGCTTTTACTCGGCGAATAAGGGAGACGGTGGAATGAGTAAGCTAAGGCCTCTTTTGAACCGTGAATTTATTCCTTTATTAGTTAAACGCTCTTATGAACACATGAGTGAAGTTTAGATAAATGAGAATCTATAACCTAAGCTTTTAGAGGTTCTAAATGGCTCGAATGTGAGAAAGTCGAGTATAAGACATTATGGACTTTCAAAAAGAGAAAATAAGACGACGTAACGAACTAAATACCTAGTTCTTGGAAATATCTAGGGGGTGCATGAGCATTAGCATGACACGTGCATGGTAGATGCTTTGTTACACGTTTCTAAATTGCTTAAGTACATGTGTATAGGGCACCACAGAGTAATTGGAGCTTCAAGTACTCCGAGGACTGATCAGGAGGGCCAGCAAGGTGAGGGGCTCTCCCATCCCTGCTCCACAAGCGTTGGATGACTACGTGAAAATGTGGTTTGCTTTATTTTATGCAATTATTATATGAAATATAATCACCTGAATAAGTTTGTGTTACGTGTGTGGTTAGTAAGTAAACAGTAAACATGTGAACTGTATTTGTGCTTATATGTGTAGGCTCAAGTGTATACGTGTTATTGTGGTCACTGAGCCTTATATGTTACCGTGGGTAGGATTGAGCCATAATTTCATACGTGAGAGTTCAGTAACACTAGAAACCAATTGCATTGATCGTCACTGTAAAGATCTTGTTCGTATGGTATGTTGAGGAAACTGAAGATAGGTTGTTAAGTGTGAGTGAGAGTGTTGCATAATCAAAAAGGGGGGAAACCAGACCTAACTAATAAACATGTATAATATTCAATTAGTTATTCATAGAGTGTCCTTCAAGGTTAAACATGTTAGTGAGCTTGTTTAGGTTAGTCCGGGTAGATCGAGTCGGTCATCCTGGTCGGACAGACGAGATTATGTCGTCAGTAAGCATGCCACATAGTGGCCATTACCTTGGTTCAACTGAGGTCAGACAAGTTGCTGGCTATTACTCTAAGCGTGCTTGGAGTCAGAAAGTTCCTAGTGTGATCAACTAGGTTCAAACATAAGTTGCCTTCAGGCCAGTATTTCTCTTAGCATAATGCGGGAGACAGAAAGTGATTGCCTACAAGTATATGTGTGTGTTATCTATGGAAACACATGATATATATATATATATATATATATATATATATATTTGTGATTGATTTACGTGCAGAGTAATAATTATGTTAGAAGCATGAATTAGGGTAATTAATGTGAATATGATATATTGACTGCCTGATCATATTAAAGGTCGCAATATAATCAGTTTCATGCCCATGTGGTTGTGGTTGCTCCCCTCCCCCAGCTGTAGTGGTACTCGCTGCTACGCCAGGGATGGGGGAGCTCCTCACTGAGTTTGTTCGACTCACCCCCCTTATTTACATGTTTCAGATACAGGACGTTCAGGTGTAGGGAACGCGTCCACTTCTTCTCAAGGAGGCGGACAACTCTGAAGACCGCACGCTTTGTCCGCGTGGGTAGCGTATTTTGGGTTATGTAATTAAGTCTTGATGTATATATATGAATCCTTTTTGGGTATAGCTTTTGTACATATACAACTGTTGTATATATATGTCCTACTCTAGTTTTGTCGGCTTCATACAGATTAAAGTTAGGTCTTGGTGTTTGGGAATTAGGCTATGTTATTGTATATATCATGTATATATCTCTATGACCTCCGCATGTGACTAGGATAGATCACACGCATTCAGGCGTATGATTAATATGTAAATTATATATATGCGTGGCTGAATATCTGTTTGTATGGAAATATGGCTTCCGCATGTGACTAGGATAGATCCCACGCATTGAGGCGTGTGATCAATATGTAAATTGTATGCATGTGTGTGATTCAATATATGTATGACTGCATACAGGACTTCTGCATGTGAATAGGATAGATCACCCGCACTGAAGCGCGTGATCAATATGTAAACTATATGTATGTGTGAGTGAATATGTGTATATATGTAGACTGAAGCGGTGTTGAGCGAGCTGTGGATTGCACGCTACTTAGGTCACTGGAAATGGATGGCCATACATATTATATATTGTTCGTATTAGAAATGGGTAGTTATGAACATGTGAAAATGTTAATCAGGGATTAGAGGCTTACGGGATAGGAGAAATCCTACCTCCCGTGCCGGTCTCGGACCTCCGGAATGGGGTCGTGACAAACTTGGTATCAGAGCCTGGTTTACTTTAAACTGTATGAAGCCATAGGTATGACCGGGTGTCGATTTACGCCTCGTTGTGAACCCGAGTTCAACGTGGGAGTAAAAAGGCACTTATGGAAGTAACCATGAAATTGTGTCAGCCCTTTCTTTCTACTCTCTTTGATATGAAGTATCATCGATATGCGTGTACTTATTATGTGTGGTCCTTGTGTAGTATAGGGATGCCAACGATCACGAGACATGTTAGGGGAGGAGGGAGAACTCCTGCTGAAATTGATCAAGAATCAGTTCGGGAGGAGGGAATGCCCACCCGAGGCTGAGGTAGAGGCCGTACCCAAGGTCGAGGTAGAGGTCGTGGTCGTGGTCGAGGTAGAGCACAAATGAGAGGAGAAGAGAGGAGACCGTCACCAGAACCTCATGTTGAGACAGGTGCACCCTCTGTGGCGGAAATGCTCACGGCAGGATTCCAGGAACTAAAAGAAGAGATGAAAAGGCAAATACAGAGAGAAGTACGCTGGTTAGGAGTCGGCGAGGAAGAAGAAGAGAGAGTTCCTAGCAATCAAGAGATGGAGGTTGTTAAGGAAGAGGACAGAGAATGGCAACAACCGCAGGAAGTGCCTCGTGAGCCGCAGGTAGCACCAAGAGAGCTGCCAATTTCAAAATTCCTGAAGCTTCATCCACCCACTTTTTGCGGAACTAGTCAGAAAGAGGATCTGCAATACTTTATGAGAGACGTAGTCAGAATTGAGCACATGCTGAGGCGCTCAGGGCACGAGTTGGTGGAATTAGCTTCATTTCAACTGAGGGGGGCTGCTAGAGTATGGATAGAGTCTGTACAGACGAGGTATTCAAGAAGGGTGGCACTGATGACCTGGGAAGATTTTTCAGAGTGAATTCCTGGGTCAGTTTCTGTCTGAAGGTACAAAAGATGCAAAGCGTCAGCAAATCGATGAGTTGTGTATGACGCCTAACATGACTGTGACGGAATATGAATTACTTTTTACGGAATTGGCTCAATTCTCACCTGCGTTGGTTCCTGATGAAGAGGCGAGGATCAAGAGATTCATACACCGTCTCACGGAGCCGTTATTTACTGCCTTGTTACCACAGAGAAGGCAATTCGAGACTTTAGCACAAGCCGCAGACTATGCCAGGATGATTGAGACCAGGAAGAGGTATGGGACGTCTGTTGATCCCAAAGTTAAGTTAATTACGGGCAGTGACAACCAAGGAGGTGTAAGTAAGAAAAGGAAGACAACAGGTGGAGGAGCAGGATACTCAGGGTCTGCAGGAGGACAATCCTCAACCATTACCCATGAAACAGGTATAAGAAGTAATGTTCAAGGGGGACAGAGAACGCAAGGGGGTGGAAATGCTGGTAAGACAAGGCCCCAGTGTACAACTTGCGGCAGGTATCATTATGGAGTGTGTCGGAGATTGACAGGTGGGTGTTACAGCTGCGGCCAGGTGGCCCATATGGCTAGAGAGTGTCCAAAGAGAAAAGAAGGTACGAGTGTGAGAAGTAATCCGATGCCAAGGCGTACACCTATTTCAGTCCCACCAGTAAGAACTGTACCACCACAAACAGCAAGTACAGGTGCAGCTAGAGTTCGTGGTGCAGGATCTATTGGCAGAGGGCCAGGGGCAGTAGGTGGAGGACAAGCGCGGGTATTTGCACTTTCTCAGCAAGACGCTCATGCATCAAATGTGGTTGTGACAGGTACCCTCATTGTTTGTTCTCTTGAAGCACGAGTTTTGTTTGATTCCGACTCCACTCATTCCTTTGTGTCGCATGCATTTGCCTCTAAATTCAAGAAAAGTTCGTCTAGAATGAAAGAAGTAGTATTGGTCTCTACTCCAATGGGAGAATCGGTACAAGTAGAGTATGTGCGCGAGTCTTGCATTGTGGAGGTCAATGGCCATGAGACTGTGGTAGACCTTCGGTTGTTGTGTATGGTTGATCTTGATGTAATCCTCGGAATGGATTGGTTGTCGTCTTGCCATGCGGTTGTGGACTGCAGGGCTAAATGTTTGAAATTCAATATGCCAAACGAGGAACCTTTTGTGATACGGGGCGACGGAGCTGCACCGTATCCAAGCTTGATCTCGACCTTGAAGGCATCTAAATTACTTGCAAAGGGTATTTGGCTTTGGTCAAGGATACCACGAAAGCAGTACTTTCACCGACTCAAGTACCGGTAGTACGAGAGTTCTTGGATGTATTTCTAGAAGATTTGTCGGGGTTGCCGCCCGACCGGGAGATTGAATTTGAAATTGAGCTGCAACCTGGCACCCATCCTATCTCCACACCACCTTACCGGATGGCTCCGAAAGAGTTGAAGGAGTTACATACGCAGTTACAAGAATTGCTTGACAAGGGTTTTATAAGACCCAGCTTCTCTCCTTGGGGTGCACCAGTCCTTTTTGTGAAGAAGAAGGACGGATCTTTGCGGTTGTGTATCGATTACCGAAAGTTAAACAAGGTGAAAATCCGCAATCAATACCAACTACCGAGGATAGATGACCTATTTGATCAGTTGCAGGATGCGAAGCGGTTTTCCAAGATTGATTTAAGATCTGGGTATCATTAATTAAAGATTCGAGAATCAGACATACCTAAGACTGCATTCCGGACCCGATATGGACATTACAAGTTCTTGGTGATGTCTTTCGGATTAATTAATGCTCTTGCAGCGTTCATGGACATGATGAATAGGGTTTTCAAACCATTTTTGGACCGATTTGTCATTGTCTTCATTGATGACATCTTGGTTTACTCGAAAAATTCTGAAGAACATGCAGAACACTTAAGATTAGCATTGCAGAAGTTGAGAGAGGAGAAATTGTATGCCAAGTTCTCCAAGTGTGAACTTTGGCTTGACAAAGTTGCCTTTTTGGGTCACGTGGTATCATCAGAGGGAATCCACGTTGATCCAAGTAAGGTAGAAGCGGTGAAGAATTGGTCCCAGCCTACCTCAGTTACTGAAATTCGTAGTTTCTTGGGCTTGGCTGGATACTATAGGAGATTTGTGCAGGACTTCTCTAAAGTTGCCGCACCCATGACTAAGTTAACTCAGAAGGGGGTGAAGTTTATATGGGATGATAAGTGTGAGCAGAGTTTTCAGAAGTTGAAAGATAGTCTCACTACCGCTCCGGTGTTGGCATTACCTAGAGGCACAGGAGGATATGTGGTATACTATGACGCGTCGATAATCGGGTTAGGGTGTGTATTGATGCAGCACGGCAAGGTGATTGCGTATGCATCGCGACAACTGAGGAAACACGAGAAGAATTACCCGACTCACGGCCTCGAGATGGCCGCTGTAGTATTTGCTTTGAAATATGGAGACATTACCTATATGGTGAGACATGTGAAATTTATACAGACCACAAGAGTCTCAAATATATTTTCGAGCAGAAAGACTTGAACTTGAGACAACATCGATGGTTAAAGTTATTGAAGGACTACGACTGCACGATCTTGTATCATCCAAGGAAGGCTAATGTGGTAGCCGATGCTCTAAGCCGGAAATCCATGGGTAGTCTTGCTCATATAAGTGAAGAAAGAAGACCGTTGATTAAAGAACTGCACGAGCTAGAACAAACGGGAAATTAGTTTGAGATTGGGAGTTCTAACTCACTTTTAGCTCATTTTCAAGCTAAGTCCTCTTTGGTAGAAGAGGTGAAGTCTAGACAGGATGAAGATACCGACCTCAAGCAAATCAGGGATATTGTAACAAAAGAGAAGGGGGATGATCTCCAATTTTCTATTGATGATTTCGGTGTACTTCGGTTGGAGGGACGGTTGTGTGTTCCTATGGTTGATAACTTAAAAGAAAGAATTCTTGAAGAAGCACACCAGACCGCTTATACAATCCATCCGGGAGCAAATAAAATGTATCATGATCTGAAGCAGTTGTATTGGTGGAACGGCATGAAGAAGGATGTTGCAAACTATGTAGCCACGTGTCTAGTGTGTCAGCAAGTCAAGGCTGAACACCAGAAGCCCGCTGGAACATTACAACAGATAGAAATACCTGAGAGGAAATGGGAGAGGATAATGATGGATTTTGTAACAGGGTTGCCAAGATCACAACGTGGATTCGATTCGTTTTAGGTAATATTGGATCGCATGACTAAGTCTGTGCACTTCCTACCAGTTAAGACCACTTACGGAGTGAGTCAATATGCGCAGCTTTACCTATCAAAAATCGTTAAATTGCACGGTGTGCCAGTGTCCATAATATCTGATAGAGGGCCACAGTTCACTTCTAGGTTTTGGAAGTCATTGCAGGAAGTGTTGGGAACGAGAGTTGATTTGAGTACTGCGTTCCACCCACAGACTGACGGGAAATCAGAGAGAACCATTCAAATTCTTGAAGACATGTTTCGGGCGTGTATTATGGATTTCGGCGGAAGTTGGGAAAGGTATTTACCTTTGGCTGAGTTTGCATACAATAACAGTTATCAAGCGAGTATCCAAATGGCACCTTTCGAGGCTCTGCACGGTCGTACGTGCAGATCCCCGATTGGATGGTTCAAGGTCGGGGAAGCTAGCTTAATCGGCCCAGAATTGTTACAAGATGCCTTGCAAAAGGTGAAGTGTATAAGAGAGAGATTGTTAACGGCTTAGAGTAGGCAAAAGTCCTATGCAAACAATCGGAGAAGAGAATTAGTATTTGTCGTTGGTGAACAGGTGTTTCTGAGAATATCGCCGATGAGAGGTGTGATGCGGTTCGGTAAAAAGGGGAAATTAAGTCCTTGGTACATTGGACCGTTTGAAATCCTGGAACGAATTGGGAATGTGGCGTATCGGTTGGAATTGCCTACGGAATTGGAGGGCGTACATCCTGTTTTTCATGTATCGATGCTTCGAAAATATCTTCCAGACCCCTTGCACGTGATTTAATCGCAAGACGTGCAACTAACCGAAAACCTGACATATGAGGAGGAACCAGTAGAAATCCTAGATCGGCAGTTGAAGAAACTCAGAACGAAAGAGATTCCATTGGTTAAAGTTCTATGGAGAAATCACTCGACCGAAGAAGCTACATGGGAAGTCGAGGGTTAAATGCGCAGGACGTATCCTCATCTATTTCAAGACTAAGGTTAGTATATTGTTTGAAATTCTGGGACCGAATTTCTTAAGGGGGGAAGATTGTAATATCTGAGATAATTATTTTAGTTATTATCATTATTGGTAATTTATTTTTCTTTGTGAAAGAAAAATAAATTGGATTAAAAAGGTTTAAAAAAAATGAAGAGAGAAGAAATAGGAAATTAAAATTTTACCTATTTTCAAAAAAAAAAGGGACCTAAAAGAAATGGGGATTCAAAAGGAAGGGGCAAAAAGTGGGATTTAAGAACATAAAATTTTTCCAGCTTAGTATATTTTATGGGGGCCAAATCGTGACCCCCATTGAGCCACTCTCTAAAACAGAAAAAAAAAGCAAGCAAACGCACGAACCCGAGATGCAGCGAGAAGGAGGAGAAGCAAGGAGACGGTGCTGGACTGACCGAAAACGCGTCGGTGAGACCACTCCGGCGCCGGAGAAGGTGACCGGAATATAATCACCTGAATAAGTTTGTGTTACGTGTGTGGTTAGTAAGTAAACAGTAAACATGTGAACTGTATTTGTGCTTATATGTGTAGGCTTAAGTGTATACGTGTTATTGTGGCTCACTGAGCCTTTTATGTTACCGTGGGTAGGATTGAGTCGTAATTTCATATGTGAGAGTTCAGTAACACTAGAAACCAATCGCATTGATCGTCACTGTAAAGATCTTGTTCGTATGGTATGTTGAGGAAACTGAACATAGGTTGTTAAGTGTGAGTGAGAGTGTTGCATAATCAAAAAGGGGGAAATTAGGCCTATCTAATAAACACGTATAATATTCAATTAGTTATTCATAGAGCGTCCTTCAAGTCTAAACATGTTAGTGAGCTTGTTTAGGTTAGTCCGGGTAGATCGAGTCGGTCATCTTGGTCGGACAGACGGAATTATGTCGTCAGTAAGCATGCCACATAGTGGCCATTACCTTGGTTCAACCGAGGTCAGACAAGTTGCCGGCTATTACTTTAAGCGTGCTTGGAGTCAGAAAGTTCCTAGTGTGATCAACTAGGTTCAAACATAAGATTTTCTTCGGGCCAGTATTTCTCTTAGCATAATGCGGGAGACAAAAAGTGAATGCCTACAAGTATAAGTGTGTGTTATCTATGGAAACAAATGATATATATATATATATATATATATATATATATAGATTGATTTACATGCAGAGTAATAATTATGTTAGAAGCATGAATTAGGGTAATTAATGTGAATATGATATATTGACTGGCTGATCATATTAAAGGTCACAATATAATCAGTTTCATGCGCATGTGGTTGTGGTTGCTCCCCTCCCCCAGCTGTAGTGGTACCCGCTGCTACGCCAGGGATGAGGGAGCTCCTCACTGAGTCTGTTCGACTCATCCCCCCTTATTTACATGTTTCTGATACAGGAGGTTCAGGTGTCGGGAACGCGTCGACTTCTTCTCAAGGAGGCGGACAACTCTGAAGACCGCACGCTTTGTCCGCATGGGTAGCGTATTTTGGGTTATGTAATTAAGTCTTGATGTATATATATGAATCTTTTTTTGGTGTAGCTTTTGTACATATACAACTGCTGTATATATATATGTTCTACTCTAGTTTTGTTGGCTTCATACAGATTAAAGTTAGATCTTGGTGTTTGGGAATTAGGCTATGTTATTGTATATATTATGTATATATCTATATGACTTCCGCATGTGACTAGGATAGATCACACGCATTGAGGCGTGTGAACAATATGTAAATTATATATGTGTGTGGCTGAATATTGTTTGTTTGGAAATATGGCTTCCGCATGTGACTAGGATAGATCGCACGCATTGAGGCTTATGATCAATATGTAAACTACATGCATGTGTGTGATTGAATATATGTTTGACTGGATACAGGACTTTTGCATGTGAATAGGATAGATCACCCGCACTGAAGTGCGTGATCAATATGTAAACTATATGTATGTGTGAGTGAATATGTGTATATATATAGACTGAAGCAGTGTTGAGCGAGCCGTGGAATGCACGCTACTTAGGTCACCGAACATGGATGGCCATACATATTATATTTTGTTTGTATTAGAAATGGGTAGTTATGAACATATGAAAATGTTATTCAGCGATTAGAGGCTTACGGGATACGAGAAATCCTACCTCCCGTGCCGGTCACTTGATATTCATTTTTCTTTTTTTAATTAATTTTCACCGATGAGTGTTTCGAAAACATGATATTCATTTTCCTTTTTTAATCAGTTTTCGCCGATGAGTGTTTTGAAAACTTGATATTCATTTTTCTTTTTTTAATCAGTTTTCCCCGATGAGTGTTTCGAAAACTTAATATTCATTTTTCTTTTTTTAATCAATTTTCACCGATGAGTGTTTCGAAAACTTGATATTCATTTTTCTTTTTTGAATCAGTTTTCGCCGATAAGTATTTCGAAAACTTGATATTCATTTTTCTTTTTCTAATCAGTTTTCGCCGATGAGTGTTTCGAAAACTTAATATTCATTTTTCTTTTCTAATTAGTTTTGGTAGATGAGTGTTTCGAAAACTTGATATTCATTTTTCTTTTTTAATTAGTTTTGGTAGATGAGTGTTTCGAAAACTTGATATTCATTTTTCTTTTTTAATCAGTTTTCGCCGATGAGTGTTTCGAAAACTTGATATTCATTATCCTTTCTTAATCAGTTTTCGCCGATGAGTGTTTCGAATACTTTATATTCATTTTTTATTTTTTTTAATCAGTTTTGGTCGATGAGTGTTTTGAAAACTTGATATTCATTTTTTCTTTTTTTAGTATGTTTTCGCTAATAAGTGTTTCGAAAACTTGATATTCATTTTTCATTTTTTAATCATTTTTCGCCGATTAGTGTTTCGAAAACTTGATATTCATTTTTCTTTTTTTAATCAGTTTTCACCGATGAGTGTTTCTAAAACTTTATATTCATTTTTTATTTTTTTAATCAAATTTCGTCGATGAGTGTTTTGAAAACTTGATATTCATTTTTTTCTTTTTTTAGTATGTTTTCGCTAATAAGTGTTTCGAAAACTTGATATTCATTTTTCTTTTTTTAATCAGTTTTCGTCGATGAGTGTTTCGAAAACTTGATATTCATTCTTCCTTTTTTATTAAGTTTTCGCTAATAAGTCTTTCGAAAACATGATATTCATTTTTCTTTTTTGATGTTTTTGCCGATGAGTGTTTCAAAAACTTGATATTCATTTTTTTTTAATCAGTTTTCGCCGATGAGTGTTTTCGAAAACTTGATATTCATTTTTCTTTTTTTAATCAGTTTTCGCCGATTAGTGTTCTGAAAAGTTGATATTCATTTTTCTTTTTTTTAATCAGTTTTTGCTGATGAGTGTTTCGAAAACTTAATATTTATTTATTTTTAATAAGTTTTCGCCGATGAGTGTTTCGAAAACTTAATAGTCATATTTCGTTTTTTAATCAGTTTTTGCCGATGAGTGTTTCGAAAATGTAATATTCATTTTTCTTTTTTTAAAAAAATAGTTTTCGCCGATGACTGTTTCGAAAACGTAATACTCATTTTTTTTAAATAGTTTTCGCCGATGAGTGTTTCGAAAACTTGATATTTATTTTCCTTTTTTTAATCAGTTTTCGCCGATGAGTGTTTCGAAAACAAGATATTCATTTTCCTTTATTTAATTAGTTTTCACCGATGTGTGTTTCAAAAAGTTTATATTCATTTTTCTTTTTTTAATCATTTTTTGCCGATGAGTGTAACGAAAACTTGATATTCATTTTTCTTTTTTTAATTAGTTTTCACCGATTAGTGTTTCGAAAACTTGATATTCATTTTTCTTTTTTTAATCAGTTTTCGCCGATGAGTGTTTCGAAAACTTGATATTCATTTTCCTTTTTTAATCAGTTTTCGCCGATGAGTGTTTCGACAACTTTATATTCATTTTTATTTTTTTAATCAATTTTCGTCGATTAGTGTTTCGAAAACATGATATTCAATTTTCTTTTTTCAGTAAGTTTTCGTTGCTGAGTGTTTCGAAAACTTGATATTCATTTTTCATTTTTTAATCATTTTTCACCGATGAGTGTTTCGAAAACATGATATTCATTATTCTTTTTTTAATCATTTTTCGCCGATTAATGTTTCAAAAACTTGATATTCATTTTTGTTTTTTTAATCAGTTTTCGTTGATGAGTGTTTCGAAAACTATATATTCATTTTTTATTTTTTTTAATAAGTTTTCGTCGATGGGTGTTTCGAAAACTTTATATTCATTTTTTTCTTTTTTTAGTAAGTTTTCGCTAATAAATGTTTCGAAAACTTGATATCAATTTTTCTTTTTTAAACGGTTTTCGCCGATGAGTGTTTCGAAAACTTGATATTTCTTTTTTCTTTTTTTAATCATTTTTCACCGATGAGTGTTTCAAAAACTTGATATTCATTTTTCTTTTTTTAATCATTTTTCGCCGATGAGTGTTTCCAAAACATGATATTCATTTTTCTTTTTTTAATCAGTTTTCGCCGATTAGTGTTTCGAAAACTTCATATTCATTTTTCTTTTTTTAATCAGTTTTCGTCGATGAGTGTTTCGAAAACTTTATATTCATTTTCTTTTTTTAATCAGTTTTTGCCGATGAGTGTTTCGAATACATGATATTCATTTTTATTTTTTTTAATCAGTTTTCGTCGATGGGGGTTTCGAAAACTTGATATTCATTTCTTTATTTAGTAAGTTTTCGCTAATGAATGTTTTGAAAACTTGATATTTATTTTTCTTTTTTTAATCAGTTGTCACGTATGAGTATTTCGAAAACTTGATATTCATTTTCCTTTTTTAATCAGTTTTCGCCGATGAGTGTTTCGAAAACTTTATATTCATTTTTATTTTTTTTAATAAGTTTTCATCTATGAGTTTTTGGAAAACTTGATATTCATTTTTCTTTTTTTGATCAGTTTTTGCCTATGAGTGTTTCGAAAACTTGATATTCATATTTTTTTTTAATCAGTTTTCGCCGATGAGTGTTTTCGAAAACTTGATATTCATTTTTCTTTTTTTAATCGATTTTCGCCGATTAGTGTTCTGAAAACTTAATATTCATTTTTCTTTTTTTTTAATTAGTTTTCGCCGATAAGTGTTTTGAAAACTTGATATTAATTTTTCTTTTTTTTTAAACAGTTTTCGCGGATGAGTGTTTCGAAAACTTGATATTTATTTATTTTTTTTAATCAGTTTTCGCCGATGAGTGTTTCGAAAACGTAATATTCTGTAATATCCGATATATTTAGTTTTAATTATTTTCATATCTATTAAATTTATTTTTCTTTCAGAAAGAAAAATAAATTAAATTAAAGAATTATGGGGTTAAAAAAATATAATAAAGAAGAAAGTAATAGGGGATATTTATAATTTTTCTAGGACCTAAAAGAAAAGAGAATTAAAAAGCATGAGGGAAAAAGAGGATATAACAAGTAAATAAGTTTTTCTAATAAAATAAATATATAAATAATATATATATAATATAAAAAAAAAATACATATATATATATAATAAAATATATATATATATATATATATATATATATATATATATATATATATATATATATATATATATATATTATGTTAAGGAAAGTGGCTGAAAGCCACGTGCCCCATCCATACATTCACTAACACATATAATATACTAGAGGCTTCGCATGCACCTATGTGCATACATGTAGTTTATTCTTAAATTTTATTAAAATATAATATAAAATAGTTATTATATTTTAAAATCATTAAAAATTAAATATTTGATAATTTTTAAATTTTTAAATAGAATTTTTATCATAATTTAAAATAAAAAGTTATGCACTTTTCCATTTTTTTAGTAACCACCTATCATACTTGATTATTTATTGAGAAGTTGAGGAGGAAGTTATTTTTTTGGTGTCACACTTTGGTTGTGTGACACCAAAAGCTCCAAAGCCATATATATATAGATATATATACAATATTAGAGACACACACACATCCATCCAGCAAACAAACACACACACAAAAAGAAAAAAAGAGCAGAAGCGTGAAAGAGCAAGCAGGAAGAAAAAACGCACGCACAAGGGAGGGAGAAGGGTGGTGATGGACGGCGGTTTGGCCGGATTCTCGCCGGAGAAGGTGATCGGAGTCTTCTCTCAACACTCACTAGCCTTCTACCCGATTAATCAAGGTGAGAAAGCCCCAAACTCTCAAAACCCCAATTTCTCCAATTTTGGGTAATTTAAGAATGCTTCAATTTCTTCCAATCGGGACATTCCGGGGTTAAAGTTGAGCTTAGTGGGTGTTATTGAAAGCTTAAGGAGGTTCAGAATCGAAGTTAAACCGTAGGATTTGACCGGGTATGGAAATTAGGAAAAAATGGGTTAGGAAATTGCTCTAAAATTCAAAATTTATAGTTCGAAGCATGAATAGGCTTGGATTGGAGTGGTATAGGTGTTAGGATGCTGGAAATAGTCAAGGGAATAAAGCCCGAGTATTTACCGTCTCGACCGGAACCCAATCCGGTGATAAAGAGGCGAAATACTAAGCCACAGTACCGTAAAGAGCTGTGCGGTGGGTTGAACACCTCGGTCTAGTCCGTGGTGGACACCTAAGACCCGCTAAATTGGTTCAAAGGCTCTAATTATACCCAATTATATTTTTTTATATATAATTAAAAAGGTAGTAATTAAGCTTTTACTCGGCGAATAAGGGAGACGGTGGAATGAGTAAGCTAGAGCCTCTTTTGAACCGTGAATTTAATTCTTTTATTAGTTAAATACCCATATGAAACATGAAGGGAAATTTAGACAAGTGGAAATCTCTAACCTAAGCAATTAGAGGTTCTAAATGGCTCGAAAATGTGAAAGTCGAATATGGGGCATTCTGGACTTTCAGAAAGAGCAAAGACGACGTAACGAACTAAATAATTAATTCTTGGGAAATAGCTAAAGGGTGCATAAGCATTAGCATGACACGTGCATGATAGATGCTTAGTTACACGTTCTAAATTTCTTAAATATAATGTGTATAGGGCACCACAGAGTGATTGGAGCTTCATGCACTCTGATTACTGATCAGGAGGGCCAACGAGGTGAGGGGTTCTCCCATCCCTGCCCCACAGGGTTGGATGACTACGTGGAAATGTGGTTTGATCTATTTTGTGTAATTATTATATGAAATTTATTTATATGAATAAATTGTATCACACGTGTATGATTTCCAAGTAAGCAGTCAACGTGCAATTGTACATGTGCTTATATGATTAGTCTCAAGTGTATATGTGCAATTGTGGCTCACCGAGCCTTATATGATACCGTGGATAGGATTGAGTCGGAATTTCATATGTGAGGGTTCATTAATATTAGAAACCCATTTAAATTTATCATCGTGCAAAGGTTTTGACCGTATGGTACATTGAGGAAAATGAACCTAGGTTGTTAAATATGAGTGAGAGTGTTGCATAATTGAAACGGGGGAAATCTAGGCCTAACTAAAGAACACGTATGATATTCAGTTAGTTATTAATAGGGCGTCTTTCAAGGTCGAATAGGTTAGTTCGGGTAGATCGAGTCGGTTATCCTGGTTGGACAGAACCGGCACGGAAATAGATTTTTACCTCTAAACCCGTAAGCCTCATCCTGTAAACATGACTATAACTACCCTGCTATACAATCAATATATATATATATATATATATATATATATATCATACTAGTGGCAACACCTCACTGATGGCCTAATTAACCTGCAATCCACGGTTCGCTCAATACCGCTTCAGCTCAATCCAGTGTATAAATATATTTATCAGCACTCATAATGTAAATATTAATATCATATTGACCGTACGTCTCAATACGTACGATCTATCCTATTCACATGCAGCAAGCACACATAGTATATATCCATATCATATTGACCGTACGCCTCAATGCGTACGATCTATCCTATTCACATGCAGAAGTTTATATACTCAAACATAAATCCTAGTTTATCCCCAACTGGACCCTGTCTTTAAGTACATGTGAAGCCGACAATTCTAGAGTAAGTACATATCAAAAGCTGTAAATGTATATATAAAACTCTTACAACTTTAAAATATATACAACAAGTGAAATAAAAATAACCAAAAGGAGTCCACCCACGCGAACAAGTGCGTAAGGATGGTCTGATGTCCGTATCACTGCCCGGACGTCGATGCCTGCCCGATCCCTGTATCTGAAATATTGAAGCAGAGGGAGTGAGTCAAACAGACTCAGTGAGAAGCTTCCCATCCTCGACGTAGCGGCGGGTACCACTACAGCTGGGGAAGGGGAAACACCCACAATCACATGCGCATGAAAGTCCAGTTTATCAAATGTTATATTACGATCAGGCAACATAAATATAACATTAAAATCAAAGATAAACCTACGGATCATGCTTTTCTATCATGCTTCTCATAATCGAACAATCATAATTAACATATCATATGAAAACTGTAAACCAATCAACTGACCCTAGTGCCAGGCTAGGGCAATGGCCTCAATGGGCAAATATTTTAGTCTTTTACTGACCCTAGTACCAGGCTAGGGCAATGGCCTCAACGGGAAAATCTTTTAGTCTTTTACTGACCCTAGTGCCAAGCTATGGCAATGGCCTCAACAGGCAAATCTTTTAATTTGTTTCTCTTTTCAAGCTTTCAGCTGGGATCCTGACTCTACCTACCCATTACTATCCTAAACTGACTTTACCTAGGTAGTGTGAACATCCCTACGACTCACTAATCAATTAAGAGATCGTATTAATCCTCATATTGTTCCCAAACCCTTGGTTTAGATCATAACCTAGCTCTAAGGTCTTCCCTAAGTTCGATTACCGTGAAACGTCGACGTTTACTAACAACTTCTATATGATTTCTTTAATGAGTTTCTAATTAATAGGGTAAAACAAACCTTGGACTCAATCAACAACTTACCCCCTTGCTTGTACTGTTCGGTGTATCTCATGTCATCACATAGATACCCTCCAGTACCTCTTTACCTATAGTCAAACACACATATACAAATACTTCCATATATAACAATTTAGGAACAACAATAGCATATTAACCACTAAATAATTCTTACAAATAGGCAAGTAGGCAAACCACATATCCACATCCTCAATCAACCTTGTCAGGCAAGGATGGGAAACCCCTCACCTGGACGGCTTCCTTGCGTTTGTCCTGGAGTAACTCCCACTCCGGCGAATCGTGGTTTCCTAGCAATTGCATTCACGTGGTTAACAATCTTAACTATATGCAACTCATATGCGTATGATATGCTCGTGCCTAAAAATGCACCTAGACGTCGCCAAGAACCGAGTTCTTGGTCTTATCCTTCTTTCCTCTCTTCCATGAGAGTTTCAAGTGCTACACATTTGGTTTCGTATAATTACCGCTCACCTTGAATTAATTTTAGAGCCTTGGATTTGAGTTACTAAACCTCGATATGCTTCTAAATTATCCTACTTAAGGTTTCCTAATAATTACGAAAGAATTAAGTTGTCATTTTAAATTTTTTGGACTTTATTGTTCCGCAAGTTTCCATCCTTGAGAAACAAGAAAGTACCTAAGATTATTCTTGATGCTTGATAGCATATTTAGAATTATTCTAGGGTGTTTAAGATTAAAAAGAAGAGGTTTTGAGCCCTCAATATCACCCTTAAAATGTAATTGGACAATCCGAGCAGGGACCCGACATGTTAACGTCAAGGTTCCACCTTAGTAACCTCGGGCCAGCTCTTCACGGGTCTTGTTCAGCTAATATTTCAACAATAAAATTTCAATAATACAAATCCAAGCCTATTTACCCAAATCCAAGCTCAATCCTAATTTTCAACAATTTCCCCAATTTATGAATAATTAGAATTTGGGGTTACCAACCTTTGATTCGATTGGTGGAAGGTGAGGAAGATGTTGTAGTCGAACTCCGGTAGTTGTTTCCGACGTCGGACCGCCCTCTCCGGCCGATTTTCCGGCGAGCTCCCCCTCCTTTTCTCCCTTCCGTCGCCCTCTTTCTCCCTTTCTTCCGTTTCTCTCTCGTGCTCTCACCTCTCTCCCTCTCTTTTCCTTTCTTCTTCTACCAACTTTCCTAAGTCACGTGGCCTTCCTTTTTCTTTTCTCTTTAACTTCTTTTTATTTCTTTTCTTTCTATTAATATATATATTTATATATATATTATTAGTAATAATAATAATAAAAAATATGAAAGTAATATAATTAATAAAATAAGTAATAAATAAATAAATAATAATTAAATAAATAAAATTAAAAATAAATTAATTAATAATTAAATAATTAATAACTAATATGTATTTTTAATTTAATCCCTTTCCCTATTTAATTCAGGTTTCCAATTTCTTAGGTCTTGAATTAAATCCTAAAAAATTATTTTCTACTTCTTTTCTACCCCTTCTATTTTATTTTAAACTTCAAAAAAATTTTCCGGGTATTACAATCTTCCCCCCTTAAGAAATTCGGTCCTCGAATTTCAATAAACATACTAACCTTAGTCTTTAAATAGGTGAGGATATGTCCTGCGCATCTCCGCCTCAACTTCGCACGTTGCTTCCTCGACCGAATGGTTTCGCCACAGGACTTTCACCAATGGTATTGCCTTCGATCTTAGCTTCTTCAACTGATGATCTAAGATTTCCACTGCCATTTCCTCATAAATCAGACTTTCAGCTAGTTGTACTTCCTGGGGTTGGATTACATGAGAGGGACCTGGCAGGTACTTGCGAAGCATAGACACGTGAAACACCGGATGAACTCCTTCCAACTCTGCTGGCAATTCTAGACGGTAGGCAACATTTCCCACGCGTTCTAGAATCTCAAACGGTCCGATGTACCTTGGACTTAGCTTGCCCTTCTTGCCAAATCTCATCACGCCCCTCATTGGTGAAAATTTTAAGAAAACCTGCTCACCCACAGCAAACTCCAGGCAAATCGTCAGGAAATACATCAAGAAATTCCCGAACCACCGGTACCTGATTCGCAGGAAGTACTTCTTTCGTAGTATCCCTCACAAACGCCAGATATCCTTTACACCCTTTCTCGAGTAGCTTGGAAGCTTTCATTGCTGAAATTAGACTCGGATATGGTGCAACACCATCACCCCGCACCACAAATGGCTCTTCATCCGGCATGTTGAATTTCAAACACTTCGCCCTGCAATCAACTACTGCATGACAAGATGCCAACCAATCCATACCCAGAATGACATCCAGGTCTACCATGAGTAGTAGTCGTAGGTCCACAACTGTTTCATGACCCTCGACCACAACCACACATGACTCATAGACGTACTTGACTTGTACTGATTCACCCATCGGAGTAGAGACCATTTCTGTCTCCTTCAACCTAGTCGGGCTTTTCTTAACTTTCCGTGCAAATGCATGTGAGATGTAGGAATGTGTTGAACCAGAATCAAATAATACAAGGGCCTGGAGAGAGCACTGAAAGTGTACCTGTCACTATTGCATTTGAGGCATGTGCATCCTGTTGAGACAAAGCAAACACTCGTGCCTGTCCTCCCCCTAGTGCACCTAGGCCTCTACCTCCTGCTCCTGCTCCTCTACCTCTGCCCTCTCCTGAAGTGTTGACTTGGGGTGGTACAATTCTAACCGGTGGGGCTGCAATTGGAGTACTGCCTGGAGTAGGATTGCTCTTGACACTCGTATTACTCTTCCTTTGCGGACATTCCTTAGCCATATGCCCGAACTATCCACAGTTGTAACAACCTCCCTTCATAACTTTGCACTCTCCAAAATGAAATCTTCCACATGTTCCACACTGCGGTCTCTGGCTACCGCCCTGACTACTGCCTTGGAACCTCTGCCCACCTTGGGTGTTACTCCTCCCAGAACTTGTGGTGGTAATAACGGACTGCCCACCAACTTGCCCTGCATAATTTGGAACTATACCAGAATTACCAGCTGTCTTTTGCTTCTTCTTCCATCCCTGTCCATCACTACCTGTCAGTAACTTGTTCTTGGGATTCGTCGATGTCCCAAACTTCTTTCTATTTTCAATTACCCTGGCACAATCAGCAGCCTGTGCTAGAGTTTCAAACTGACCACTTTGCGACAGTAGAACTACGAACAATAGCTCTACCAACCTGTGGATAAACCTCTTAATCAACTCCCTCTCATCGGGAACCAATTCTGGAGCATATTGAGCTAGCTCCGTGAACTGCAGCTCAAACTCAGTCATTGACATATTCGGCGTCATCCACAAATCTTCAAACTGTTGACGCTTGGCATACCTCATTCCTTCAGATAGAAACCGACCCAGGAATTCCCTCTGAAAATCTTCCCAGGTCATAGGAGCAACTCTCCTTGCATATCTCTTCTGTACTGATTCAAACCAAACCCGTGCAGTGCCTCTTAACTGAAATGAGGCAAGTTCCACCATCTCTCCTCCTGGACACCTCAATAACTGCCCAATTCTGATTATATCACGGAGGAAATGTTGAGGGTCCTCCTTGGTTTCGGTTCCAAAAAAGGTAGGAAAATTTAGCTTCAGGAATTTAGTAATCGGTAATTCCCTCGGAACTCCCCTCGGTCTCTGGGGCATGTCCCTTTGTTGCCATCCCCTTCTTGGTTCTTCCTCCCTTTCCTCAACCATTTCAGTTTCCTGTTCAACCGATATCACTTGCTCTTCTTCGTCGCCGACAACTAAGCGGCGGACTTCTTGTTGAATTTGGCGGGTCATTTCAGCTCTCAATTCTTGAAATCCAACAGCCAGCATCTCAGCAACTGACGGAGCACCCGTCTCAACCTGTGGCTCTGGGTTTTTTTTTGCCTATGCACTTCTCTTTCTTGTGTCCTACCACGACCGCGAGCACGGCCTCTAGCTCGGCCCCTGGGAGGCATTCTCTCCTCCCGAACGGACTCCTCAACTGAACGTGCAGGGACTCTACCGCCCCTCCTAGCCTGCCTAGCAGTCGGCGGCATCCCTGTACTGTACAAAAATGTCACCTGATAAGCATTTGCATAATCTATCATAAATTAAGCAGGAATGGAAGAAAAGGCTGACTCAAATTATCCTCGGTACTCCCACAAGTGCCTGTTTTAATGCAACTTTGTGCCCGGGTTTCACAACGAAGCTTAAACCAACACCCGGTCATACCAATGGCTTCACATGACTTAAAGAAATAGCCTGCCTCTGATACCAAGTTTGTCACGACCCTAAATCGGGAGTACGTGACCGGCACGGAAATAGATTTTTACCTCTAAACCCGTAAGCCTCATCCTGTAAACATGACTATAAATACCCTGCTATACAATCAATATATATATATATATCATACTAGTGGCCACACCTCACTGATGGCCTAATTAACCTGCAATCCACGGTTCGCTCAATACTGCTTCAGCTCAATCCAGTGTATAAATATATTTATCAGCACTCATAATGTAAATATTAATATCATATTGACCGTACGTCTCAATACGTACGATCTATCCTATTCACATGCAGAAAGCACAGATAGTATATATCCATATCATATTGACCGTACGCCTCAATGCGTACGATCTATCATATTCACATGCAGAAGTTTATATACTCAAACATAAATCCTAGTTTATCCCCACTGGACCCTATCTTTAAGTACATGTGAAGCCGACAATTCTAGAGTAAGTACATATCAAAAGCTGTAAATGTATATATAAAACTCTTACAACTTTAAAATATATACAACAAGTGAAATCAAAATAACCAAAAGGAGTCCACCCACGCGAACAAGTGCGTAAGGATGGTCTGATGTCCGTATCACTGCCCGGACGTAGATGCCTGCCCGATCCCTGTATCTGAAATATTGAAGCAGAGGGAGTGAGTCAAACAGACTCAGTGAGAAGCTTCCCGTCCTCAACGTAGCGGCGGGTACCACTACAGCTGGGGAAGGGGAAACACCCACAATCACATGCGCATGAAAGTCCAGTTTATCAAATGTTATATTACGATCAGGCAACATAAATATAACATTAAAATCAAAGATAAACCTACGGATCATGTTTTTCTATCATGCTTCTCATAATCGAACAATCATAATTAACATATCATATGAAAACTGTAAATCAATCAACTGACCCTAGTGCCAGGCTAGGGCAATGGCCTCAATGGGCAATTTCTCTTAATCTTTAACTGACCCTAGTGCCAGGCTAGGGCAATGGCCTCAATGGGTAAATCTTTTAGTCTTTTACTGACCCTAGTCCCAGGCTAGGGCAATGGCCTCAACGGGCAAATCTTTTAGTCTTTTACTGACCCTAGTGCCAAGCTAGGGCAATGGCCTCAACGGGCAAATCTTTTAATTTGTTTCTCTTTTCAAGCTTTCAGCTGGGATCCTGACTCTACCTACCCATTACTATCCTAAACTGACTTTACCTAGGTAGTGTGAACATCCCTACGACTCACTAATCAATTAAGAGATCGTATTAATCCTCATTTTGTTCTCAAACCCTCGGTTTAGATCATAACCTAACTCTAAGGTCTTCCCTAAGTTCGATTACCGTGAAACGTCGACGTTTACTAACAACTTCTATACGATTTCTTTAATGAGTTTCTAATTAATAGGGTAAAACAAACCTTGGACTCAATCAACAACTTACCCCCTTGCTTGTACTGTTCGGTGTATCTCATGTCATCACATGGATACCCTCCAGTACCTCTTTACCTGTAGTCAAACACAAATATACAAATACTTTCATATATAACAGTTTAGGAACAACAATAGCATGTTAACCACTAAATAATTCTTACAAATAGGCAAGTAGGCAAACCACATATCCACATCCTCAATCAACCTTGTCAGGCAAGGATGGGAAACCCCTCGCCTGGACGGCTTCCTTGCATTTGTCCTGGAGTAAGTCCCACTCCGGACGAATCGTGGTTTCCTAGCAATTGCATTCATGTGGTTAACAATCTTAACTATATGCAACTCATATGCGTATGATATGCTCGTGCCTAAAAATGCACCTAGACGTCGCCAAGAACCGAGTTCTTGGTCTTATCCTTCTTCCCTCTCTTCCATGAGAGTTTCAAGTGCTACATATTTGGTTTCGTATAATTACCGCTCACCTTGAATTAATTTTAGAGCCTTGGATTTGAGTTACTAAACCTCGATATGCTTCTAAATTATCATACTTAAGGTTTCCTAATAATTACGAAAGAATTAAATTGCCATTTTAAATTTTTTGGACTTTATTGTTCCGCAAGTTTCCATCCTTGAGAAACAAGAAAGTACCTAAGATAATTCTTGATGCTTGATAGCATATTTAGAATTATTATGGTGTTTAAGATTAAAAAGAAGAGGTTTTGAGCCCTCAATATCACCCTTAAAATGTAATTGGACAATCCGAGCAGGGACCTGACATGTTAACGTCAAGGTTCCACTTTAGTAACCTCGGGCCAGCTCTTCACGGGTCTTGTTCAGCTAATATTTCAACAATAAAATTTCAATAATACAAATCCAAGCCAATTTACCCAAATCCAAGCTCAATCCTAATTTTCAACAATTTCCCCAATTTATGAATAATAAGAATTTCAACCCCAAATCCTTTAAAATTCGAATTCGGCTAAACCCGAGGGTATAGCCTCGATTCTTACCTCAACTAGGTGTTCAAGAACACCTCCTAGGTCTCAATCTACCCTCGAAACAACCCAATCGAAGGTGGATTGAAGAAATCCCTAAAAATGAAGAAATTGGAGATTTCGAATGAAATTGGGGTTACCAACCTTTGATTCGATTGGGGGAAGGTGAGGAAGATGTTGTAGTCGAACTCCGGTAGTTGTTCCCGACGTCGGACCGCCCTCTCCGGCCGATTTTCCGGCAAGCTCCCCTTCCTTTTCTCCCTTCCGTCGCCCTCTTTCTCCCTTTCTTCCGTTTCTCTCTCGTGCTCTCACCTCTCTCCCTCTCTTTTCCTTTCTTCTTCTACCAACTTTCCTAAGTCACGTGGCCTTCCTTTTTCTTTTCTCTTTAACTTCTTTTTATTTCTTTTCTTTCTATTAATATATATTTATATATATATTATTAGTAATAATAATAATAAAAAATCTGAAAGTAATATAATTAATAAAATAAGTAATATATAAATAAATAATAAATAAATAAAATTAAAAATAAATTAATTAATAATTAAATAATTAATAACTAATATGTATTTTTAATTTAATCCCTTTCCCTATTTAATTCAGGTTTCCAATTTCTTAGGTCCTGAATTAAATCCTAAAAAGATATTTTCTACTTCTTTTCTACCCCTTCTATTTTATTTTAAACTTCAAAAAAATTTTCCGGGTATTACAGTACATGACATTGCCTTCGGGCCAGTATTTCTCTTAGCGTAATGCGGGAGACAGAAAGTGAGTGCCTACGTGCACAAATATATGTTATCTATGGAACCATATGCTATATGTTTATGATTGATTTACATGCGGATTAACAGATTGCCTGATCACGTTAAAGATCATAATACGAATCCGTTTCATGCGTATGTGGTTGTGGTTGCTCCCTTCCCCCAGCTGTAGTGGTACCCGCTACTACACCAGGGATGTGGGAGCTTCTCACTGAGTCTGTTCGACTCATCCCCCCTGTTTACATATTTCAGATACAGGTGGTTCAGGAGTCGGGAACACGTCCACTTCTTCTCAAGGAGGCGAACAACTCTGAAGACCGCACGCTTTGTTCGCGTCGGTAGTTATTTTGATTATGTATACATATTGTGATGTATATATATATATAAATCCTTTTTGGGCGTGGCGTATGTATGTTTACATCTGCTGTGTATATATATATGTCACACTTGAATTCTAGCATTGTCGGCTTCATACAGATTAAAGTTAGGTCTTGGTGATGGGAATATAGGCTATGATATAATATATATCATGTATATACGTATATGACTTCTGCATGCGACTAGGATAGGTCACACGCATTGAGGCATGTGATCAATACGTAAATTATATGTATGTGTGATTGAATATCTGTTTGAGTGAAAATATGGCTTCCGCATGTGAATAGGATAGATTACACGCATTGAGGCGTGTGATCAATATGTAAACTATATGTAAGCGTGTGATTGAATATATGTATGACTGTATATAGGACTTCTGCATGTGAATAGGATAGATCACCCGCCGTGAAGCGCGTGATCAATATGTATATTATATGTACTTGTGAATGAATATGTGTATATGTATAGACTGAAGCGGCGTTGAGCGAGCCGTGGATTGCAAACTGCTTAGGTCACCGGGAAGGGATGACCATATATGTTATATATTGTTTGTATTAGAAAAGGGTAGTTATAAACATGTGGAAATCTCAATCAGGGGTTAGAGGCTTACGGGATAGGAGAAATCCTACTTCCCGTGCCGGTCACAGACGTCCGATAGGGGGTCGTGACATATTCATTTTTCTTTTTTTTAATAGTTTTCGCCGATAAGTGTTTCGAAAACTTGATATTCATCTTCTTTTTTTTAATCAGTTTTCGTCGATGAGTGTTTCGAAAACGTGATATTCATTTTTCTTTATATAATATGAGTGTTTCGAAAACTTGATATTCATTTTTCTTTTTTTAATCATTTTTCGCCGATGATTGTTTCGAAAACTTGTTATTCATTTTTCGTTTTTTAATCAGTTTTCGCCGGTGAGTTTTTCGAAAATTTTATATTCATTTTCCTTTTTCATCAATTTTCGCCGATGAGTGTTTCGAATACATGATATTCATTTTTATTTTTTTAATCAGTTTTCGTCGATGGGAGTTTCAAAAACTTGATATTCATTTTTCTTTTTTTAGTAAGTTTTCGCTAATGAGTGTTTCGAAAACTTGATATTTATTTTTCTTTTTTTAACCAGTTGTCACCGATGAGTGTTTCGAAAACTTGATATTCATTTTCCTTTTTTAATCAGTTTTCGCCGATTAGAATTTCGAAAACTTTATATTCATTTTTATTTTTTTAATAAGTTTTCATCGATGAGTGTTTCGAAAACTTGATATTCATTTTTCTTTTTTTAGTAAGTTTTCGCTGATGAGTGTTTCGAAAACCTGATATTCATTTTTCTTTTATTGATCAGTTTTGTCACGACCCCCGTTTAGAGGACCGTTGTAATACCCGGGAATATTTTAACTAGCATCATTAATTAAATTAAATTAATTAATTTAAAAGTGGAAAATGAGAAAAATATATATAAATATATATACACACTAGCCTATCACCTAATATGTGGTAAATATAAAATGTTTAAATCCTAATATTTCTATATCTCCTTTTTAATTATTATTATTATCCTATCATATCTCTTTTTTTTTGTTATGTATATAAATATATATTAATTAGCTAAATGTATATATATATATATATTATATAAAGAGAGAAAGGAATAAAAGAAAAGAAGGAAAAGAAAGAAAGAGGAAGCCATGAGAGAGAGCAGAGAAAGAGGAAAAACACGAGAGGGAGGGGCAAAGGTTGAAAGGTTGTTGTGGTTTAAGGGTGTTGTGGAATGATTTGGGGTGCATTGAAAGGTTGAATGATAATTATATAATTGTTAAAAATTATTGGAATGTACGAGGGATCAAAACCCGAGTAATTCCCGTCTCACCCGGAACCCCGTTCGGGGAAAAAGAGACAATTTTCTAATTTTACGCGTATTCGGGTATGTGTATTCATGTGTAGGTGAAGTGTTCAAGGTTAGTTTGATAAATGCAAAGCTTGGACAAGTAGGATTTATGATTCTCTTGAGTCATAAATTCAAGACTTGGGTAATGGGAATTTCATATGGACACATAGAGATGAAATTGGGTAACCTTGCATTCCCAAGTCAAAGCTTCCAAATAGTGTGATTAAGAAAGGGCTAAACACGAATAGAAGCATGCTAGGTGTTCCGAAAACTAGTTGAGGGCATTCCAAGCCAACAACTAGTCTATGGAATTAATTAGAACGAACATGAGCATTGGTGTTACATGTACATTATAGTGGTTGAAATTGCAAGTTTCTGAATCTCTCAAGTATATGTGTATAGGGCACCATACTGTGAGTGGACTTTCGGGCGCACCGAGAGCCGATCAGAGGGGCCAACCAGGTGAGGAGCTTTCCTATCCTTGTCCTATAGGGTTGACTGCGTATATGGAAATATGGTTTGCCTTCTTGCCTACTTGTAGGAATTACATGTTAGATAACATGCTATTGTTGTTCCTAAATTACAGTATATGTGAAAACGTGCTATATGTGTGTATATGAATTGTAAAAGCAATGGTGGCTCAAGGAGCCTTATATGGAAAGAAGGTCCTCGGGACCTAGATGATATTGGGGGTAGGATCGAGTCAATTTTATTTGTGAGGGTCTTGTGGTACTAGAAACAAACATCATCGATCATTACCTGAAAAGTGTGGTTTGTATGTAAATCCTTAAAGGAAATAGACATAGGTGACTTTGTTTTGAATCAAGAGTCCGAATTAGAAACCACTTGGAAATCTAGGTTGCCTAACCAGAAGTAAAATGAACAAGTAGTGGTCCATAGGGGTCATTCATTGTATAACGCGGGAACCGAGTCTATCATGGGTGGTCCGGGTAGATTGAGTCTCTTGTTTTGAGTCAAACTCACAGAAATACAAAGTATATGAGTACACCATATTGTGGTTATTGCCTTGGGTAAACCGAGGTCAAATGAGTCGCCGGCTATGCTCCAAGTGAAGTCTTGGGATCAGACTATTGTTCCAAGTATAGTCTTGGGACCAGGGGTTCCTAGAATGATCAACTAGGTTCCTATATTGCTCACGTGAGATATTACCTTCGGGCCAGATTCCCTCCAAACGGAGATATTGCCTTCTGGCTAGTTTATGATTACGGTTAATTGAATTCGGGTGACCACTTGCAATTTTATGTTAAACTATGATATGAGGTATGTGTGAATTTAAATGTATGTAAATCCATGCTTTAAATTCTTTATTGTGAATATGATATAAGCTAATTGCCTGAACACTTAATATATGGAAATTCAAATATGTTATATGCGTATGTGTTTGTGATTGGCTCCTCTTCCCCAGTTGTAGTGGTACCCGCTACTACACCAGGGATGGGAAAGCCTCTCACTTAGTCCGTTTGACTCACCCCAATGTTAAATGTTACAGACACAGGTGGTCTAGGCATGGGGAGCGCTTCCACTTCGTCTCAGGGAGGCGGACAGACTTAGAGACCGCACGCATTGTTCGCGTGGGTAGTATTGATATATGTATTTTGTCAGGATGTATATGTATATGATTCTTTTGGTATAGCATTGTTTTGTACAGTTGCTATATGCATATATGTATATGTCATACTCTAGAACTGTCGGCTTCATACAGATTAAAGATTGGTCTTGTTGTTGGGGATATAGGTTGTGATATGATGAATATCATGTGTATATATATATGAATGTGACTCATGCATGTGAATAGGATAGATCACATGCACTGAGCGTGTGGTCAATATGTAAATTTATATATATGTGTGACTGAATACTTGATTGTGTGAAAATACGGCTTCCGCATGTGAATAGGATAGGTCACACGCATTGAGGCGTGTGATCAATATGTATATTTTATGCAGGCGTGTGATTGAATATATATGCTTGACTGTACACAGGAATTCTGCATGTGAATAGGATAGATCACCCGCCCTGAAGCGCGTGATCAATATGTATATTATATGTATTTGTGATTGACTATGTGTATATGTATAGACTGAAGCGGCGTTGAGTGAGCCGTGGATTGCCTGCTACTTAGGTCACCGGATAGGGATGACCATATATACTATATATTGTTTTGTAATAGAAATGGGTAGTTACACATATATAAGAATGTCAATCAGGGATTAGAGGCTTACGGGATAGGAGAAATCTTACATCTCGTGCCAGTCACGGACGTCCGATAGGGGGTCGTGACAACCGTGACCGGCACAGACACAGGGAATATCCCTATGCCTGTAAGCCTTATCACCTAATTGACAGAATAGCTATTATTGAAAATACATTCACATGCAGTATAATACCATGGCTACACCGAAATGGTGGCCTATCCTAGGCAAGCAAATCCATGACCAGTGCCGCTTCAGGATATAGATATAGGAAAACACACATAATATATATAACCTGTGTACTGGCTACACATCCGAAGATGCTGCCTATCCTATTCACATGCAATAGATATATGTATATATAAACATTTTGAAAACAAATTTTCCCTGTATCGCCGTAAACGTCCACCCTTTACTTTATAATACAATAATAAAGTAAATTAAATTACAATTACACTTTATTCACCCACAAGAACAAGTTGTGGGTCTTGGAAAAGTGTTGTTCAACCCTCGTTCCACCGAGACTTCTTCCACCTGTACTTAACCTGTCTCTGTGTAGTGAAAATGAGGTGTGAGTCTTAACCACGCGACTCAGTGAGGACTCTCCCATCCCTGGCGCAAGGTGGGTGCCACAGCGCTGGGTTTGGGAGTCATACACAACCACATGCAAAAGCAACTAGTTACTGTTGTTAGCATACATTCTTGGTGATCACACAACAGAAATTTCACCCAAACACTCACATGCATTTAATAACTGTAAAAATGCAACAGTTTATTCCACGTCATCAATCAACAAGTAAACATGTAACATATAGTGCCGGCTTTTACTTACCATTCTTCTCACGTTCAGCAAGTTTGAATCAAAGACTTTGTGATGACGTAATCCTGTACGTCACCACTCCGCTGCACAATCAACAATTATATGCAAACACAGAAAATTCTTTAGTACACGCAGACACTATAACATACATCTACTTAACTTCCCCCACTCTGGGGTATTTACTAGCCACTACGTGACTTTTCTACCTCGAACCCATGCACTCGGGTTGCTAGCCACCAGGTGGTAAAACATACTTAACTCATTCACTTAGGTACTGGTCACCTTGTGACAATTCTATTAATCAAACACAATCAACTTCTATTTATCAAACAACTGATATGTAGCCAACACGTGGCACGTCCTGACCCCTTGCTGCGGGGCAATAGCTTGAGCCCACTCGTCCATTACACAACCAGGCCACATGGCGGGCACGGCACGACGTCTCGAAGCATGGCCACTGATACACCCTAGACCATCTCAACAGGATGATTTCTCTTCTGCAAGATCAGGCTCACGGTTCACCCGTAGGTTCCTCCCGTGTCTCCTTATCTTGGTCTCACATATTAATATGATTCTTTGTAACTTTCCCGAAGGATCAACAATTCATCTCCTTATTAATATGTACAAGTATCCCCAACATGATATAACTCATATACCCGTCTAGATGCACTCTCTGAGCCTCAAGCTATCGTCATAGCAATATAAATCCTTTCTGACCCTATTACCAGGATAGGGTAATGACCATCGTCATGGTGATTATAAAACTGAGGTCTCAAGTGCCATCTGACATTGTTCTAGTCGATGTCTCACACCGCTAGCAAAATCAAATCCGAAACCCACCAACAACTCCCTTTTTGCATGATATAATTTAAGTCACCGTCGTAACGAGTTTTCAAAATAAAAGCTTAGTCCTTCCGTACAAGGACTCTTGCCACCGTCGTGGGAAAAGATTTAATAAAATACTCATCATGCCTCCGGAGTGTATGAGTTGGATTTGTAACACACCAATCATAGCAAACGATTACACTCTACTCCTATGTCTTCCTATCCAAACTATTTTCCACAACCTATTTTCTAGTTCCTTTATTCTTTTAGCATTCTATACCTCTAGCTAACACATACCAGACAAGCAGAGAATATACATACCCATGTAATCCACATGAGCATACAACCCTAGCAGCAGAGATGGAAGAACCCTCACCTTGGTCACTTTACTTAACATTCCCTTTGAGCACTCTTGTCTCCAAGGAAGTACTTGAATCCTATCACATACAACCAATTCAATCCATATCAATTTTCATACATCATCTTCTATTTCACCACATAAGTCCTATCACATATAATCATTTCCACCATATTCTAAATTCATAATTACATAGAAACTTAAAACTACATTCAAGGCTAACCCAAAATCCCTTATTAAGCTAAGGTAATCATTTAGAGTTCTTTTTAAGTTAAAAACAATTTATGCTTAAGTAAACAAGTCTTGCCACTTGCTCACTCTCCAAGCTCCTTCAATGAAGGATTTTGCCAAATATGGAAACTTCTCATTTTCACCATGGGTCTACACATAAAAAAAAAATCCAACCATTGGGCAATCTCTCATTTCATTTAAAAAGTGTAAGCAATTCATTTGGAATCCAAACAAACCAACAATTTTTTTATCTAGGATGTTGTTTGATCTTTGAAATGACACTTAAAAGTTGGTTGAACTCATTTTAGTTGAAGGAAAAGGAACCATTCAAATTAAGGAAGAAATAACTTTTCAAAAACTAGAAACTTGGTAGTGTGTAAAACAGAACCGCTAACTTTCGAGAAACTTCCCTGAAAATCTACCTTTTGGATATTTTAGTAAAAATACAACTTAGAAAGCTTAGGATGTTAGCTTTCATATGGATTTGGAATCACTCAAATCCATTAAGTAACGAATTCAGAAAACACATTTAAACAGAGCAAGATCAGATTCAAAACAGCATGCAACATTTGGCAAGCTTCATTGAAATGGTCGTATCTCCTTCCATACTTAACGAAATTATTTGATTCTTCTTTCTAAATCAAGCTTAGAGATAAAATATTCTAATTATCAATTCATTACAGAAAGGATTTGAGCCATTTAAGAGCAGTAATTTAAAAACAGTAGCCAATCATACAAAAATTCCGCATCAGTTTAGAAAACAGAACCGCTGACTTTCGAGGCAATTTCCAGAAGATCTAACCGTTGGAATATTTTGAAAAAAATACAATTTAGAAAGCTTAGGATGTTAGCTTTCATATGGATTTAGAATCATGCAAATCCATCAAGAAACGAATTCCAAAAACACGTTTAAACAGAGCAAGGTCAGATCCAAAAACTCAGTTTTTGACAAAAAACATGTTCCACGAATTTCTTTTGTCTTATACCATCAAATATTGTTGTTTTTAGAAGAACATGATAAACAAACTCAAACCCTAAATTCAAGAAATGATGAGGATGAGAAAAATCATAGATGGAGGAGATTACTAAACCTACCTTTGATGGATGAATATAGATGAAGATGAAGCTTGAAAAGGTCACTTGAGTGTTGCTCCGGTCACCGGCCACCGGATTCCGGCCACCCTTCACCTTCAACCTTCAAGCTTCCTCCCAATTGCTCTCCCTTCTCTCCAAAACCCTAACCCTCACTTCCTCTCTAAAATGTGAAAAATGGATGTCTTATGCGTGAATGGTGGCTGGATGGGGGTTTATGAGTGTGTTTATTATCTTTTGGAAAAAATTATAGTTTTTGCCACTTTCAGAAATTTCTTTTCAATTAAGTCCCAATTTCTTAGGTCCTGAATTAAATCGTGAAAATTATTTTCTACTTCTTTTATTTCCCTTTCATTTTATTTTAAACCTCGAAAAAATTTCTTTCCGGTTTCTTTTAACTTTCACATATATTTTATTTTATTTTATTTTTTCTAAGGTTTTAATTCCTAGCCCCGGAATAAATCATTCTTAAATCCTCGAAATTTTTAAATAAATCATTCTTTAATCCTCGAAATTTTTCGGGGTATTACAAGTTTTTGCCAATGAGTGTTTCAAAAACTTGATATTCATATTCTTTTTTTTAATCAGTTTTCGCCGATGAGTGTTTTCGAAAACTTGATATTCATTTTTCTTTTTTTAATCGGTTTTCGCCGATTAGTGTTCTGAAAACTTGATATTCATTTTTCTTTTTTTTTAATTAGTTTTCGCTGATGAGTGTTTTGAAAATTAAACTTGATATTCATTTTTCTTTTTTTTAATCAGTTTTCGCTGATGAGTGTTTTGAAAACTTGATATTTATTTTTCTTTTTTTAATCAATTTTTGCTGATGAGTGTTTCGAAAACTTAATAGTCATATTTCATTTTTTAATCAGTTTTCGCCGATGAGTATTTCGAAAACGTAATATTCATTTTTCTTTTTTTTTTTAATATTTTTCGCCGATAAGTGTTTCAAAAATTTGATATTCATTTTCTTTTTTTTTAATCAGTTTTCGCCGATGAGTGTTTCGAAAACTTGATATTCATTTTTCTTTTTTAATCATTTTTCGCCGATTAATGTTTCGAAAACTTTATATTCATTTTTCTTTTTTTAATCAGTTTTCGTCGATTAGTGTTTCGAAGGATTGGGGTTTTGAAGGATTAGGGCTTCCATACCTTAATTTAATCGGATAGGGGGCTTGGTGGTGATGAAAGAGAGTCCCGGTTACTGTCACCGGCGATGGAATGCGATTTCCGGCGAGATTTCGGCGCCAAACCCTCCGTCACGTTGCTTCTCCCCTTCGCCTTGAGCTCTCGGTTTCGTGCTTCTCGCTGCTGCTTCGCTTTTTTTGTCTGTTTGTGTGAGTGCTGAATGGGGAAACGGTTTGGTCATTAATAAAAAGAAAATAAGCTGAAATATTTTATTTGTAGTAAACCTCTTTTTGCTCCCCCCTTTTTAAATCCCTACTTCATTTAGGTGCTAAATAAATTTATATATATACCCATTTTTTTTTCTTATTTCAACTTTTTAATTATTTAATTTAATTTATTTTTCTTTCAGGCAGAAAGATAAATTAAATAATAATGAAAATAATTAAAGTTAAATATCTCGGATATTACAGTTTTCGCCGTTGTGTGTTTCGAAAACTTGATATTCATTTTTCTTTTTTTAATTAGTTTTCGCCGATGAGTGTTTCAAAAACTTGATATTCATTTTTCTTTTTTTCATTAGTTTTCGCCGATGAGCGTTTTAAAAACTTGATATTAATTTGTAATACCCGAGGGGTATTTTTTAGATTCAGGTCAATTGTGTATAGTAAGACTTACCATGATCATCATTTGGAGTTGGAATGTAAGGACAAAATAAATAAATAAACAAATGAACAATAGAAATAAATAATAATTTTGTGAATACATATAGATAAATAAAATTAAATAGGAATTGATGGGATAATATGAAATTGATAAAATTGTGAAATTGAAGTTAAGAATTTTGGCTAAAGAAAATAAAAATAAATTTTTTAAAGCGAAATAAAATTTTTGGGATATAATTAAGGTTTTAATAGTTTTAGAGTTGAGAATTTAAGAAATTAAAATAAATATGAAAATTATGTAGAAAAATTATAATTTTGTTTAAAAGTGTTCATATGAATTATTCAAAGCTTATAGTTTAAATTTGAGAATTTTTCGAAAATAAAAATTATACTGGGTAGGAAGTTTTCATCTGCAAGACACTCAATAACAGATATTTTTAGTTGGCTTATGATTAGCCAAAAAATTTCATAATTTTCCTATTCTTACCTATAAATAAATATAGTTAAGAAAATCCAATCAAAACTCTATTTCACCCTACCCAAAAATTGTCAATTGCCCAAAATTACCCTTAAATCTCCTACCCCCAATTTATGAAACATTTTTGTTTCACTTCCACTTCCAGGAGCAGCACGCACCAAGACCCAAGCCATTTCCTCTCTTCTCTTCATCTTCTTCTCTTTGCTTCTCCTTTCTTATGTGCTAGGGCAAGGAAGAAAGTGATGAATCCTCCACTTCTCCCTCATTTTCTTGCTTCCTCCTACCAAGTAAAGACTCTTACAAGCCTCCACCACCATTGTTGAGCCTCAAGGAGCTTGGGCAACTTCCCCAAACTTTCATTTTCGAATTTCCTTAAGGTAAGCTCCAAAAATCATGCCTCCACCTCTTTAATCATGATTTTCTTGTTGTAATGAGTTGCTAATGGATAGTATATCAACCTAGGACTCTTTTGGAATATAGAAAACACCCCAATAAGGAATTCTTTGGAGGATTTCAACCTAGGGTTCATGTTGGACGAATTTTTGTGAAAATTTTTGGAATTTTTGATTTCTTTGAAATTGTTGATATGTATGAACTATAAATGATATGTTTATGCATTTTAGATGATTTGGAAGAATGCCCAATGATTGAGATGGTGATTTATGAATTTTGTAGAAATGAGTAAAATTTCTATATTTGGCAAAAATTCTCCATTGATGGAGCTAGATGGTGTGCAAACTTTTGAATATGATTTCTTAAAGTAAAATTTATTTTGAACTAAAACCAACTCCCAAATGATGACCATAGCTTAGGTAGTGGAATTTAGGCATTGACATGTGTAGAAGTGGAAAATTGGTTAATATGGAGTTTATGGAAAATTTGCTACACACATGTGTAGATAAGTAGTTTAATTGGTATGGTTCTATTTGTTAGGACTCAAGTACTTCCTTGGAGACAAGGGTGCTCAAGGGTTACTAAGTAAAGTGGCCAAGGTGAGGGACCCTTCCATCCTAGCCCTAAGAGTTGTATGATAACCTTGATTTGTGGGCTTGCTTATACCTGAATGTTTGTAAATATTTAATTTTATGCTTGCTAGTAATACTCTGTCATTATGTTGGCGATTGCTGGAATTTTGTACAATGAATTGTTTGTGATTGTTAAAGTGGAAATATGGTGGATCAAGTATATATGGGTGACAATGAAGAATTCCGCACACATATGTGTTTGACCCGAGAATTATGGCAATAACATGTATGGTACTAAGGGTAAGGGCTTTCCATCGGGTCAGGTTCGGAAAGTGCCTTCATGTTGGCATTTCGTCGGGTAAGGTTCGAAATTGCCTTCATGTATATATACACTTGTGGATACTCTGTTGAGCCGGTCCGGAGTATGCCACCATTACTAGTTGGTTAATCCGTTGAGTTGGTCCGGATTGAACGCAGCGGGCTTCCCAAGACGATGTTCTGGAAAGTGCCGATGTAGATGGACACCTCGGCGGGTTGGTGCCAGGGTGCGCCACCGAACACAACATTCTGTGGAGACGGTCCCGGAATGGGTCGCGTGCCTATGCGTATCGATGTAAGATACCGAGCGTATAGGTACTCAACATTAGTGTAAACCCTCAATGTCCTTGGTATGCACTATGACTAGATTTCCTTTTCTTCGAACATGCCATGACGATGGCCGGTATCCTCACGTGACGTCAAGACAAAGTTATTTTCATAAAAAGAAGGTCATGACGCCGATTGTTGTCTTGACGTGGCGTTGAGGAAATCTTGTTTTTAAATTACTATATTTCAAATCCAACCGACCATGACGATGGGTTAAGTCTCATAGTGCATCGGGATAGATAGGGAGGACTGACACGTCACGGCGGCAACAAGGTAACCAAAGGTACGAAAGTTTGGCGGGTGAACCGCACTTGAATGTTAATCTATGTGTTCGGTATGTCAGTATGCATGATTAATGTATGTTGTGGTACGGTTAAAGTAGAGTTTGTACATGTTCTATTGCTTGAGAACAATTATATAGGTGTATGCGAATGGGAATGATAGTTAAATAAAATAGGTGTTAAGGCTAACAGACTCAGGGTTAGGTCCTCTGTCTGTGCCGGTCACGTGCCTCCGGGTGGGGGTCGTGACATAATTTTTCTTTTTTTTAATTAGTTTTCGCCGATGAGCATTTCGAAAACTTGATATTCATTTTTCTTTTTTTAATCAGCTTTCGACGATGAGTGTTTCGAATTCTTGATATTCATTTTTCTTATTTTTTATCAGTTTTGGCCGATGAGTGTTTCGAAAACTTGATATTCATTTTTCTTTTTTTAAATAGTTTTAGCTGATTAGTGTTTCGAAAACTTGATATTCATTTTTGTTTTTTTAATCAGTTTTCGTCGATGAGTGTTTCGAAAACTTGATATTCATTTTTCTTTTTTTAATCAGTTTTCGCCGATGAGTGTTTCGAAAACTTGATATTCATTTTCATTTTGTAATCAGTTTTTGCCGATGAGTGTTTCGAAAACGTGATATTCATTTTTCTTTATTTAATTAGTTTTCACCGATGAGTGTTTCGAAAACTTTATATTCATTTTTCTTCTTTTAATCAGTTTTCGCCGATTAGTGTTTCGAAAACTTGATATTTATTTTTCTTCCTTTAATAAGTTTTCGCCGATGAGTGTTTCGAAAACTTGATATTCATTTTTCTTTTTTTCATTAGTTTTCGCCGATGAGCGTTTCGAAAACTTGACATTCATTTTCCTTTTTTTAATTAGTTTTCGCCGATGAGCGTTTCAAAAACTTGATATTAATTTTTCTTTTTTTTAAATTAGTTTTCGTCAATGAGCGTTTCGAAAACTTGATATTCATTTTTCTTTTTTTTAATTAGCTTTCGCCGATGAGTGTTTCGAAATCTTGATATTCATTTTTCTTATTTTTTATCAGTTTTCGCCGATGAGTGTTTCGAGAACTTGATATTCATTTTTCTTTTTTTAAATAGTTTTAGCTAATTAGTGGTTCGTAAACTTGATATTCATTTTTGTTTTTTTAATCAGTTTTCCTCGATGAGTGTTTCCAAAACTTGATATTCATTTTTCTTATTTTAATCAGTTTTTGCCGATGAGTGTTTCGAAAACTTTATATTCATTTTTTTAATCAGTTTTCGCCGATGAGTGTTTCGAAAACGTGATATTCTTTTTTCTTTATTTAATTAGTTTTCACCGATGGGTGTTTCGAAAACATTATATTCATTTTCCTTTTATTATTCAGTTTTCGCCGATTAATGTTTCGAAAACTTGTTATTCATTTTTCTTTCTTTAATCAGTTTTCGCCAATGAGCGTTTCGAAAACTTGATATTCAGTTTTCTTTTTTTCATTAGTTTTCGCCGATGAGCGTTTCGAAAACATAATATTCATTTTTCTTTTTTTAATCACCTTTCGCCGATGAGTGTTTCGAAATCTTGATATTCATTTTTCATATTTTTTATCAGTTTTCGCCGATGAGTGTTTCGAAAACTTGATATTTATTTTTCTTTTTTTAAAATAGTTTTAGCCGTTTAGTGTTTCGAAAACTTGATGTTAATTTTGTTTTTTAATCAGTTTTCGTCGATTAGTGTTTCCAAAACTTGATATTCATTTTTCTGTTTTTAATCTGTTTTCGCTGATGAGTATTTCGAAAACTTGATATTCATTTTTCTTTTTTTAATCAGTTTTCGCTGATGAGTGTTTTCGAAAACTTGATATTCATTTTTCTTTTTTTAATCAGTTTTCGCCGATGAGTGTTTTGAAAACTTGATATTCATTCTTCTTTTTTAATTAGTTTTGGTCGATGAGTGTTTCGAAAACTTGATATTCATTTTTCTTTTTTAATTATTTTTGGTCGATGAGTGTTTCGAAAACTTGATATTCATTTTTCTTTTTTTCTAATTTTTTTCGCCGATGAGTGTTTGGAAAACTTGATATTCATTTTTCTTTCTTAATTAGTTTTGGTCGATGAGTGTTTCGAAAACTTGATATCCATTTTTCTTTTCTTAATAAGCTTTCACCGATGAATGTTTCGAAAACTTGATATTTATTTTTATTTTTTAATCAGTTTTCGCCTGTCACGACCCCCGTTTAGAGGACCGTGACCGGCACAGACACAGGGAATACCCTTATGCCTGTAACCCTTATCACCTAATTGACAGAATATCTATTATTGAAAATACATTCACATGCAGTATAATACCATGGCTACACCGAAATTGTGGCCTATCCTAGGCAAGCAAATCCACAGCCAGTGCCGCTTCAGGATATAGATATAGGAAAACACACATAATATATATAACCTGTGTATTGGCTACACATCCGAAAATGCTGCCTATCCTATTCACATGCAACAGATATATGTATATATATATATTTTGAAAACAAATTTTTCTTGTATCGCAGTATAATTAATCCTGATCTTTAAGGTGTGTGAAGCTGACAGTTCTAGATTTAGTGATACAATATAATTGGGTACGTCTACCCTTTACTTTATAATACAATAATAAAGTAAATTAAATTACAATTACACTTTATTCACCCACAAGAATAAGTTGTGGGTCTTGGAAAAGTGTTGTTCAACCCTCGTTGCACCTAGACTCCTTCCACCTGTACTTAACCTGTCTCTGTGTAGTAAAAATGAGGTGTGAGTCTTAACCACGCGACTCAGTGAGGACTCTCCCATCCCCGATGCAAGGTGGGTGCCATAGCGCTGGGTTTGGGAGTCATACACAACCACATGCAAAAGCAACTAGTTACTGTTGTTAGCATACATTCTTGGTGATCACACAACAGAAATTTCACCCAAACACTCACATGCATTTAATAACTGTAAACATGCAGCAGTTTATTCCATGTCATCAATCAGCAAATAAACATGTAACATATAGTGCCGGCTTTTACTTACCGGTCTTCTCACGTTCAGCATGTTTGAATCAAAGACTTTGTGATGATGTAATCCTGTACGTCACACTCCGCTGCACAATCAACAATTATATGCAAACACAGACAATTCTTTAAGTACACGCAGACACTATAACATACATCTACTTAACTTCCCCCACTCTGGGTATTTACTAGCCACTACATGGCTTTTCTACCTCGAACCCGTGCACTCGGGTTGCTAGCCACCAGGTGGCAAAACATACTTAACCCATTCACTTGGGTACTGGTCACCTCGTGACAATTCTATTAATCAAACACAATCAACTTCCATTTATCAAACAACTGATATGTAGCCACCACGTGGCACGTCTTGACCCCTTGCTGCGGGGCAATAGCTTGAGCCCACTCGTCCATTACCCAACCAGGCCACATGGCGGGCACGGCACGACGTCTCTAAGCATGGCCACTGTCACACCCTGGACCAACTCCACAGGATGATTTCTCTTTTACTAGGTTGGGCTCACGGTTCACCCGTAGGTTCCTCCCGTGTCTCCTTGCCTTAGTCTCACATATTAATAGGATTCTTTATATCTTTCCCGAAGGATCAACAATTCTTCTCCTTATTAATATGGACGAGTATCCTTAGCAGGATCTAACTCATATACCCGTCCAGATGCACTCTCTGAGCCTCAAGCTATCGTCATAGCAATATAAAACATTTCTGACCCTATTACCAGGATAGGGCAATGACCATCGTCATGGTGATTATAAAACTGAGGTCTCAAGTGCCATCTGACGTTGTTCTAGTCGATGTCTCACATCGCTAGCATAACCAAATCCAAAACTCACCAATAACTCCGTTTGCATGATTATAATCTAAGTCACCGTCGTGACTAGTTTTTATAACAAAAGCTTAGTCCTTCCGTACAAGGACTCTTGCCACCGTCGTGGAAAAGATTTAATAAAATACTCATCATGCCTCCGGAGTGTATGAGTTGGATTTGTAACAAACCAATCATAGCAAACAATTATAGTTTACTCCTATGTCTTCCTATCCAAGCTACTTTCCACAACCTATTTTCTAGTTCTTTCATTCTTTTAGCATTCTATACCTCTAGCTAACACATACCAGACAAGCAGAGAATATGCATACTCATGTAATCCACATAAGCATACAACCCTAGGAGCAGAGATGAAAGAGCCCTCACCTTGGTCACTTTACTTAACATTCCCTTTTAGCACTCTTGTCTCCAAGGAAGTACTTGAACCCTATCACATACAACAAATTCAATCGATATCAAATTTCATACAATTTCCTAGTTTCTTTTCTTATGACTTCTTACATTTATCCAACCCCCAAGTTCATTTACTTAGTCTATGGTCATCATTTGGTGTTCTTTCTAGATTAAACACAATTTAATACATAATTAATTAATCTCACAACCTTGTTCACTCTCCAAGCTCCTTCAATGAAGGATTTTGCCAAATATAGAAACTCCTCATTTTCACCGTGGGTCCACACATAAAAAAAATCCAACCATTGGGCAATCTCTCATTTCATTTAAAAAGTGTAAGCAATTCATTTGGAACCCAAACAAACCAACAATTTTTTTTTTATCTAGGATTTTGTTTGATCTTTGAAATGACACTTAAAAATTGGTTAAACTCATTTTAGTTGAAGGAAAAGGAACCATTCAAATTAAGGAAGAAATAACAACTTTTCAAAAACTAGAAACTTGGTAGTGTATAAAACAGAACCGCTAATTTTCGAGAAACTGCCCAGAAAATCTAACCGTTGGAATTTTTAGTACAAATACAACTTAGAAAGCTTAGGATGTTAGCTTTTATATGGCTTTGGAATCACTCAAATCCATTAAGTAACGAATTCAGAAAACACATTTAAACAGAGCAAGATCATATTCAAAACAGCATGCAACATTTGGCAAGCTTCATTGAAATGGTCATATCTCCTTCCATACTTAACGAAATTATTTGATTCTTCTTTCTAAATAAAGCTTAGAGATAAAATATTCTAATTATCAATTCATTACAGAAAGGGTTTGAGCCATTTAAGAGCAGTAATTTAAAAACAGTAGTCAATCATACAAAATTTCCGCATCAGTTTAGAAAACAGAACCGCTGACTTTCGAGTCCATTTCCAGAAGATCTAACCGTTGGAGTATTTTGGAAAAATACAATTTAGAAACCTTAGGATGTTAGCTTTCATATGGATTTGGAATCATGCAAATCCATCAAGAAACTAATTTAGAAAACACGTTTAAACAGAGCAAGGTCAGATTCAAAAACTCAGTTAATGAGAAAAACATGTTCCACGAATTTCTTGTGTCTTTTACCATCAAAGATTGTTGTTTTTAGAAGAACATGATGAACAAACTCAAACCCTAAACTCAAATCTCTAACCCAGCAAAACCTCAGCACAACCAACAATTCTATTAAAATCCACAATTCCTTCAAAATTTATAAATTTCGTAACTTATAAACCCTAGAGAGAAATCAGCCATATAAATCATGATTTGGGTGTTTCCTATGTTCTAAAATAGTCCTAGGGTGATATACTATCAATGGGTAACTCATTTCTACCAAGAAAATTAAGATTTAAGTGGTGGAGACATGATTTTTGGAGGCTTACCTTCCCAAATCCGAGAATGAAGATTTGGGAGTGCTACCCAAGCTCTTTGATGCTCCAAGAGAGTAGATGAAGCTTGTGGGAGCCTTAGAGTTTGATGGAAGTGAGTGGTTCCTTCAATTTGTTCTTGATGCCCTAGAGTGAATGAGGAATGGAGAAGAAGAGAAGAAGAGAAGAATGAGGCGTGGGTGCTGGCTGGTGCTTCTTAAATTATAATTTTCTACCTAATTTTCATATTTATTTTAATTTCTTAAATTCTCAACTCTAAAACTATTAAAATCTTAATTATATCCCAAAAATTTTATTTCACTCTATAAAATTTTATTTTTATTTTCTTTAGCCAAAATGTTTAACTTCAATTTCACAATTTTATCAATTTCATATTTTCCCATCAATTCCTATTAAATTCAAGTTTCCAATTTCTTAGGTCCTGAATTAAATCCTGAAAATTATTTTCTACTTCTTTTCTTTCCCTTTCATTTTATTTTAAACCTCGAAAAATTTGTTTCCGGTTTCTTTTAACTTTCACATATATTTTATTTTATTTTTTTCTAAGGTTTTAATTCCTAGCCCCGGAATAAATCACTCTTAAATCCTCAAATTTTTCAATAAATCATTCTTTAATCCTCGAAATTTTCCAGGGTATTACATCGCCGATAAGTCTTTTGAAAACGTGATAGTTATTTTTACTTTTTTTAATCAGTTTTCGCGAATGCGTGTTTCGAAAACGTGATATTCATTTTTCTTTATTTAATTAATTTTTCACCGATAAGTGTTTCGAAAACAAGATATTCATTTTTCTTTTTTTAATCATTTTTCGCCGATAAATGTTTCGAAAACTTAATATTTATTTTTCTTTTGTTAATAAGTTTTCGCCGATAAGTGTTTCTAAAACTTGATATTCGTTTTTCTGATTTTAATAAGTTTTCGCCGACGAGTGTTTTGAAAACTTGATAGTTATTTTTCACATTTTTAATAGTTTTCGCCGATGAGTGTTTTGGAAACTTGATATTCATATTTCTTTAATTAGGTAGTTTTCACCGATGAGTGTTTCGAAAACTTAATATTCATTTTTCTCTTTCTAATCATCTTTCGCGGATTAGTGTTTCGAAAACTTGATATTCATTTTTCTTTTTTTAATCAGTTTTCGCCGATGAGTGTTTACAAAACTTGATATTCATTTTCCTTTCTTATTTAGTTTTCGCCGATGAGTGTTTCGAAAACTTGATATTCATTTTTATTTTTTTTAATCAGTTTTCGTCGATAAGTGTTTCGAAAACTTCATATTCATTTTTCTTTTTTTAGTAAGTTTTCGCTAATGAGTGTTTCGAAAGTTTGATATTCAATTTTCTTATTTTAATCTGTTTTTGCCGATGAGTATTTCAAAAACTTTATATTAATTTTTCTTTTTTTAATCAGTTTTGGGCGATGAGTGCTCTGAAAGCTTGATATTCGTTTTTCTTTTTTTAATCAATTTTCGCCGATGAGTGTTTCGAAAACTTGATATTCATTTTTCTTTTTTTTAATCAGTTTTCACCGATGAGTGTTTTGAAAACTTGATATTCATAATTCTTTTTTGATTAGTTTTGGTCGATGAGTGTTTCGAAAACTTGATATTCATTTTCCTTTTTAATCAGTTTTTGCCTATAAATGTTTCGAAAACTTTAAATTCAATTTTCTTTTTTTAATTAGTTTTCGCCGATTAGTGTTTCGAAAACTTGATATTCATTTTTCTTTCTTTAATCAGTTTTCGCAGATGAGTGTTTCGAAAACTTGATATTCATTTTTCTGTTTTTAATCAATTTTCGCCCATGAGTATGTCGAAAACTTCATATTCATTTTTCTTTTTTTAATCAGTTTTCGCCGATGAGTGTTTTCGAAAACTTGATATTCATTTTTCTTTTTTAATTAGTTTTGGTCGATGAGTGTTTCGAAAACTTGATATTTATTTTTCTTTTTTAATTATTTTTGGTCGATGAGTGTTTCGAAAACTTCATATTCATTTTTCTTTTTTCTAATCATTTTTCGCCGATGAGTGTTTTGAAAACTTGATATTCATTTTTCTTTCTTAATTAGTTTTGGTCGATGAGTGTTTTGAAAACTTGATATCCATTTTTCTTTTTTTAATAAGTTTTCGCCGATGAGTGTTTCGAAAACTTGATATTCATTTTTCTTTTTTAATCAATTTTCGCCGATGAGTGTTTTGAAAACTTGATAGTTATTTTTACTTTTTTTAATCATTTTTCGCGGATGAGTGTTTCGAAAACGTGATATTCATTTTTCTTTATTTAATTAGTTTTTCACCGATAAGTGTTTCGAAAACTTGATATTCATTTTCATTTTTTTATTCATTTTTCGCCGATGAGTATTTCGAAAACTTGATATTCATTTTCTTTTTTTAATAAGTTTTCGCCGATAAGTGTTTCTAAAACTTGATATTCGTTTTTCTTATTTTAATAAGTTTTCCCCGACGAGTGTTTTGAAAACTTGATAGTTATTTTTGATTCTTTTAATAGTTTTCGCCGATGGGTGTTTCGAAAACGTAATATTCATTTTTCTTCTTTTTTTTTTATATAGTTTTTGTCACGACCCCCTATCGGACGTCCGTGACCGGCACGGGAAGTAGGTTTTCCCCTATCCCGTAAGCCTCTAATCCCTTATTGACATTTTAATATGTGTATATCTACCCATTTCTAATACGAACAATATATAATACATATGGTCAGCCATTTCTGGTGACCTAAGCAGTTTGCAATCCAGGGCTCACTCAGCGCCGCTTCAGTCTATATATATACACATATTCATTCACACGTACATATAGTATACATATTGATCACGCGCTTCAGGGCGGGTGATCTATCCTATTCACATGCAGAAGTCCTGTATACAGTTATGCATATATTCAATCACACGCCTGCATATAGTTTACATATTGATCACACGCCTCAATGCGTGTGATCTATCCTATTCACATGCGGAAGCCGTATTTTCATACAATCAGGTATTCAGTCACACATATATATAATTTACATATTGATCACACACCTCAATGCGTGTGATCTATCCTATTCACATGCAGAAGTCATATATATATATACACATGATATATATCATATCATAGCCTATATTCCCAACATCAAGACCTAACTTTAATCTGTATGAAGCCGACAATGCTAGAATAGGACGTATATATATACTGCAGCTGTATCTGTACAAACGCTACACCCAAAAAGGATTCATATACATATACATCATAATATATGTACGTAATCAAAATAACTACCGACACGGACTAAGCGTACGGTCCTCAGATCTGACCGCCTCCCTGAGAAGAAGTGGACGCGTTTTTGACTCCTGAACCACCTGTATCTGAAACATGTAAATAGGGGGTGAGTTGAACAGACTCAGTGAGAAGCTCTCACATCCCTGGCGTAGTAGCGGGTACCGCTACAGCTGGAGGAAGGGAGCAACCACAACCACATGCGCATGAAACGGATTTATATTGTGACCTTTAATATGATCAGGCAATCAATATATCGTATTCACAATTAAAAATCCTAATTCATGCTCCTAACATGTTTATTAATCCGCATGTAAACCAATCATAAACATATGTCATATCTTTTCATAAGTCATACATAGTTATGCTCGTAGGAAGTCACTTTCTGTCTCTTGCATTACGCTAAGAGAAATATTGGCCCGAAGGCATTCACTTTCTGTCTCCCGCGTTACGCTAAGAGAAATATTGGCCCGAAGGCATTCACTTTCTGTCTCCCGCGTTACGCTAAGAGAAATACTGGCCCGAAGGCAATGTCTGATTCGAACCTAGTTGATCAAACTAGGAACTTTCTGACTCCAAGGCACGCTTAGATTAATAGCCGGCAACTTGTCTGACCCCGGTTAAACTAAGGTAATGGCCACTATGTGGCATACTTACTATTAACTGAATCCTGTCTGTCCGACCAGGATAACTGACTCGATCTACCCGAACTAACCTAAACAAGTTCAAATAACCTATTCAACCTTGAAAGACGCCCTATTAATAACTAACTGAATATTACACGTGTGAATTAGCTAGGCCTAGTTTCCCCCGTTTCAATTATGCAACCCTCTCGCTCACAATTAACAACCTAGGTTCATTTTCCTCAATGTACCATACGGTCAAAACCTTTGCACGATGATCAATTTAAAAGGATTTCTAATATTAATAAAGCCTCACATGTGAAATTCCGACTCAATCCTACCCACGGTATCACATAAGGCTCGGTGAGCCACAATAGCAGATATACACCTTGCGGTGAATCATATAAGCACATATACTATTGCACGTTGACTGCTTATTTGCAAATCATATACGTGTAACACACATTTATTCATAGAAATATGTTCCATATATCAATTTGCACAAAATAGAGCAAACCACATTTTCCACGTAGTCATCCAACCCTGTGGGGCAGGGATGGGAGAGCCCCTCACCTCGTTGGCCCTCCTGATCAATCCTCGGAGTGCCTGAAACTCCAATTACCCTGTGGTGCCCTATACACATATATATTTAAGAAATTTAGAATGCGTAACTAAACATCTACCATGCACGTGTCATGCTAATGCTTATGTACCATTTGGCTATTTTCCAAGAACTATTTATTTAGTTCGTTACGCCATCTTACTTGTTCTTTTTGAAAGTCAATATTGTCTCATATTTGCCTTTCACATTTTCGAGCCATTTAGAACCTCTAATTGCTTAGGTTAGAGATTATCACTTGTCTAAATTTTCCTTCATGTGTACATATGGGTATTTAACTAATAAAAGAATTAAATTCACGGTTCAAAAGAGGCTCTAGCTTACTCATTCTACCGTCTCCCTTATTCGCCCAGTAAAAGCTTAATTATTACCTCTTTAATTATATATAAAAATATAATTGGGTATACTTAAAGCCTTGGAACCAATTTAGCGGGTCTTAGGTGTCCACCACGGACTAGACCGAGGTGTCCAACCCACCGCACAACTCCTTACTATACGGTGGCTTAGTATTTCGCCTCTTTTTCAACGGATTGGGTTCCGGTTGAGACGGTAAATACTCGGGCTTTATTCCCTTGTATATTTCCAACAATTACAACACTTATTCTACTCAAATCCAAGCCTAAACATGCATCAAACTATCAACTTCGAATTTTAAAGTAATTTCCTAACCCAATTTTCCTAATTTTCATACCCGGTAAATTCCTACGGTTTAACTTCGATTCTGAACCTTACTAAGCTTTCAATAACATCCACTAAGCTCAAATTTAACCCCAGAATGCCCGATTGGAAGTATTTGAAGAATTCCTAAAATACCCAAAATTGGAGAAATTGGGGTTTTGAAAGATTGGGGCTTCCATTCCTTGATTCAATCCGATGGGGAGCTTGTAGGTGTTGAAAGAGAGCTTCGGTCACCGTCACCGGGGTCGGAGCGTGATTTCTGGCGAGATTCCGGCGCCCAACCACCGTCTTCATGTTTCTTCTCTTCCCCTTGAGCTTCTTGTTTGGACCACGGCTGCATGCGTTTTCTGCTTTTGTCTGCATCTTTTTGTTTTTCTTTTATTATGTTTGTTGGTTTAGTGAATGGGTGTGTGTGTTATTATTAAATGGGGGGTCACGTTTTTTGCTTCTGCACTTATCACTTATCTTTTCTTTTTTATTTGTTTAATTGTGAGTGTGTGTGCAATGGGAGGATGGGTGTGTGCGTAAATGGGAGAGGGTCACGTTCCCCCCCCCCCATATATTTTAATATATATATATATATTATATACTTTTTTTTTGAAAATTTTATTTATTTGTTACATCCTTTTTTTCTTTTAGGTCCTAAAAAGAATATTTAGATTTCTTATTTTTCTCCCCTTAATTTTATTTTATCTTTAATTTAATTTATTTTTCTTTTTGAAAGAAAAATAAATTTAATAATAATAAAAATAATCCAATCTAAATATCTCGAATATTATAGTTTTCGCCGATGAGTGTTTCGAAAACTTGATATTCATTTTTCTTTATTTAGGTAGTTTTTGCCGATGAGTGTTTCGAAAACTGAATATTCATTTTTCTTTTTCTAATCATTTTTCGCCGATTAGTGTTTCGAAAACTTGATATTCATTTTTCTTTTTTTAATCAGTTTTCGCCGATGAGTGTTTCGAAAACTTGATATTCATTTTTCTTTTTTTCTTATCAGTTTTCGCCGATGAGTGTTTCGAAAACTTAATATTCATTTTTCTTTTTTTAATCAGTTTTTGCCGATGAGTGTTTTCAAAACTTGATATTCATTTTTTTTAATCAGTTTTCGCCAATGAGTGTTTCGAAAACTTGATATTCATTTTCTTAATCAGTTTTTCCATATGAGTATTTCAAAAACTTGATATTAATTTTTGTTTTTTATCTGTTTTCGCCGATGAGTGTTCTACAAATTTGATATTCGTTTTTCTTTTTATTAATCAGTTTTCGCCGATTAGTGTTTCAAAAACTTGATATTCATTTTTTTTTTGTAATCAGTTTTCATCGATGAGTGTTTCGAAAACTTGATATTCATTTTTCTTTTTAACTAGTTTTGGTCGATGAGTATTTCGAAAACTTGTTATTCATTTTCCTTTTTTAATCAGATTTCGCCTAAGAATGTTTCAAAAATTTTATATTAATTTTTCTTTTTTTAATTAGTTTTCGCCGATTAGTGTTTCGAAAACTTGATATTCATTTTTCTTTCTTTAATCAGTTTTCGCTGATGAGTGTTTTGAAAACTTGATATTAATTTTTTTTAATCTGTTTTCGCCATGAGTGTTCTAAAAACTTGATATTCGTTTTTTTAAATAGTTTTCGCCGATGAGCGTTTCGAAAATTTGATATTCATTATTCTTTTTTTAAAAAGTTTTCAACGATGAGTGTTTCGAAAACGTGATATTCATTTTCCTTTTTTAATCAGTTTTCGCCGATGAGTGTTTCGAAAACTTGATATTCATTTTTATATGTTTTAATTAGTTTCGTCGATGAGTGTTTCAAAAACTTGATATTCTTTTTTATTTTTTTTAATCATTTTTCGCCGATGAGTGTTTTTATAAAATTGATATTCATTTTTCTTTTTTAATTAGTTTTGGTCGATGAGTGTTTCCAAAACTTGATATTCATTCTTCTTTTTTTAATCAGTTTTCGCCGTTGAGTGTTTTGAAAACTTGATAGTTATTTTTACTTTTTTTAATCAGTTGATGTTTCGAAAACGTAATATTCATTTTTTTATATAATTTTCGTCGATTAGTGTTTCGAAAACGTGATATTCATTTTTCTTTATTTAATTAGTTTTCACCGATAAGTGTTTCGAAAACTTGATACTCATTTTTCTTTTTTAATCATTTTTCGCCGATAAATGTTTCGATAACTTGATATTCATTTTTCTTTTTTAATCAGTTTTCGTCATTGAGTATTTCTAAAACTTGATATTCATTTTTCTTTTTTTAATCAGTTTTCGCCGATGAGTGTTTCAAAAACTTGATATTCATTTTTCTTTTTTTGTATCAGTTTTCACGATGAGTGTTTCGAAAACTTGATATTCATTTTTTTAATCAGTTTTTGCCGATGAGTGTTTCCAAAACTTGATATTCATTCTTTTAATCAGTTTTCGCCTATTAGTGTTTCGAAAACTTGATATTCATTTTTTTAATCAGTTTTTTCCGATGAGTATTTCAAAAATTTGATATTAATTTTTTTTTTGTTTTCGCCGATGAGTGTTCTAAAAACTTGATATTCGTTTTTTTTAATCAGTTTTCGCCGATTAGTGTTTTAAAAACTTAATATTCATTTTTCTTTTTTTAATCAGTTTTCACCGATGAGTCTTTCGAAAACTTGATATTCATTTTTCTTTTTTAATTAGTTTTGGTCGATGAGTGTTTCCAAAACTTCATATTCTTTTTTCTTTTTTTAATCATTTTTCGCCGATTAGTGTTTCCATAACTTGATATTCATTTTTCTATATTTAATTAATTTTCACCAATGAGTGTTTCGAAAACTTGATATTCATTTTTCTTTTTTTTAGTAAGTTTTCGCTAATAAGTGTTTCGAAAATCTGATATTCATTTTTGTTTTTTTAGTAAGTTTTCACTAATGAGTGTGTCGAAAACTTGATATTCATTTTTCTTTTTTTAATCAGTTTTCGCCCCTGAGTGCTAAGAAAACTTGATATTCATTTTTCTTTTTTTAATCAGTTTTCGCTAATCAGTGTGTCGAAAACTTGATATACATTGTTCTTTTTTTAAATCATTTTTGTTTTTTTAATCTTTTTCCGCCGATGAGTGTTCTAAAAACTTGATATTCGGTTTTCTTTTTTTAATCAGTTTTCGCCGATCAGTGTTTCGAAAACTTGATATTCATTTTTTCTTTTTTTAATCAGTTTTCATCGATGAGTGTCGTCGAAAACTTGATACTCATTTTTCTTTTTTAATTAGTTTTAGTCGATGAGTGTTTTAAAAACTTGATATTCATTTTTCTTTTCTTAATCATTTTTCGCCGATTAGTGTTTCAAAAACTTAATATTCATTTTTCTTTATTTAATTAATTTTCACCGATGAGTGTTTTGAAAACTTGATATTCATTTTTCTTTTTTTTAGTAAGTTTTCGCTAATGAGTGTTTCGAAAACCTGATATTCATTTTTCTTTTTTTAGTAAGTTTTCGCTAATGAGTATGTCGAAAACTTGATATTCATTTTTCTTTTTTTAATCAGTTTTCGCCGATGAGTGTTTCGAAAACTTGATATTCATTTTTCATTTTTTTAAATCAGTTTTCGTCGATGAGTGTTTCGAAAACTAGATATTCATTTTTCTTTTTTTTATTCAGTTTTCGCCGATGAGTATTTCGAAAACTTGATATTCATTTTTCTTTTTTTTAATTAGTTTCCGCCGATGAGAGTTTTGAAAACTTGATACTCATTTTTCTTTTTTATTTAGTTTTGGTTGATGAGTGTTTTGAAAATTGATATTCATTTTTCTTTTTTAAATTAGTTTTGGTCGTTGAGTGTTTCGAAAACTTCATATTCATTTTTCTATTTTTTTAATCGTTTTTCGCCGATGAGTTTGAAAACTTGATCTTCATTTGTCTTTTTATATAGTTTTCGCGATGAGTGTTTCGAAAACGTAATATTAATTTTTCTTTATTTAATTATTTTTCACCGATAAGTGTTTCGAAAACTTAATATTCATTTTTCTTTTTTTAATCATTTTTCGCCAATAAATGTTTCGAAAACTTAATATTCATTTTTCTTTTTTTAATCAGTTTTCGCCGATGAGTGTTTCGAAAACTTGATATTCGTTTTTCTTTTTTTAATCAATTTTCGCCGATGAGAGTTTTGAACACTTGATATTCATTTCTCTTTTTTAATTAGTTTTGATCGATAAGTGTTTCAAAAACTTGATATTCATTTTTCTTTCTTTAATCAGTTTTCGCCGATGAGTGTTTCAAAAACTTGATAGTCATTTTTTATTTTTTACTCAAATTTTGCCGATTAGTGTTTCGAAAACGTAATATTCATTTTCATTTTTTTAAATAGTTTTCGCCGATGAGTGTTTCGAAAACTTGATATTTATTTTTCTTTTTGTTAATCAGTTTTCGTCGATTAGTGTTTCGAAAACTTGATATTCATTTTTCTTTTTTAGTAAGTTTTCGCTAATAAGTGTTTCGAAAACTTGATATTCAATTTTCTTTTTTTTTTAATCAGTTTTCGCCGATGAGTGTTTCGAAAACTTGATATTCCTTTTCCTTTTTATAATCAGTTTTCGTCGATGAGTGTTTCGAAAACTTGATATTCATTTTTCTTTTTTTTTATTCAGTTTTCGCCGATGAGTATTTCGAAACTTGATATTCATTTTTCTTTTTTTTAATTAGTTTCCGCCGATGAGAGTTTTGAAAACTTGATACTCATTTTTCTTTTTATTTAGTTTTGGTCGATGAGTGTTTTGAAAATTGATATTCATTTTTCTTTTTTAAATTAGTTTTGGTCGTTGAGTGTTTCGAAAACTTCATATTCATTTTTCTATTTTTTTAATCGTTTTTTCGCCGATGAGTTTGAAAACTTGATCTTCATTTGTCTTTTTATATAGTTTTCGCGATGAGTGTTTCGAAAACGTAATATTAATTTTTCTTTATTTAATTATTTTTCACCGATAAGTGTTTCGAAAACTTAATATTCATTTTTCTTTTTTTAATCATTTTTCGCCAATAAATGTTTCGAAAACTTAATATTCATTTTTCTTTTTTTAATCAGTTTTCGCCGATGAGTGTTTCGAAAACTTGATATTCGTTTTTCATTTTTTAATCAATTTTCGCCGATGAGAGTTTTGAAAACTTGATATTCATTTCTCTTTTTTAATTAGTTTTGATCGATAAGTGTTTCAAAACTTGATATTCATTTTTCTTTCTTTAATCAGTTTTCGCCGATGAGTGTTTCAAAAACTTGATAGTCATTTTTTATTTTTTACTCAAATTTTGCCGATTAGTGTTTCGAAAACGTAATATTCATTTTCATTTTTTAAATAGTTTTCGCCGATGAGTGTTTCGAAAACTTGATATTTATTTTTCTTTTTGTTAATCAGTTTTCGCCGATTATGTAATACCCGAAAATTTTTCCAATTTACGTTAAGGTCCTAATTTAATTTTTTTATTTTAATTTGGAAGGAAAAGGAGAAAATTTTAAGTAAATGAAATTTTATTTGGACCAAAAATTAGGATCTAACGGGAAATATTGGGTGCAAGTCTATAACCCCGAAGTTGATTTTAACTCTAAATAATAATATGTTAAATATATAAATATATATATATGAGTTTTTTAAAAAAAAAGAAAAGAAATAAATAAATAAAATATATGTATAAGGCGGAGGAGGGGGTCACACACGTGACCCCCATATGATTAAAGTGATCCCCAATTCTTCTCCAGGAGCTGCCCGACGCTAGCAAGCAGAGAAAGAAGAAAAAAAAAAAGAGAGAAAAGGGAAAGAAGGAGGACGGCAACGACGCCGAGGAGCCCACGGGAAGGAGACGCGCCGGAAACCGCCGTGTGAGGCTGCAGACCAACGCGACGCCGCCTTCTGAGGCTGAGGGGAGTCGTTGGTGGCGGTGAACGGAGCTGGGGTGGTGGTGACGACGGAAAAACGTGGGAGTGGTGTGATTTGGAGTTTGGCCGGAATTTCGCCGGATTTCGGCCGTTCTGAGCTCGGGGAAGGTGACTAGAGGCTTTCTCTACCCCGTACCATCACTCAATCCAATTGAATCGAGGTAAGAAGTCCCGAATCATCCAAACCCCAAATTTATCTATTTTAGGGATTTTTGGAAAATTCCTAATATGAATGAATAAATTATTTTGGGTCCTAAATTGAAGCTATTGGATTGTTTAGAGGTATTTGGGAGTGTATAAGTTGGAAATTATAGGACAATGGAGTTTATGAGGACTAAAGTGTAGTATAAATTGAATTGGTGTGTTGAATTGGTAATCTTGGATGGTAGTAATTGTTGTTATAGACAAGGGATCGAAGACCGAGTAGTTACGCCTTAACCGGAAGCTAGATTGTTAATAATAGAAATAAATGTTGGTTTAAGTAAGGAATTGGAGCTAAGTGGTGAATTAGGAATTTTGGTTAGATCGTGATAGACGCCCGGGAATCAATTTAATTGGTGAGATTCATTAGTTGGGGAAAATCCCAATTTTTAAGTATATTCACCTACATGTGTTCGTATGTGATAAAGAGTATAAGTGGAGTTGGGAAATTGGTAACCATGGACAATTGGAGACTATGAATAACATAGGCCATCAATTGAATGTGGGAATTATGAGAAGAATCACATATAGACACTTGTAGGAAAATGGATGAATTAGAGATTGCTAAACCAAGGGATGTTATTAGGATATGGATTAGAAGTAAATTATAGACCCTAAATACTAGTTGGAAGAGTTTAAGTAAATTAACTAGTTTATGAGAATTTTGGATTTCATGGGTATTGGGTTGATGTGTACAAGTCAGATATAAGTTCAAGTGTCTAAAACTACTCACTATGTGTGTGTAGGACATAACGAACTGATTGGAGCTGCGGGTACGCCGAGGGCCGATCAAGGACAGCAAAGAGGTGAGGGGCTTTCCCATCCTTGCCCTCTTGCGGGTTGTATGAGGATGTGGAAAAAAATATGGTTTGTATTATTTGCCTCTTTGTTAGAATATGTATGTTAGAAACATGCTATTGTTATTCCTAAATGTTATTATATGAAATTACATGTTATATGTGTATTTGATACATGTGAAATATCATGATGGCTTGGGAAGCCTTATATGGAAAAAGGGTTCTTGGAACCTAGAACGATATCGGGGGTAGGATCGAGTCTACTTTCGGTGTCTAAATTCCATGGTCCTAGAAACTCACAAGTTAAATGAAGTTGGAAACCTATTGTTTGATCTTGAAATTTTTGAAATAATCGAACTTAGGATGTTCTTCCTTGAAATTATTTTCGAACTTGAGAAAGGGTATAAACTTATAAGTTTTTTTCCAAGAAAAGTAAAACCGAACTAGTAGGGGTTCATAGGAGTCATGTAGAGTCTATGATAAAAGAGGTGTCCATTTTAAATAAACCGGGTAGATCGAGTATGTCCTCGTGAAGTCGGACACCCAAGAGTTCAAAGTCTATGAGTTTGCCACTTTGTGGTTAAAGCTTTGGTTAGGCCAAAGTCACACGAGTCGCCGGCTATGTACCAAGTAAAGTCTTGGTGCCAGATATGTCTCAAGTAAAGTCTTGGGGCCAGGGGTTCCTAGAATGATCAACTAGGTTCCTAACCGCTCACATGAGCTATGCCTTCGGGCCAGTTTATCTCATAACGGATGCCACTCACATGAGTTATGCCTTCGGGCCAGATTCTCTCCTAACGGAGATATGCCTTCGGGCCAGTTTATGTTATTTTAAAACGATATATGATATTGGAAAGCGTTTGATGATATTGAACATGTGATACATATGCCTAATTTTGTCAATATGTGTGTTATATATGCTAAATGCAGGATCACTTAAACATGAAAGGTTAAAAGGAATATTATATGTGCATGTGGGTGTGATTGGCTCCCTTTCCCCTGTTGTAGTGGTACCCGCTACTACACCAAGGATGGGAGAGCCTCTCACTGAGTCCGTTTGACTCACCCCCCAATTTTACATGTTACAGATACAGGTGTAGCGGGCGTCGGACACGCGTCTACTTCCTCTCAGGGAGGCGGACATTCCTAGAGACCTCACGCATTGTTCGCGTGAGAGGTTCATCTTTTGATGTATACAATCTTTTGTTATATTTCATGGATGTATACATTATTTTGAGTATAGCCTTGATGTATGGGCAATTGCTATATGTATATATATATGTACAAATCTAGACTTGTCGGCTTCATACTGTTTAAAAATTAGGTCATGGATGGGAATATAGGATATATGAATATTATGATGAGTATAAATTGCTTCCGCATGTGAATAGGATAGGTCACACCTTATGGGGTGTGATCAATATGTAAATTATATATATATATATATGTGTTGTTGGTATGTGATTGTTTGCCAATATATAAACCTGCATGTGAATAGGATAGATTACACGCATTGAGGCGTGTGATCAATATGTAAATTTAAATGCGAGTGTGGATGCTTACATACAGGTGATTGAACAGGTTATATATATATTGTGTGTGAATAGGATAGATCATTCCCTTGTGGTTTGATCACTACGTATATATATATTTATGTGTGATTGCTTATGTGAACGGATGTATATATTTACTTGAATTGGGCTGAAGCGGCAATGAGCGCCGTGGATTGCAGGTTATTTAGGCCACCGTAAATGACGTGGCCAATATTTATTATGTGAATATTGTATGTTGTTCGCATAGCAGGGTAGTTATTTTAAATGGTAATAGGGAAGGCTTACGGGTTTAGGGGTGAAATCCTACTCCCGTGCCGGTCACGGACTCCTAGAAATGGGGTCGTGACAAAGTTGGTATCAGAGCCAGGTTTCTTTTAAATAGTATGAAGCCATAGGTATGACCGGGTGTCGGTTTACCCTTCTTTGTGTACCCGGGCACAACGTGGGAGTAAAAAGGGCACTTGTGGGAATACCCAGGAAAAATGTGTCAATCCTTTCTTTCTACTCTCTTTGATATTTAAATATATTATTGTTATATGCGTATTTATTAGGTGTGATCCTTGTGCAGTATAGGGATGCCACCAATTACTAGACGTACTAGAGGAAGAGGAAGGGCTCCTCCCGAGGTCGATCAAGAATCTATTCGGGATGAAGGAGTGCCCACTAGAGGCCGAGGCCGAGGCCGAGCTAGAGGTCGTGCCCGAGGCCGAGGTCGAGTGCAAGCAAGAAGAGAAGAAAGGGAGCATATACTGGAGCCTCAAGTTGAGGCTAATGCACCGTCCGTGGCGGAATTGCTTACGGCGGGATTTCAAGAATTAAGAGAGGAGATGACTAGGCAGATTCAAATAGAGGTACGCCGGTTGGTGGTCGGCGAAGAGGTTGAAGGTGCAGCTCCTAGCAACCAAGAGATGGAGGTTGTGGAAGGAGAAAATAGAGAGTGGCAACAACGGGAGGCATCTCGTGAGCCGCGAGTAACGCCAAGGGAGTTACCCATTTCCAAGTTTTTGAAACTCCATCCACCCACATTTTGCGGAACTAGTGAGAAGGAAGATCCGCAATACTTCATCAAGGATGTGGTTCGAATTGGGCAAATGCTAAGGTGCTCGGGACATGAATTGGTGGAGCTAGCCTCATTTCAATTGAGGGGCGCCGCTAGAGTATGGATAGAGTCCATATAAACAAGATACTTGAGGAGAGTAGCACCGATGACCTGGGAAGATTTTCAGAGGGAATTCCTAGGTCGGTTTTTGCCTGAGGGGACAAAAGATGCCAAGCGGCAACAATTTGAAGAATTGTGGATGACTCCGGAGATGACTGTGACAGAATTTGAGTTGCTATTTACTGAGCTAGCTCAATTCTCTCCCGAGTTAGTTCCGGATGAGGAGGCAAGAATCAAGAGGTTCATCCATCGTCTTACCGAGCCACTATTTATTGCTTTGTTACCACAAAGAAAGCAATTTGACACTTTGGCTCAAGCTGCTGACTGTGCAAGAATGATCGAAACTAGGAAGAGATATGGGACGTCCATCGATCCCAAAGTGAAATTAATTACCGGTGGTGGTAACCAAGGGAGTGGAAGTAAAAAGAGGAAAATGACAGGTGGTGGAGCCAAGTATTCGGAATCCGCAAGGGGACAAACCTCAACTGTCACCAGTGACACAGCTCCAAAAGGAAATGTACAGGGGGGACAGAGAGTACAAGGCAGTAAAAACACCGGTGACACATGGCCTCAATGTGCAATCTGCAACAGACGTCATTTTGGTGTATGCCGGAAATTGACCGGTGCATGCTACACGTGTGGCGAGGTGGGCCACATGTCTAGGGAGTGTCCTAAGCGGAGGGAAGGTACAAGTGTGAGGAGTAACCCGACTCCGAGAAGTACTCCTATTCCAGCCCCACCGGTGAGAGCCGTGCCACCACATACAACCAACACGGGTGCAATTAGAGGTCGTGGTGCGGGTAACAGTGGTAGAGGTACAGGGGCAGTGAGTGGCGGTCAAGCCAGAGTATTCGCACTTTCTCAGCAGGACGCTCATGCATCCAATGCAGTGGTCACAGGTACTCTACTTGTTTGTTCTCTTGAAGCAAAAGTGTTGTTTGATTCTGGTTCTACTCATTCATACGTGTCGCATGAATTTGCCTCTAAATTCAAGAGAAGTCCATCTAGAATGGAAGAGATAGTATTAGTATCTACTCCGATGGGAGATTCGGTACAAGTTGAGTATGTGCATAAATCCTGTGTGGTGGAGGTCGATGGTCATGAGACTATAGTAGACCTTCGTCTTTTAGTTATGGTTGATTTAGATGTAATTCTGGGAATGGACTGGTTGGCATCTTGTCATGCGGTGGTGGATTGTAGAGCTAAGTGTCTAAAATTTAGCATGCCGAATGAAGAGCCTTTTGTGATAAGGGGCAACGGAGCCGCTCCATACCCAAGCTTGATTTCAGCTATCAAGGCATCCAAGCTACTTGAAAAAGGGTGCAAAGGGTACTTGGCCTTTGTGAGAGACACTACGAAAGAAGTGGTTTCACCGAATCAGGTACCGGTGGTGCGTGAGTTCTTAGATGTATTTCCGGAAGAATTGCCGGGGTTGCCTCCCGATCGGGAAATCGAATTTGAAATTGAATTGCAACCCGGTACTCAACCTATATCCACACCACCTTATCGTATGGCTCCGAAAGAATTGAAGGAGTTACATACTCAGTTGCAGGAGTTGCTTGACAAGGGCTTTATTCGGCCTAGTTTTTCTCCTTGGGGTGCGCCGGTCCTTTTTGTAAAGAAGAAGGACGGATCCTTGCGGTTGTGTATCGATTACCGAAAGTTAAATAAGGTGACGATCCGCAACCAATACCCACTTCCGAGGATAGATGACTTGTTTGATCAATTACAAGGTGCAAAGCGGTTTTCTAAAATTGATTTGCGATCTGGGTATCACCAACTCAAGATTCGAGAATCAGACGTACCTAAGACCGCTTTTCGAACCCGATATGGACATTACGAGTTTTTGGTGATGTCTTTTGGATTGACCAATGCTCCTGCAGCGTTTATGGATATGATGAACAGGGTCTTCAAACCTTTCTTGGATCAATTTGTCATTGTCTTTATTGATGACATCTTGGTCTATTCGAAAGATTCAGAAGAGCACGCTGAACACTTAAGGTTGGCCTTACAAAGGTTGAGGGAGAAGAAGTTGTATGCCAAGTTTTCCAAATGTGAATTTTGGCTTGATAGAGTTGCCTTTTTGGGTCACGTGGTATCATCAGAGGGAATCCACGTTGATCCAAGTAAGGTGGAGGCGGTAAAGAATTGGTCCCAACCTACCTCAGTTACAGAAATCCGTAGCTTTTTGGGTTTGGCGGGCTATTACAGGAGATTCGTGCAAGATTTTTCTAAGGTGGCTGCGCCATTGACCAAATTGACACAAAAAGGGGTGAAGTTTGTATGGGATGAGAAATGTGAGCACAGTTTCCAGAAGTTGAAGGAAAGCCTCACTACCGCTCCAGTGTTAGCACTGCCTGAAGGCACCGGAGGGTATGTGGTGTATTGCGATGCATCAAGGATTGGGTTGGGGTGTGTATTAATGCAACACGGCAGAGTGATTGCTTATGCCTCGAGACAGTTGAGGAAACATGAGAAGAATTACCCGACTCATGATCTTGAGATGGCCGCGGTGGTATTTGCCTTAAAAATATGGAGGCATTACCTATACGGAGAGACTTGTGAAATTTATACAGATCACAAGAGTCTCAAATACATCTTCGAGCAGAAAGATTTAAACTTGAGACAACGTCGATGGCTAGAGTTGTTAAAAGATTATGACTGCACGATTTTGTATCATCCGGGAAAGGCTAATGTGGTAGCTGATGCTCTGAGTCGGAAATCCATGGGTAGTCTTGCCCATATAAGTGAAGAGAGGAGACCGTTGATTAAGGAACTCCATGAGTTAGAACAAACTGGGAATCGATTTGAGATTGGAAGTTCAAATTCATTGTTGGCTCATCTAGAAGCTAAATCCTCTTTGGTAGAAGAGGTGAAGTCTAAACAGGATGAAGATGCCGACCTCAGACAGATTAAGAATACGGTAATCGAAGAGAAGAGGGAGGACCTCCGATTCTCTATTGACGATTTCGGGGTACTTCGCTTGGAGGGACGGTTGTGTGTTCCGATGGTGGACAATTTGAAAGAGAGAATTCTTGAAGAAGCACACCGGACCGCTTATACCATCCACCCGGGAGCTAACAAGATGTATCATGATTTGAAACAATTGTATTGGTGGAATGGTATGAAAAGAGATGTTGCAGACTATGTGGCTAGATGTTTAGTATGTCAGCAGGTTAAGGCTGAACACCAGAAACCCGCCGGGATGTTACAACAAATAGAAATACCAGAATGGAAATGGGAGAGGATCACAATGGATTTTGTTACAGGGTTGCCTAGATCACAGCGTGGGTTTGATTCAGTTTGGGTAATAGTGGACCGTATGACCAAGTCCGCCCACTTTCTGCCAGTTAAGACCACTTATAGTGTGAGTCAGTATGCGCAGCTCTATCTATCAGAGATCGTCAGACTACACGGGATACCAGTATCCATAATATCGGATAGAGGGCCACAGTTCACTTCCAGGTTTTGGAAGTCTATGCAGGAAGTGTTGGGAACTAGAGTTGATTTGAGCACCGCTTTTCACCCACAGACAGATGGGCAATCAGAGAGAATTATTCAAATTCTGGAAGACATGCTTAGAGCGTGTATTATGGATTTCGGCGGAAGTTGGGAAAAGTATTTACCTCTAGCTGAGTTTGCATATAATAACAGTTACCAAGCGAGTATTCAAATGGCACCTTTCGAGGCTCTTTATGGTCGAAGGTGTCGATCCCCGATTGGTTGGTTCGAGGTCGGAGAAGCTAGCTTAGTCGGGCCGGAACTGTTACAAGATGCCTTGAAAAAGGTAAAAGAAATAAGGGAGAGGTTGTTAACGGCTCAAAGTAGACAGAAGTCATATGCTGACAACCGAAGAAGAGAATTGGAATTCGCTGTGGGGGAGTTAGTATTCTTGAAAATTTCACCAATGAAGGGCGTAATGAGGTTTGGCAAGAAAGGCAAGCTAAGTCCAAGGTATATTGGACCATTTGAGATACTAGAGCGTGTGGGGAATGTTGCCTACCGCCTTCAATTGCCGGCGGAACTAGAAGGAGTTCATCCGGTATTTCATGTATCAATGCTTCGCAAGTACTTGCCAGATCCTTCTCATGTGATCCAAACCCAAGAAGTACAACTAACCGAAGATTTGACGTATGAGGAGATACCAGTGGAAATCTTAGATCGTCAATTGAAGAAGTTGAGATCGAAAGAAATACCATTGGTGAAAGTTCTGTGGAGAAATCACTCGACCGAGGAAGCTACGTGGGAAGTCGAGGCTGATATGCGCAGGACGTATCCTCATCTATTTGAAAACTAAGGTTAGCATGTGATTGAAATTCGGGGACCGAATTTCTTAAGGGGGGAAGATTGTAATACCCGAAAATTTTTCCAATTTACGTTAAGGTCCTAATTTAATTTTTTATTTTAATTTGGAAGGAAAAGGAGAAAATTTTAAGTAAATGAAATTTTATTTGGACCAAAAATTAGGATCTAACGGGAAATATTGGGTGCAAGTCTATAACCCCGAAGTTGATTTTAACTCTAAATAATAATATGTTAAATATATAAATATATATATATGAGTTTTTAAAAAAAAAAAGAAAAGAAATAAATAAATAAAATATATGTATAAGGCGGAGGAGGGGGTCACACACGTGACCCCCATATGATTAAAGTGATCCCCAATTCTTCTCCAGGAGCTGCCCGACGCTAGCAAGCAGAGTGTTTCAAAAACTTGATAGTCATTTTTTATTTTTTACTCAAATTTTGCCGATTAGTGTTTCGAAAACGTAATATTCATTTTCATTTTTTTAAATAGTTTTCGCCGATGAGTGTTTCGAAAACTTGATATTTATTTTTCTTTTTGTTAATCAGTTTTCGCCGATTAGTGTTTCGAAAACTTGATATTCATTTTTCTTTTTAGTAAGTTTTCACTAATAAGTGTTTCGAAAACTTGATATTCAATTTTCTTTTTTTTTTAATCAGTTTTCGCCGATGAGTGTTTCGAAAACTTCATATTCCTTTTCCTTTTTATAATCAGTTTTCGTCGATGAGTGTTTCGAAAACTTGATATTCATTTTTCTTTTTTTTTATTCAGTTTTCGCCGATGAGTATTTCGAAAACTTGATATTCATTTTTCTTTTTTTTAATTAGTTTCCGCCGATGAGAGTTTTGAAAACTTGATACTCATTTTTCTTTTTTATTTAGTTTTGGTCGATGAGTGTTTTGAAAATTGATATTCATTTTTCTTTTTTAAATTAGTTTTGGTCGTTGAGTGTTTCGAAAACTTCATATTCATTTTTCTATTTTTTAATCGTTTTTTCGCCGATGAGTTTGAAAACTTGATCTTCATTTGTCTTTTTATATAGTTTTCGCGATGAGTGTTTCGAAAACGTAATATTAATTTTTCTTTATTTAATTATTTTTCACCGATAAGTGTTTCGAAAACTTAATATTCATTTTTCTTTTTTTAATCATTTTTCGCCAATAAATGTTTCGAAAACTTAATATTCATTTTTCTTTTTTTAATCAGTTTTCGCCGATGAGTGTTTCGAAAACTTGATATTCGTTTTTCATTTTTTAATCAATTTTCGCCGATGAGAGTTTTGAAAACTTGATATTCATTTCTCTTTTTTAATTAGTTTTGATCGATAAGTGTTTCAAAACTTGATATTCATTTTTCTTTCTTTAATCAGTTTTCGCCGATGAGTGTTTCAAAAACTTGATAGTCATTTTTTATTTTTTACTCAAATTTTGCCGATTAGTGTTTCGAAAACGTAATATTCATTTTCATTTTTTAAATAGTTTTCGCCGATGAGTGTTTCGAAAACTTGATATTTATTTTTCTTTTTGTTAATCAGTTTTCGCCGATTATGTAATACCCGAAAATTTTTCCAATTTACGTTAAGGTCCTAATTTAATTTTTTTATTTTAATTTGGAAGGAAAAGGAGAAAATTTTAAGTAAATGAAATTTTATTTGGACCAAAAATTAGGATCTAACGGGAAATATTGGGTGCAAGTCTATAACCCCGAAGTTGATTTTAACTCTAAATAATAATATGTTAAATATATAAATATATATATATGAGTTTTTTAAAAAAAAAAGAAAAGAAATAAATAAATAAAATATATGTATAAGGCGGAGGAGGGGGTCACACACGTGACCCCCATATGATTAAAGTGATCCCCAATTCTTCTCCAGGAGCTGCCCGACGCTAGCAAGCAGAGAAAGAAGAAAAAAAAAAGAGAGAAAAGGGAAAGAAGGAGGACGGCAACGACGCCGAGGAGCCCACGGGAAGGAGACGCGCCGGAAACCGCCGTGTGAGGCTGCAGACCAACGCGACGCCGCCTTCTGAGGCTGAGGGGAGTCGTTGGTGGCGGTGAACGGAGCTGGGGTGGTGGTGACGACGGAAAAACGTGGGAGTGGTGTGATTTGGAGTTTGGCCGGAATTTCGCCGGATTTCGGCCGTTCTGAGCTCGGGGAAGGTGACTAGAGGCTTTCTCTACCCCGTACCATCACTCAATCCAATTGAATCGAGGTAAGAAGTCCCGAATCATCCAAACCCCAAATTTATCTATTTTAGGGATTTTTGGAAAATTCCTAATATGAATGAATAAATTATTTTGGGTCCTAAATTGAAGCTATTGGATTGTTTAGAGGTATTTGGGAGTGTATAAGTTGGAAATTATAGGACAATGGAGTTTATGAGGACTAAAGTGTAGTATAAATTGAATTGGTGTGTTGAATTGGTAATCTTGGATGGTAGTAATTGTTGTTATAGACAAGGGATCGAAGACCGAGTAGTTACGCCTTAACCGGAAGCTAGATTGTTAATAATAGAAATAAATGTTGGTTTAAGTAAGGAATTGGAGCTAAGTGGTGAATTAGGAATTTTGGTTAGATCGTGATAGACGCCCGGGAATCAATTTAATTGGTGAGATTCATTAGTTGGGGAAAATCCCAATTTTTAAGTATATTCACCTACATGTGTTCGTATGTGATAAAGAGTATAAGTGGAGTTGGGAAATTGGTAACCATGGACAATTGGAGACTATGAATAACATAGGCCATCAATTGAATGTGGGAATTATGAGAAGAATCACATATAGACACTTGTAGGAAAATGGATGAATTAGAGATTGCTAAACCAAGGGATGTTATTAGGATATGGATTAGAAGTAAATTATAGACCCTAAATACTAGTTGGAAGAGTTTAAGTAAATTAACTAGTTTATGAGAATTTTGGATTTCATGGGTATTGGGTTGATGTGTACAAGTCAGATATAAGTTCAAGTGTCTAAAACTACTCACTATGTGTGTGTAGGACATAACGAACTGATTGGAGCTGCGGGTACGCCGAGGGCCGATCAAGGAAAGCAAAGAGGTGAGGGGCTTTCCCATCCTTGCCCTCTTGCGGGTTGTATGAGGATGTGGAAAAAAATATGGTTTGTATTATTTGCCTCTTTGTTAGAATATGTATGTTAGAAACATGCTATTGTTATTCCTAAATGTTATTATATGAAATTACATGTTATATGTGTATTTGATACATGTGAAATATCATGATGGCTTGGGAAGCCTTATATGGAAAAAGGGTTCTTGGAACCTAGAACGATATCGGGGGTAGGATCGAGTCTACTTTCGGTGTCTAAATTCCATGGTCCTAGAAACTCACAAGTTAAATGAAGTTGGAAACCTATTGTTTGATCTTGAAATTTTTGAAATAATCGAACTTAGGATGTTCTTCCTTGAAATTATTTTCGAACTTGAGAAAGGGTATAAACTTATAAGTTTTTTTCCAAGAAAAGTAAAACCGAACTAGTAGGGGTTCATAGGAGTCATGTAGAGTCTATGATAAAAGAGGTGTCCATTTTAAATAAACCGGGTAGATCGAGTATGTCCTCGTGAAGTCGGACACCCAAGAGTCCAAAGTCTATGAGTTTGCCACTTTGTGGTTAAAGCTTTGGTTAGGCCAAAGTCACACGAGTCGCCGGCTATGTACCAAGTAAAGTCTTGGTGCCAGATATGTCTCAAGTAAAGTCTTGGGGCCAGGGGTTCCTAGAATGATCAACTAGGTTCCTAACCGCTCACATGAGCTATGCCTTCGGGCCAGTTTATCTCATAACGGATGCCACTCACATGAGTTATGCCTTCGGGCCAGATTCTCTCCTAACGGAGATATGCCTTCGGGCCAGTTTATGTTATTTTAAAACGATATATGATATTGGAAAGCGTTTGATGATATTGAACATGTGATACATATGCCTAATTTTGTCAATATGTGTGTTATATATGCTAAATGCAGGATCACTTAAACATGAAAGGTTAAAAGGAATATTATATGTGCATGTGGGTGTGATTGGCTCCCTTTCCCCTGTTGTAGTGGTACCCGCTACTACACCAAGGATGGGAGAGCCTCTCACTGAGTCCGTTTGACTCACCCCCCAATTTTACATGTTACAGATACAGGTGTAGCGGGCGTCGGACACGCGTCTACTTCCTCTCAGGGAGGCGGACATTCCTAGAGACCTCACGCATTGTTCGCGTGAGAGGTTCATCTTTTGATGTATACAATCTTTTGTTATATTTCATGGATGTATACATTATTTTGAGTATAGCCTTGATGTATGGGCAATTGCTATATGTATATATATATATGTACAAATCTAGACTTGTCGGCTTCATACTGTTTAAAAATTAGGTCATGGATGGGAATATAGGATATATGAATATTATGATGAGTATAAATTGCTTCCGCATGTGAATAGGATAGGTCACACCTTATGGGGTGTGATCAATATGTAAATTATATATATATATATGTGTTGTTGGTATGTGATTGTTTGCCAATATATAAACCTGCATGTGAATAGGATAGATTACACGCATTGAGGCGTGTGATCAATATGTAAATTTAAATGCGAGTGTGGATGCTTACATACAGGTGATTGAACAGGTTATATATATATTGTGTGTGAATAGGATAGATCATTCCCTTGTGGTTTGATCACTACGTATATATATATATTTATGTGTGATTGCTTATGTGAACGGATGTATATATTTACTTGAATTGGGCTGAAGCGGCAATGAGCGCCGTGGATTGCAGGTTATTTAGGCCACCGTAAATGACGTGGCCAATATTTATTATGTGAATATTGTATGTTGTTCGCATAGCAGGGTAGTTATTTTAAATGGTAATAGGGAAGGCTTACGGGTTTAGGGGTGAAATCCTACTCCCGTGCCGGTCACGGACTCCTAGAAATGGGGTCGTGACAGATTAGTGTTTCGAAAACTTGATATTCATTTTTTTTTAGTAAGTTTTCGCTAATAAGTGTTTCGAAAACTTGATATTCAATTTTCTTTTTTTTAATCAGTTTTCGCCGATGAGTGTTTCGAAAACTTGATATTCCTTTTCCTTTTTATAATCAGTTTTCGCCGATAAGTGTTTTGCAAACTTGATAGTCATTTTTCATTTTCTAATCAGTTTTCGCCGATGAGTTTTTCGAAAATGTAATATTCATTTTTCTTTTTTTTTAAATAGTTTTCGCCGATGAGTGTTTCAAGAACTTGATATTCATTTTTCTTTTTCTTAATCGGTTTTCGCCGATTAGTGTTTCGAAAACTTGATATTCGTTTTTATTTGTTTAATTAGATTTCACCGAACTCCGCCTATGCTTGCATAGCCGGTCCCAAGCCCGGATAAAGGAGGAGGGTTGTGTTAGGTAGTCGACAGCCAACGTAAAAACTCTGTCGAATCTTCATGAATATAGATCAACGACGTAAACATGTTAATGCTAGGCCGTTGCTCGGAAGCAACGCGCTGTATGGCTCGAGTACAGTGTCAAATGAGCAAGGGCCGCAACATCAACGCCCGGATGTAGTGAAAAATAAGCAAGGATTCCCACATTTTCACGGACGGATGTGGGTAAAGAAGCTAGTCCATAAGGGTAGGATACGCTTTGAGACCTGAAATATTGGCACACTTACAGGTAAATCGATGGAGATAGTAGACACCATGATTAGGAGAAAGATAAATGTAATGTGCCTACAAGAGACTAAATGGGTAGGAGATAAGGCTAGAGAATTAGACACTTCAGGTTTTAAGCTTTGGTACGCGGGCAAGTCCAAAGCAAAAAACGGGGTAGGTATAATTATAGATAAAGAATGGAAGGACAAGGTGGTGGAAATAAAAAGAATTGGAGATAGGATAATTGCCCTCAAGCTTGTAGTGGATAGAGAGACCTTTAATGTTATTAGTGCCTATGCACCACAAGTAGGATTAGGGGAACAACATAAGCTTAAATTCTGGGAGGACCTAGAAGCTTTAATACAGGGAATATCGTCTAGGGAAAAGATCTTCTTAGGAGGAGATCTAAATGGACATGTAGGGAGGGACGCTAGAGGATACGAAGGTTATCACGGAGGACATGGCATTGGAGAAGTAAACACAGAGGGTAAAACAATCTTAGATTTTGCATTAGCTTTTAATTTCATTATAGCAAACACTTGTTTTAAAAAGAGGGTAGAGCATCTTATTACCTACAAGAGTGGGGCGACATCTTCCTAAATTGATTTCTTTTTGGTAAGGAAATCAGATAGGAAACTTTGCACCAATTGCAAAGTCATTCCGGGAGAGAGCCTAACTACCCAACATAGGGTCTTGGTAATGGATGTTCAGGTTAAGGGTAGGGGAAAACGAAACAATCATAAGCCAAGCCCTAGAATAAGGTGGTGGCATTTGAAGGGTGAAAAACAAGAGAGTTTCAAAAGAAAGATGTTGGAAGAAAGGGCTTGGGAAACACAAGGAGATGCAAACCACATGTGGAATACAATGGCACAAGGAATTAGGAACGTGGCAACTAAAACACTAGGTATATCTAGAGGTTTTGGACCGAAGGGGAAAGAATCTTGGTGGTGGGAAGAAAGTGTACAAAATAAGATTAAGGTTAAAAGAGAATGTTATAAAACAAGGCAGTCATGTAGAGATAATGTAAGCTGGGAAAACTATAAGGTAGCTAAGAAAGATGTTAAGAGGATAGTGTCAGAGACAAGAAATAGGGCCTACGAAGGGTTCTACCAATCTTTAGGAACCAAGGATGGGGAGAGAAAAATATTCAAACTTGCTAAGAGTAAGGAGAGAAAGACAAGAGACATAGATCAAGTGAAATGTATTAAGGATGAAGAAGGTAATATCTTGGTAAAGGACCAAGATATTCAAGAACGATGGAAGGATTATTTTGACAAACTTTTTAATGAAGGACAAACGGCTGCTAGTCATACTGATGGGCTAAATACTAACGAAGAGGATCTCAATTATAGTTTCTATCGGAGAATACAAGAGCACGAGGTGGCACAAGCATTGAAGAGAATGGATAATAGCAAAGCAGTAGGACCGGATAATATACCCATTGAGGTGTGGAAGAGCCTAGGAAGCAAAAGCGTAAATTGGTTAACAAAGCTTTTTAATGTGATATTGAGATCCAAGAAAATGCCGGATGAATGGAGGAAAAGTACTTTGATCCCAGTGTATAAGAACAAGGGGGATATACAAAATTGTGCAAATTATAGGGGGATCAAACTCATGAGCCATACTATGAAGCTATGGGAGAAGGTTATCGAGCGGAGGTTGAGGGTGGAGACGCGAACTATAGAGAATCAATTTGGGTTCATGCCAGGGAGGTCAACCATAGAGGCAATATATCTATTAAGAAGATTGATGGAGAGATACCAGAGGTCTCATAAGGATCTATATATGGTTTTTATTGATTTGGAAAAGGCCTATGATAGAGTATCGAGAGAAGTATTATGGAAGGCTTTGGAAAAGAAAGTAGTACGAGTGGCCTATATCCGAGCAATCAAAGACATGTACGATGGAGTCACGACTTGTGTGAGAACACAAGGTAGTGTTACAAAGGATTTTCCTATAACCATAGGACTACATCAAGGTTCAGCTTTGAGCCCTTACCTCTTCAATTTGGTATTGGATGTGCTCACTGAACATATACAAGAGGCAGTACCAAGGTGTATGCTTTTTGCTGACGATATAGTCTTGGTTGGAGATTCCACAGAACAAGTAAATGAAAAATTAGAGAAATGGAGACAAGCTTTGGAGACATATGGATTTCGCATAAGTCGAAGCAAAACAGAGTATATGAAATGTAAATTTAGTGGTAGGGACGTTGATTCTAGGAGTGAGGTGAAACTTGGAGATCACCCCATGCGGGAAGTCACAAGTTTTAAGTATTTGGGAAAGATAATACAAAATAATGGAGAAATAGAGGAAGATGTAAACCATAGGATCCAAGCTGGATGGATGAAATGGAGGAAGGCATCAGGTGTTATTTGTGATAAGAAAGTACCGCATAAGCTTAAGGGGAAATTTTATCGCACCGCGATAAGATCAGCTTTACTATATGGTACTGAATGCTGGGCGATAAAAAGCCAGCATGAGCACAAATTCAACGTGGCAGAAATGAGAATGTTGCGCTGGATGAGTGGTCACACTAGAATGGATAGGATTAGGAATGATTATATTAGAGAGAAAGTGGGGGTAGCACCTATTGTCGAAAAATTAGTCGAAACACGCCTTAGGTGGTTTGGTCATGTACAAAGGCGGCCAGAAGAGGCTCCGGTACGTAGAGTTGACCAAATGGAAGATAACCTAATAACTAGAGGTAGGGGAAGACCAAAGAAAACAATAGGAGAAACTTAACTATAGAAATGTGCAAAGACAGAACATGTTGGCGCCGCTTGATCCATATAGCCGACCCTACCTAGTGGGATAAGGCTTTGATTGTTGTTGTTTAATTAGATTTCACTGATGAGTGTTTCGAAAACTTGATATTCATTTTTCTTTTTTTAATCATTTTTCACCGATGAATGTTTCGAAAACATGATATTCATTTTTCATTTTTTAAATCAGTTTTCGCCAATGAGTATTTCGAAAACTTGATATTAATTTTTGTTTTTTTCAATCTGTTTTCGCCGATGAGTGTTCTAAAAATTTGATATTCGGTTTTCTTTTTTTAATCAGTTTTCGCCGATTAGTGTTTCGAAAACTTGATATTCTTTTTTACTTTTTATAATCAGTTTTCACCGATGAGTGTCGTCGAAAACTTGATACTCATTTTTCTTTTTTAATTAGTTTTGGTCGATGAGTGTTTCGAAAACTTCATATTCATTTTTTCTTTTTAATCATTTTTCGCCGATTAGTGTTTCAAAAACTTAATATTCATTTTTCTTTATTTAATTAATTTTCACCGATGAGTGTTCTGAAAACTTGATATTCATTTTTCTTTTTTTAGTAAGTTTTTGCTAATGAGTGTTTCGAAAACCTGATATTCATTTTTCTTTTTTTAATAAGTTTTCGCTAATGAGTGTGTCGAAAACTTGATATTCATTTTTCTTTTTTTAATCAGTTTTCGCTCCTGAGTGTTACGAAAACTTGATATTCATTTTCCTTTTTTTAATCAGTTTTCACTTAGGAGTGTTTCAAAAACATGATATTCATTTTTCTTCTTTTAATTAGTTTTCGCTAATGAGTGTTTCGAAAACTTGATATTCATATTTCTTTTTTAATCAGTTTTCGCCGATGAGTGTTTCGAAAACTTGATATTCATTTTTCTTTTTTTAATTAGTTTTCGCCGATGAGTGTTTCGAAAACTTGATATTCATTTTTCGTTTTTTTAAATCAGTTTTCATCGATGAGTGTTTCGAAAACTTGATATTCGTTTTTCTTTTTTTTATTCAGTTTTCGCCGATGAGTATTTCGAAAACTTGATATTCATTTTTCTTTTTTTTAATCAGTTTCCGCCGATGAGAGTTTTGAAAACTTGATATTCATTTTTCTTTTTTAATTAGTTTTGGTCGATGAGTGTTACGAAAATTGATATTCATTTTTCTTTTTTAAATTAGTTTTGGTCGTTGAGTGTTCCGAAAACTTCATATTCATTTTTCTATTTTTTTAATCATTTTTCGCCGATGAGTGTTTTGAAAACTTGATCTTCATTTGTCTTTTTATATAGTTTTCGCGATGAGTGATTCGAAAACGTGATATTCATTTTTCTTTATTTAATTATTTTTTACCGATAAGTGTTTCGAAAACTTAATAATCATTTTTCTTTTTTTAATCATTTTTCGCCAATAAATGTTTCGAAAACTTAATATTCATTTTTCTTTTTTTAATCAGTTTTCGCCGATGAGTGTTTCGAAAACTTGATATTCATTTTTCTTTATTTAATCAATTATCACCAATGAGTGTTTCAAAAACTTGATATTCCTTTTTCTTTTTTTAATCAGTTTTCGCCGATGAGTGTTTTGAAAACTTGATAGTCATTTTTCAGTTTTTAATCAGTTTTCGCCGATGAGTGTTTCGAAAATGTAATATTCATTTTTCTTTTTTTTTTAAATAGTTTTCGCCGATAAGTGTTTCGAAAACTTGATATTTATTTTTCTTTTTTCTTAATCAGTTTTCGCCGATTAGTGTTTCGAAAACGTGATATTCATTTTTCTTTATTTAATTAGTTTTCACCGAATAGTGTTTCGAAAACTTGATATTCATTTTTCTTTTTTAGTAAGTTTTCGCTAATGAGTGTTTCGAAAACTTGATTGTCACGACCCCCTATCGGACGTCTGTGACCGGCACGGGAGATAAGATTTCTCCCATCCCGTAAGCCTCTAATCCCTGATTGACATTCTTATATATGCATAACTTCTCATTTCTAATACAAACAATATATAGTATATAAGGCCATCCCTATCCGGTGACCTACGTAGCACGCAATCCACGACTCGCTCAACGCCGCTTCAGTCTATACATATACACATAATCAATCACACGTACATATAATATACATATTGATCACGCGCTTCAGGGCGGGTGATCTATCCTATTCACATGCAGAATTCCTGTGTACAGTCAAGTATATATATTCAATCACACACCTGCATAAAATATACATATTGATCACACACCTCAATGCGTGTGACCTATCCTAGTCACATACGGAAGCCGTATTTTCACACAATCAAGTATGCAGTCACATATATATATAAATTTACATATTGACCACACGCTCAGTGCGTGTGATCTATCCTATTCACATGCGGAAGTCACATTCATATATATATATATATATATATATATATATATATATATATACACATGATATTCATCATATCATAACCTATGTTCCCAACAACGGACCAATCTTTAACCTGTATGAAGCCGACAATTCTAGAGTGTGACATATACATATATGTATATAGCAGCTGTACAAAACAATGCTACACTAAAAGAATCATATACATATACATCCTGGCAAAATACATATATCAATACTACCCACGCGAACAATGCGTGCGGCCTCTAAGTCTGTCCGCCTCCCTGAGATGAAGTGGAAGCGCTCCCGATGCCTATACCACCTGTGTCTGTAACATTTAACATTGGGGTGAGTCAAACGGACTCAGTGAGAGGCTTTCTCATCCCTGGTGTAGTAGCAGGTACCACTACAACTGGGGAGAGGAGCCAATCACAAACACATACGCATATAACAGATTTTGAATTTCCATATATTAGGTGGTCAGGCAACTAGCATATGTCATATTCACAATAAAGAATTTAAAGCATGGTTCTACATACATTTAAATTCACAGATACATCATATCATAGTTTAACATACAACTTCATGTGGATATCCATGTTCAAATAATCGTAATCATAAACTGTCCCGAAGGCATATCTCCGTTAGGAGAGAATTTGGCCCGGAGGCAATATCTCACGTGAGCGGTATAGGAACCTAGTTGATCATTCTAGGAACCACTGGTCCCAAGAATTTACTTGGAACATTAATCTGACCCCAAGACTTCACTTGGAGCATAGCCGGCGACTCATCTGACCTCGGTTTACCCAAGGCAATAGCCACAATGTGGTGTACTCATATACTTGCATTTCTGTGAGTTTGACCCAAAATAACAGACTCAATCTACCCGGACCATTCATGATAGGGTCGGTTCCCGCGTTGTACCATAAATGACCCCTATGGACTACTACTTATTCATTTTTCTTCTTCTTAGGTAAATCTAAGTTTCCAAGTGGTTTTCTAGATCGGAATTCTCTCGGTTTAAAACAAGGTCACCTATGTTCATTTCCTTTAAGAATTTACATACACTACCACACTTTTCAGATAACGATCAGTGAGGTTGATTTCTAGTACCACAAGACTCTCCCCATTAAAATTGACTCGATCCTACCCCCGATCTTATATAGGTCCCGAGGACCTTCTTTTCGTATAACGCTCTTTGAGCCACCATCGCTTTTACAATTCACATACACACATATAGCACGTTTTCACATATACTGTAATTTAGGAACAACAATAGCATGTTATCTAACATGTAATTCCTACAAATAGGCAAGAAGGCAAACCATATAACCATATCCGCAGTCAACCCTATAGGACAAGGATAGGAAAGCCCCTCACTTGGTTGGCCCCTCTGATCGGCTCTCGGTGCGCCCGAAAGTCCACTCACAGTATGGTGCCCTATACACATATACTTGAGAGATTTAGTAGCTTGAAAATTCAACCAATATCGTGTACATGTAACGCTAATGCTCATGTTCTCTCTAATTAATTCCATAGACTAGTTGTTGGCTTGGAAATGCCCTCAACTAGTTTTAGGACACCTAGCATGCTTCTAATCGTGTCCAACCCTTTCTTAATCAGACTATTCAGAAGCTTTGACTTGGGAATGCAAGGTTACCCAATTCCACCTCTATGTGTCCATATAAACTTCCATTACCCAAGTCTTGAATTTATGGCTCAAGAGGATCATAAATCCTACTTGTCCAAGATTTCCATTTACCAAAATAACCTTGAACACTTCACCTACACATGAATACACATACCCGAATACGCGTAAAATTAGAAAATTGTCTCTTTTTCCCCGAACTGGGTTTCGGGTGAGACGGGAATTACTTGGGTTTTAATCCCTCGTACATTCTAATAATTTTAACAATTATATTATCACAATTTCCACTTCTAAATTAATTAATTTAATTAATGATGCTAGTTAAAATATTCTCGGGGGTATTACATTGATATTCATTTTTCTTTTATAATCAGTTTTCACCGAAGAGTGTTTCGAAAACTTGATATTCCTTTTCCTTTTTATAATCAGTTTTCGCCGATGAGTGTTTTGAAAACTTAATAGTCATTTTTCATTTTTTAATTAGTTTTCGCTGATGAGTCTTTCGAAAATGTAATATTCATTTTTTTTAAATAGTTTTCGCCGATGAGTGTTTCAAAAACTTGAAATTCATTTTTCTTGGTCTTAATCGATTTTCGCCGATTAGTGTTTCGAAAACATGATATTCATTTTTCTTTATTTAATTAGATTTCACCGATGAGTGTTTCGAAAACTTGATATTCATTTTTCTTTTTTAATCATTTTTTGCCGATGAGTGTTTTGAAAACTTGATATTCATTTTTCTTTTTGTAAATTAGTTTTCGCCGATGAGTATTTCGAAAACATGATATTAATTTTTGTTTTTTAATCTCTTTTTGCCGATGAGTGTTCTAAAAACTTGATATTCGTTTTTCTTATTTTTAATCAGTCTTGGCCGATTAGTCTTTCGAAAACTTGATATTCTTTTTTTAATCAGTTTTCACCGATGAGTGCTTCGAAAACTTGATATTCATTTTTCTTTTTTAATTAGTTTTGCTCGATTAGTGTTTCGAAAACTTGATATTCATTTCTCATTTTTTTAATCATTTTTCGCCGATTAGTGTTTCAAAAACTTGATATTTTCATTTTTCTTTATTTAATTATTTTTCACCGATGAGTGTTTCGAAAACTTGATATTCATTTTTCTTTTTTTAGTAAGTTTTCGCTAATGAGTGTTTCGAAGACTTGATATTCATTTTTCTTTTTTTAGTAGTTTTTGCTAATGATTGTTTAGAAAACTTGATATTCATTTTTCTTTTCTTAATCAGTTTTCGCCAAGGAGTGTTTCGAAAACTTGATATTCATTTTTGTTTTTTTAATCAGTTTTCGCCGATGAGTGTTTCGAAAACTTGATATTCATTTTTCTTTTTTTAATCAGTTTTCGCCGATGATTGTTTCGAAAACTTGATATTCATTTTTCTTTTTTTAATCAGTTTTCGCCGATGATTGTTTCGAAAACTTGATATTCATTTTTCTTTTTTTAATCAGTTTTCGTCAATGAGTGTTTCGAAAACTTGATATTCATTTTTCTTTTTTTAATCAGTTTTCGCCGATGATTGTTTCGAAAACTTGATATTCATTTTTCTTTTTTTAATCAGTTTTCGCCGATGATTGTTTCGAAAACTTGATATTCATTTTTCTTTTTTTTTAATCAGCTTTGGTCGATGAGTGTTTTGAAAACTTGATATTCATTTTTCTTTTTTAATTAGCTTTGGTCGTTGAGTGTTTCGAAAACTTGATATTCATTTTTCTTTTTTTTATACATTTTTCGCCGATGAGTGTTTTGAAAATTTGATATTCATTTTTATTTTTTACTTAGTTTTGGTCGGTCAGTGTTTCAAAAACTTGATATTCTTTTTTCTTTTTTTAAAAAGTTTTTGCCGATGAGTGTTTCGAAAACTTGATATTCATTTTTCTTTTTTTAATCAGTTTCCGCCGATGAGTGTTTTGAAAACTTGATAGTTATTTTTACTTTTTTTAATTAGTTTTCGCCGATGAGTGTTTTGAAAACGTAATATTAATTTTTCTTTTCATATAGTTTTCGCCGATAAGTGTTTCGAAAACATGATATTCTTTTTTCTTTATTTAATTAGTTTTCACCGATAAGTGTTTCGAAAACTTGATATTCATTTTTCTTTTTTTAATCATTTTTCGCCAATAAATGTTTCGAAAATGGCACGACCCCCTATCGGACGTCCGTGACCGACCCGGGAAGTAGGATTTTTCCTATCCCGTAAGCCTCTAATCCCTGATTGACATTTTCACATGTTTATAACTATCCATTTCTAATACAAACAATATATAGTATTTATGGACATCCATATCCGTTGACCTAAGTAGCGTGCAATCCACGGCTCGCTCAACGCCGCTTCAGTCTATACATATACACATAATCACTCACACGTACATATAGGTATACGTATTGATCACGCGCTTCAGGGCGGGTGATCTATCCTATTCACATGCAGATATCTTGTGTACAGTCATACATATATTCAATCACACGCTTGCATATAGTTTACACATTGATCACACGCCTCAATGTGTGTGATCTATCCTATTCACATGCGGAAGCCATATTTTCATACAGTCAGGTATTCAGTCACACACATATATATAATTTACATATTGATCACACCTCTCAAGGCGTGTGATCTGCCCTAGTCGCATGCAGAAGTCATATATATACATGATATATGCTATATCATAGCCTAAAGTCCCAATACCAAGACCTAACCTTAATTTGTATGAAGTCGACAATGCTAGAATTCAAGTATGATATATATATATATACACAGCAGATGTATACGTACAAACGCTACACCAAAAAAGGATTTTTATATATATACATCACAACGCATGTACATAACCAAAATAACTATCGACGCAGCCAAAGCGTGCGGTCTTCAGAGTTGTCCGCCTCCTTGAGAAGAAGTGGACACGTTCCCGACTCCTGAACCACCTGTATCTGAAACATATAAACAGGGGGGGTGAGTCGAACAGACTCAGTGAGGAGCTCCCCCATCCCTGGCGTAGCAGCGGGTACCTTTACAGCTGGGGGAAGGGAGCAACCACAACCACATGCGCATGAAACAGATTTATATTGCGACCTTCAATATGACCAGGCAATCAATATATCATATTCACAATTTAAAATCCTAATTCATGCTTCTAACATATTTATCATTCTACACGTACATAAATCACAATATATATAATGTTTTCATTGCTAACACCTACTTATACACATAGGCATTTACTTTCTGTCTCCTGCGTTACGCTAAGAGAAATATTGGCCCGAAGGCAATTTCTTGTTCGAACCTAGTTGATCACACTAGGAACTTTCTGACTCCAAGGTACGCTTAGAGTAATAGCAGGCAACTTGTCTGACCTCGGTTAAACCAAGGTAATGGCCACTATGTGGCATACTTACTGTTAACAAAATCCTGTCTGTCCGACCAGGATGACCGACTCGATCTACCCCGGACTAACCTAAACAATTTCAACTAACCTGTTTTAACCTTGAAAGACGCCCTATGAGAAACTAACTGAATATTATACGTGTTTATTAGTTAGGCCTAGTTTTCCCCTCTACAATTATGCAACACTCTAACTCACACTTAACAACCTAGGTTCATTTTCCTCAATGTACCATACGGACAAAACCTTTACAATGATAATCAATTTAAATGAGTTTCTAATATTAATGAACCTTGACATATGAAATTTTGACTCAATCCTACCCACGGTAACATATAAGGCTCGGTGAGCCACAATATCACATATTCACTTGAGAACAAACATATATGCACATAAACAGTTTCACGTCTACTGTTTACTTGCTAATCATATACGCATAACGTAAATACATTTAGATAGACATATTCCATATAACAATTTGCACAAAATAGAGCAAACCACATTTCCACGTAGTCATCCAACCCTGTGGGGCAGGGATGGGAGAGCCTCTCACCTCGTTGGCCCTCCTTATCAGTCCTCGGAGTGCCTGGAGCTCCAATTACCCTGTGGTGCCCTATACACATATATATTTAAGAAATTAGAACGCGTAACTAAGCATCTACTATGCACGTGTCATGCTAATGCTTATGCACCCTCCAGATATTTCCAAGAACTAACTATTTAGTTCATTACGTCGTCTAAATTGCTCTTTTTGAAAGGCCATACTGTCTTATATCGGCTTTCACACGTTCGAGCCACTTAGAACCTCTAAATGCTCAGGTTAGAGATTCCCACATGTCTAAATTTTACTTCATGTGTTCATAAGGGTATTTAACTAATAAAAGAATTTCTTTATGGCTCGAAAGAGGCCTTAGCTCACCCGTTCAACCGTTTCCCCCTTATTTGCCGGGTAAGAGTTCAACTATGACCTCTTTAATTATATATATAAAAATATAATTGGGTATAAATAGAGCCTTGGAACCAATTTAGCGGGTCTTAGATGTCCACCACGGACTAGACCGAGGTGTCCAACCCACAGCACGGCTCCCAACTGCACTGTGACTTGGTATATCGCCTCTTTTTCACCGGATTGGGTTCCGGATGAGATGGTATATACTCGGGGTTTATTCCCTTGTCTATTTCCAGCATTAATAACACCTATACTACTTCAATCCAAGCCTATTCATGCATTAAATCAGAAAAAATTCAAATTTAGCACAATTTCCTAACCCAATTTCCATGATTTCCTTACCCGGTCAAATCCTACAGTTCAACTTCGATTCTAAACCATACTAGGCTTTCAATAACACCTACTAAGCTCGAATTTAACCCTGGAATGCCCCAATTGGAAGAGATTTAAGAATTCCCAAAATACCTAAAAGAAATTGAAGAATTCCTAAAATACCTAAAATTGAAGAAAATTGGGGTTTGAGAGATTTGGGGCTTTCTTTCTTGATTCTAATTGGATAGAAGCTTGTTGGGTGTTGAAGATGAGGTCCGGTCACCTTCTCCGGCACCGGTGCACGCTTTCTGGCAAAAATCCGGCCAGAACCCGTCGAGCCCTTCCTCCCTCTTCTCAGTTTTGTGCGTGCGTCGTGCCTCTGCTTGCTTTCTCTTTCACGATTTCTGTTCTACTCTTTTCTCTTTTGTTTATTTGTTGTGTGTTACGTAATGGGAGGGGGTCACGGTTGGCCCCCATATATATTTTATTATTATTTTTATTTGTTTTTCTTTTTATGAGAGGGTACACGGTTTGGCCTCCATATAAAAGAAATTGGTTATCAATTCCTACGATTTCACTTCGATTCTGAGCCTCACTAAGCTCTCAATAACACTCACTAAGCTCGAATTTAACCTCGGAATGTCCCAAATAAAAGAAATTGAAGAATTCCTAAAATACCTAAAATTGAAGAAAATTAGGGTTTGAGAGATTTGGGGCTTTCTTACTTGATTTCAATCAGATAGAAAGCTTGGTTGTGATGAAAGAAGAGGTCCGATCACCTTCTCCGGCGCCGGCGCACGTTCTCCCGTGAGAAACCGGCCAAAAACCGTCGAGCTCTTCCTCCCTCTCCTTCGTGCTCTCCGTTCGTGCGTGCTGCTCCTGCTTTGCGTTTTTGCCCCCCATATATCTTATTATATTATATATTATTTTATTTTATTTTTGTTTGTTGCTTGCTGGAAAGGGGGGTCACGGTTTGCCCCCCCCCCTTTAAATTAATAATTAGAAAAAAAAATTATTAATTAGAAAAAAACTTATTTACTTGTTATATCCTATTTTTCCCTCATGCTTTTAATCCTCTTTTCTTTTAGATCCTAGAAAAATTTTAAATATCCCCTACTACTTTCTTCTTTATTCTATTTTAACTCTATAATTTAATTTATTTTTCTTTCAAAAAAGAAAAATAAATAAATAATGATGATACTAATTAAATTAAATTAAATTAAATATTTCGGATATTACACCTTTAATCCCTGATTGACATTTCCATATGTTCATAACTACCCATTTCTACTACAAACAATATATAATACGTATGGTCATCCATTTCCGGTGACCTAGGCAGTTGCAATCCACGGCTCGCTCAGCGCCGCTTCAGTCTATATATATATACACATATTCACTCACACGTACATATAGTATACATATTGATCACGCGCTTCGGTGCGGGTGACCTATCCTATTCACATGCAGAAGTCCTGTATACAGTCAAACATATACTCAATCACACACTTGCATATAGTTTACATATTGATCACACGCCTCAATGCGTGTGATCTATCCTATTCACATGCGGAAGCCATATTTTCATACAAACATGTATTCAGTCACACATATGTATATAATTTAAATATTGATTACACACCTCAAGGCGTGTGATCTATATGTATATAATTTACATATTGATTAAATTAATGGGTTAAAATAAAATGAAGAAGGGAAATAAATGGAATTTTAAAATTTCCTGTTTCGGACTTAAATGAAAAGGAGAACTAAAAGGATGGGGAAAAAGGGGATTTAATAACCAATTTCTTTTATATGGAGGCCAAACCGTGTACCCTCTCATAAAAAGAAAAACAAATAAAAATAATAATAAAATATATATGGGGGCCAACCGTGACCCCCTCCCATTACGTAACACACAACAAATAAACAAAAGAGAAAAGAGCAGAACAGAAATCGTGAAAGAGAAAGCAAGCAGAGGCACGACGCACGCACAAAACTGAGAAGAGGGAGGAAGGGCTCGACGGGTTCTGGCCGGATTTTTGCCAGAAAGCGTGCACCGGTGCCGGAGAAGGTGACCGGACCTCATCTTCAACACCCAACAAGCTTCTATCCAATTAGAATCAAGAAAGAAAGCCCCAAATCTCTCAAACCCCAATTTTCTTCAATTTTAGGTATTTTAGGAATTCTTCAATTTCTTTTATTTGGGACATTCCGAGGTTAAATTCGAGCTTAGTGGGTGTTATTGAGAGCTTAGTGAGGCTCAGAATCGAAGTGAAATCGTAGGAATTGACCGGGTATGGAAATCATGGAAATTGGGTTAGGAAATTGTGCTAAATTCGAATTTTGCTGGTTTGATGCATGAATAGGCTTAGAATGGAGTAGTATAGGTGTTATAGTTGCTGGAAATAGAAAAGGAAATAAAGCCCGAGTATTTACCGTCTCAACCAGAACCCAATCCGGTGACAAAGAGGCGATATACCAAGCCATCATATAGTAAGGAGCTGTGTTGTGGGCTGGACACCTCGGTCTAGTCCGTGGTGGACACCTAAGACCCGCTAAATTGGTTCCAAGGCTCTATTGTATACCCAATTATATTTTTACAAATAATTAAAGAGGTAGTAATTAAGCTTTTACTCGGCGAATAAGGGAGACGGTGGAATGAGTAAGCTAAGGCCTCTTTTGAGCCGTGAATTTAATTCTTTTATTAGTTAAATACTCTTATGAACACATGAAGTGGAATTTAGACAAGTGGGAATCTCTAACCTAAGCATTTAGAGCAAATAAGACGACGTAACGAACTAAATAGTTAGTTCTTGGAAATATCTAGAGGGTGCAAGAGCATTAGAATGACACGTACATGGTAGATGCTTCTTTACACGTTTCTAAATTGCTTACGTACATGTGTCTAGGGCACCACAGAGTAATTGGAGCTTCAGGCACTCCGAGGACTGATCAGGAGGGCCAACAAGGTGAGGGGCTCTCCCATTCCTGCCTCACAGGGTTGGATGACTACGTGGAAATGTTGTCATGACCCCCGTTTAGAGGACCGTGACCGGCACAGACACAGGGAATATCCCTATGCCTGTAAGCCTTCACCTAATTGACATAATAGCTATTATTAAAAAAAAATACATTCACATGCATTATAATACCATGGCTACACCGAAATGGTGGCCTATCCTAGGCAAACAAATCCACGGCCAGTGCCGCTTCAGGATATAGATATAGGAAAACACACATAATATATAACCTGTGTACTGGCTACACATCCGAAGATGCTGCCTATCCTATTCACATGCAACAGATATGTGTGTATATATATATATATAACGGATCCTGATCTTTAAGGTGTGTGAAGCTGACAATTCTAGATTTAGTAATACAGTCTAATTGGGTACATCTACCCTTTACTTTATGACACAATGATAAAGTAAATTAAATTACAAATACACTTTATTCACCCACATGAACAAGTTGTGGGTCTTGGAAAATGTTGCTTAACCCTCGTTCCACCGAGACTCCTTTCACCTATACTTAACCTGTCTCTGTGTAGTAAAAATGAGGTGTGAGTCTTAACCACGCGACTCAGTGAGGACTCTCCCATCCCCGGCGCAAGGCGGGTACCTTACCGCTGGGACTGGGAGTCATACACAACCATATGCACAAACAACTAGTTACTGTGAGTTAGCATGCATTCTTGGTGATCACTCAATACCAAAAATTTCACTCAAACACTCACATGCATTTAACAGATATAAGCATGCAGCAGTTTATTCCACGTCATCACTCAGCAAGTAACATGTAACACATAGTGCCGGCTTTTACCTACCGGTCCTCTCACGTTCAGCAAGTTTGAATCAACAAAACGTGTGGTGACGTAGTCCTGTACGTTACCACTATGCTGCACAATCAACAGTTATATGCAACCACAGACAATTTATACATACACACAGATGCTAAACATACATCTACTTAATCTCCCCAACTCTGGGGTATCTACTAGCCACTACGTGGCTTTTTCTACTTCAAACCCGTGCACTCGGGCTACTGGCCACCACGTGGCAAAACATACTTAACCCATTCACTTGGGTACCGGTCACCTCGTCACAATTCTGTTAATCAAACAATACTTAACCCATTCACTTGTATTGGTCACCTCGTGAAAATTCTATTAATCAAACACAATCAACTTCTATCTATCAAACAACTGATACGCAGCCACCACGTGGCACGTCCTGACCCCTTGCTGCGGGGCAATAGCTTGAGCCCACTCGTCCATTACCCAACCAGGCCACATGCGGGCACGGCACGACGTCTCGAAGCATGGCCACTGACACAGCCTGGACCAACTCCACAGGATGATTTCTCTTTTACTAGGTTAGGCTCACGGTTCACCCGTAGGTTCCTCCCGTGTCTCCTTACCTTAGTCTCACATATTAATAGGATTCTTTGTATCTTTCCCGAAGGATCAACAATTCCTCTCCTTATTAATATGTACAAGTATCCTCAACAGGATATAACTCATATACCCATCCAGATGCACTCTCTGAGCCTCAAGCTATCGTCATAGGATTATAAAACCTTTCTGACCCTATTGCCAGGATAGGGCAATGACCATCGTCATGGTGATTATAAAACTGAGGTCTCAAGTGTCATCTGACGTTGTTCTAGTCGATGTCTCACATCGCTAGCATAACCAAATCCGAAACCCACCAATAACTCCCTTTGCATGATTATAATTTGAGTCACCATCGTGACTAGTTTTCAAAATAAAAGTTTTTTCCTTCCGTACAAGGACTCTTGCCACCGTCGTGGAAAAGATTTAATAAAATATTCATCATGCCCCCGGAGTGTATGAGTCGGATTTGTAACACACCAATCATAGCAAACAATTACTCTCTACTCCTCTGTCTTCCTATCTAAGCTACTTTCCACAACCTACTTTCTAGTTCCTTTATTCTTTTAACATTCTATACCTCTAGCTAACACATACCAGACAAGTAGAGAATGTACGTACTCATGTAATCCACATAAGCATACAACCCTAGGAGCAGAGATGGAAGAACCCTCACCTTGGCCAACCTTCCATGCAATCCTCTCCTGTAACTTTAGTCTCCTCGGAGTTCCTATTGCACTCTTTTGCGTGCCGTTGTTCCTATAAGAACAACATTTACTTCATTAAGATTATTACTTAGCTTAACTTATTATTTATCTCTTCATTACTCTCACATGTAGTCCATGGTTGCCACAGAGTCAAGCTCTTGGTCTTATCGGACTTCTATCCCTACTTAGGCGTATCCTTCCTCGGACACTTGACTTACTCGCATATAACACTCTACTTGAGGGTTTCACATACTTGGATTTGAGTATTAGACCTCTATCTACTTGTATTCACTTCTTAGGAAGCTTATCTAGCTTAGTTGGAAGGAATCCTAATTTTTAGGAAGGTCTAAACATTTTATTTCAACTTGTGTTCTTACTTGATTTCTAAGAAATCTAGTTTCTAAACCTCAATACACCTCTAATTCATCTTACTTAAGGCTTCCTAATAATTATGAAGGAATAAAATTACCATTTTTGAATTTGGACTTCATTGTTCCGCAAGTTTCCATCCTTGAGAAACAAGAAGGTACCTAAAATAATTCTTGATGCTTGATAGCATATTTAGAATTATTCTAGGGTGTTTAAGATTGAAAAGAAAAGGTTTGGAGCCCTCAACATCACCCTTAAAGTGCATTTGGGCAAACCGAGCAGGGACCCGGCATGTTAATGCCAAGGTCCGGCCTTAGTATCCTCGGGCCAGCTCTTAACGGGTCTTGTTCAGCTAATATTTCAACTATATAATTTTAATAATATCAATCCAATCCTATTTACTCAAATCCAAGCTCAATCCTAATTATTAACAATTTTTTCCAATTTGAAAATAATTATAATTTCAATAATATCAATCCAAGCCTATTTACTCAAATCCAAGCTCAATCCTAATTATCAACAAATTTCCCCAATTTGGAAATAATTATAATTTCAACCCCAAATACTTCCAAATTCGAATTTGGGCAAATCCGAGAATATAATCTTGATTCCTACCCCAACTAAGTGTTCAAGAACACTTTCTAGGTCTCAATCTACCCTCGAAACAATTCAATCGAAGGTGAATCGAAGGAATCCCTAAAAATGGAGAAATTGAGGGTTTCGAATGAAATTGGGGTTACCAACCTTGATTCGATTGGTGGGAGGCGTGGAAGATGTTGTAACTGAGCTCCGGTGACTTTTCCCGGCATCGGCTAGCTCTTCTCGGGCGAGTTTCCGGCGAAATTCCTCCTCCTTCACCCTTCTTCTTCCTCCACGCATCCCCCCTCTCTCTTCTCCACTTTCTTCTTCTCTCTCGTGGTAGCTCTCTCTCTCCCACTATTCTTTCTTTTCCTTTCTATTCTCTTTTTTTCCTTTTATTTGTCTAAACGCACGCACCCCCTTTTTTTAAAAAAAATAATAATAATTACAATAATTAAAATCATATATATATATATATATAATAAAAATAAATAATTAAATAATTATAATAATTAAATAAATAATTAATAAATATAATTAAAATAAATTAATTAATAATTAAATAAATAATAACAAATTTGTATTTTTAATTTAATCCCTTTCCCTATTTAATTCAGGTTTCCAATTTCTTAGATCCCGAATTAAATCCTAAAAATTATTTTCTACTTCTTTTTCCTTCCCTTTTTATTTTATTTTAAACTTCGAAAAATTTTCTTGGGTATTACAATCTTTGAAAAAAAATTTCCTTTCCGGTTTCTTTTTAACTTTCATACTTTTTCTATATTCTTTTTAAAGTTTTAATTCCTAGCCCTGGAATAAATCATTCTTAAATCCTCGAAATTTTAAATAAATCATTCTTAAATCCCCAAAATTTTCTGGGGTATTACATTCTTCCCCCCTTGAGAAATTCGGTCCCCGAATTTCATCTCCTTCGTGGGGTTGTTGGCTTGTTGCCATCCCTTGGCTCAATTTCATCTATGGTTTCCCTCAAAGTGAAAGTTTTACCGTTTTACCCTACAGTTCATCTTTCCTTCCTAGAGACTCAAAGTCTCTATCTGGTCTCCACATATAATTTATGTGGTCGTTTGTGTTTCTAGTTTCGTAGTTAACCACCCCTCCGCGAGGTGTTAACCGACAGACTCCATCTGTCGTCATATCCTTCCCCGAGGATACCTAACTTTCCTAGTTTCAATTCACCTTGTACTACTAATTTTTGCAATGGAGTGTCTGGTACGTATCACATACCATGCTCCAATTGGTTCTCCGAGGAGTTAAATATTGCCTTCTCCAGTGGGGCTTACCTTGACTCAATCTACTTGTCCGACTAGCTACCTTCATAGTGACTTCTTATATCCGTCTTGGAACACGCCAAGACACTTGCTATTTGCATAGCACACTAGGCCTACATCGGAATCCCCGTACCTAAGTATCCTCTACTACCAAGCAGCTACCCTTCTGCCGGTATTCCCTCGATATATTCCTTGTAAACGACTTCTCCAGAAAAGTTCGTTTACATCTTACTACACCCTCTACTCTACATCTAGACTTATGGCTTACACGGCATACACCCTACGTAGGTGTTTATACTTTGTGCCATCAGTGTGCCCAACCCTTCCGAGGTTGTTACACTCACTACCGACTCGGTTTACCCTACTCGTGTCCTAACGAAACTAAATGCCATGGCACTAGCACAACTAGGTATTACCCTTACCGTTTCTCCACCAAACGGTAAAGGACCTTTCATTTATGACTCGTGTTTCCCTTTCTTTTCCGGAGTTCTACACTTACCCTTAGTGGTTTCCATAACCACTTCAGGTTACTCTCTGTCGACATCCTATGTTTGACCGACTTAGACTCTTCTCTGACCACTACTTGTAGTCATTTCTGTTTATAATGGACACTCACCAGTCTCCTCCTTACCATCATACACATTACCCTGCCTCAGGCTCAGTTCGGTCTTCTCATCCGAAGACCTCGCTTAACACGACCATGACTGTGGATCTATACCATCCTCAAGTTAGTCCACTTAGAGTTGCACATCATATGCTAACTCTACTAATTGGGTTTCCGTTGGCTTTTAACCCAACTTTGCCCACTCGGATTCCTCAACTCACTTAAATTATGTATTCCTACTTGGAATACTTGATCCGTTAACTCTAGCATGAATCCTTCCGGACATGCTCTACTCCCCATGACCAAACGGGATCCGCTCCCACGGTTTGACTCTTTCCTTTCTTGCGGTGTGGCATATGTTCACGAACATATATCGCCTCTTGCAAGTGTGTTACCCGTTGGGTTCCAATTGCCCCTAACGGTAGCATTCACGTTTTATCATTTCGGCTCACATCCCCAGATGCTTAGCCTACTCCGTTCCTGTATTCACTCTCTTCTTTTCCATTTTGTACCTACGTGGTACTCTTTCTTCGAGTATATCTCAATACTCGTTACTCACTAAATTCTCATTCTCGATTAACTGTCCTTATGGTTAATTTTCCCTTTATGGCACACACATGGCCATTTATACGTTTGGTTTGTCCACTTAGTCTCCACCCATACACGACTTCAGACTAACGGATTTACAGTTCACCAACCTGTGGAACTAGCTTACCTAGCTATGTCCACTACAATCTGTGTACTATACATGCACTTGCAGTAGTAGTTGGTTCTCCACCTCTTACTTGAATCTTATCATATGGGGTCCTACAGGCCTCCGCTCATCCCCCCTTATGGGACTACTTATCCCTGCCTACTTTCTCTCCCCTCGGGCCTCCACAAGTCCCTTTGGGGTTTATCACTCACGTTATCTCGTTCGAGAGCTATGTACCGCAATAGCACTCATTTTCTTATCTTTGGACGGTACCCGAAGGTCTACGCCCATTTCCACTTCTAGACCTGCTCCGGTCTAATGCTTTTGGGTCCATAATCACCCTATGGCCCCTTAATTGGTAACCCTTAGGTTTACCTGTATAATCCCTTGGCACTTTACCAACCTTGATTCGATTGGTGCGAGGTGTGGAAGATGTTGTAACCGAGCTCCGGTGACTTTTCCCGGCGTCAGCTAGCTCTTCTCCGGCGAGTTTCCGGCGAAATTCCTCCTCCTTCACCCTTCTTCTTCCTCCACGCATCCTCCTCTCTCTCTCTTCTTCCACTTTCTTCTTCTCTCACGTGGTAGCTCTCTCTCTCCCACTATTCTTTCTTTTCCTTTCTATTCTCTTTTTCTTTTTCTTTTATTTGTCTAAACTCACGCACCCCCTTTTTTTTAAAAAAAAAATAATAATTACAATAATTAAAATCATATATATAATAAAAATAATTAATTATAATAATTAAATAAATATAATTAAAATAAATTAATTAATAATTAAATAAATAATAACAAGTTTGTATTTTTAATTTAATCCCTTTCCCTATTTAATTCAGGTTTCCAATTTCTTAGATCCTGAATTAAATCCCAAAAATTATTTTCTACTTCTTTTTCCTTACCTTTTTATTTTATTTTAAACTTCGAAAAATTTTCTTGGGTATTACAATCTTTGAAAAAAAATTTCCTTTCCGGTTTCTTTTTAACTTTAATACTTTTTCTATATTCTTTTTAAAGTTTTAATTCCTAGCCCTGGAATAAATCATTCTTAAATCCTCAAAATTTTAAATAAATCATTCTTAAATCCTCAAAATTTTCTGGGGTATTACAAATGTGGTTTGCTCTATTTTGTGCAAATTGTTATATGAAATATGTCTATCTGAATGAACTTGCGTTACGCGTATATGATTAGCAAGTAAACAGTGGACGTGCAAACTGTTTATGTGTATATATGTTTATTCTCAAGTGAATATGTGATATTGCGGCTCACCGAGCCTTATATGTTACCGTGGGTAAGACTGAGTCGGAATTTCATATGTGAGGGTTCATTAATATTAGAAACCAATTAAATTGATCATCGTTGTAAAGATCTTGACCGTATGGTACATTGAGGAAATTGAACCTAGGTTGTTAAGTGTGAGTGAGAGTGTTGCATAATTGAAAAGGGGGGAAATTAGGCCTAACTAATAAACACTTATAACATTAAGTTAGTTTCTCATAGGGCGTCTTTCAAGGTTAAACATGTTAGTTGAACTTGTTTAGGTTAGTTCGGGTAAATCGAGTCGGTCATCCTGGTCGGACAGACAAGAATTTGTTAACAGTAAGTATGCCACATAGTGGCCATTACCTTGGTTTAACCGAGGTCAGACAAGTTGCCGGCTATTACTCTAAGCTTGCCTTGGAGCCAAAAAGTTCCTAGTGTGATCAACTAGGTTCGATCAAGAGATTGCCTTCGGGCCAGTATTTCTCTTAATGTAATGCGGGAGACAGAAAGTGAATGCCTACGAGCATAACTATGTGTGACTTATGAAAACATATGATATATATATTGTGAGTTATGTACGTGCGGAGAAATAAATATGTTAGGAGCATGAATTAGGATTTTAATTGTGAATATGATATATTGATTGTCTGATCATATTAATGGTCACAATATGAATCTGTTTCATACCATGTGGTTGTGGTTGCTCCCTTCCCCCATCTGTAGTAGTTCCCGCTGCTACGCCAGGGATGGGGGAGCTCCTCACTGGGTCTATTCGACTCACCCCCTGTATTTAAATGTTTCAGATACAGGTGGTTCAGGCGTCGGAAACGCGTCCACTTCTTCTCAAGGAAGCGGACAGATCTGTAGACCGCACGCTTAGTCCGCGTCGGTAGTTACTTTGATTATGTACATATGTCGTGGTGTATATATATATATAAATCCTTTTTGGGTGTAGCTTTTGTACGTATACAACTGCTGTGTATATATATATTTTATACTCGAATTCTAGCATTGTCGGCTTCATACAGGTTAAAGTTAGGTCTTGGTGTTGGGGATATAGGCTATGATATGATATATATCTTGTATATATATGACTTCCGCATGTGAATAGGATAGATCACATGCATTGAGGCGTGTGATCAATATGTAAATTATATGTATGTGTGGCTGAATACCTGATTGTATGAAAATATGGCTTCCGCATGTGAGTAGGATAGATCATACGCATTGAGGCGTGTGATCAATATGTAAACTATATGCAAGCGTGTGATTGAATATATGTATGACTGTATACAGGACTTCTGCATGTGAATAGGATAGATCACCCGCCCTGAAGATGTATACTATATATATGTGTGAGTGAATATGTGTATATATATACGTGTGAGTGAATATGTGTATATATATATATACGTGATCAATATGTATACTATATATACGTGTGAGTGAATATGTGTATATATATAGACTAAAGCGGCGCTGAGCGAGCCGTGGATTGCAAACTGCTTAGGTCACTGGGAATGGATGGCCATATACATATATATTATATATATTGTTTGTATTAGAAAAGGGTAGTTATAAACATGTGGAAATGTCAATCTGGGATTAGAGGCTTACAGGATAGGAGAAATCCTACCTCCCGTGCCGGTCACGGACGTCCGATAGAGGGTCATGACAAACTTGATATCAAAACCTGGTTATCCTTAAACTGTATGAAGCCATAGGTATGATCGGGTGTCGGTTTACGCCTCGTTGTGAACCCGAGCACAACGTGGGAGTAAAAAGGCACTTGTGGAAGTACACAGGAAATTGTGTCAGCCTTTCTTTCTACTCTCTTTGATATGAAATATCATCGATATACGTGTACTTACTAGGTGTGGTCCTTGTGCAGTATAGGGATGCAACCGATCACGAGACAAGCTAGGGGTGGAGGGAGAACTCCTGCTGAAATTGATCAAGAGTCAGTTCGGGATGAGGGAATGCCCACCCGAGGCCGAGGTAGAGGCCGTACCCGAGGCCGGGGCAGAGGTCGAGGTAGAGCACATGTGAGAGGAGATAGTCACCGGATCCTCATGTAGAGACAGGTGCACCCTCTGTGGCGGAAATGCTCACGGCAGGATTCTAGAAACTGAGAGAAGAGATGACGAGACAAATACAAAGGGAGGTACGCCGGTTAGTTGTCGGCGAGGAAGAAGAAGAGAGAGTTCCTAGTAATCAAGAGATGGAGGTTGTTGAAGAAAAGGACAGAGAATGGCAACAACCCTAGGATGTGCCTTGTGAGCCGCAGGTAGCACCCAGAGAGCTGCCAATTTCAAAATTTTTGAAGCTTCATCCACCCACTTTCTGCGGAACTAGTGAGAAAGAGGACCCGCAATACTTTGTCAGAGACGTGGTCAGAATTGGGCACATGCTGAGGTGCTCAGGGCATGAGTTAGTGGAATTAGCTTCATTCCAGCTGAGGGGAGCTGCTAGAGTATGGATAGAGTCCGTACAGACGAGGTATTCAAGAAGGGTGGCACCGATGACCTGGGAAGATTTTCAGAGGGAATTCCTAGGTTGATTTCTATCTGAAGGCACCAAAGATGCAAAGCGTCAGCAATTCGAGGAGTTGTGGATGACGCCTAACATGACCGTGACGGAGTATGAATTACTTTTTACATAACTAGCTCAATTCTCACCTGAGTTGGTTCCTGATAAAGAGGCAAGGATCAAGAGGTTCATACACCGTCTCACGGAGCCATTGTTTACTGCTTTGTTACCCCAGTGAAGACAATTTGAGACTTTAGCTCAAGCCGCAGACTGTGCTAGGATGATTGAAACCAGGAAGAGGTATGAGACTTCTGTTGATCCCAAGGTCAAGTTGATTACGGGCGGTGATAACCAAGGAGGTGGAAGTGAGAAGAGGAAGACAACAGGTGGAGGAGTAGGATACTCAGGGTCCGCAGGAGGACAATCCTCAACTAACACCCATGAAACAGGTACAAGAGGTAATATTCAAGGGGGACAGAGAATGCAAGGGGGTGGAAATGCCGGTAAAACATGAACCCGGTGTGCGACTTGCGGCAGGTATCATTTTGGAGTGTGTCGGAGACTGACAGGTGGGTGTTACAACTGCGGCCAGGTGAGCCATATGGCTAGAGAGTGTCCAAAGAGAAAAGAGGGTACAAGTGTGAGAAGTAATCCAACGCCGAGGGGTACAACTATTTCAGCCCCAAGTAAGAACCGTACCTCCACATACAGCAAGTACATTTGCACTTTCTCAGTAAGACGCTCACGCATCAAATGCAGTTGTGACAGGCACCCTTATTGTTTGCTCTCTTGAAGTACGAGTCTTATTTGATTCTGGGTCCACTCATTCCTATGTGTCGCATGCATTTGGTTCTAAATTCAAGAAAAGTCCGTCTAGAATGCAAGAAATAGTACTGGTCTCTACTCCAATGGGAGAATTGGTACAAGTAGAGTATGTGCACAAGTCTTGCATTGTGGAGGTCGATGGTCATGAGACTGTGGTAGACCTTTGGTTGTTGTGTATGGTTGATCTTGATGTAATCCTCGGAATGGATTTGTTGTCGTCTTGTCAAGCAGTTGTGGACTACAGGGCTAAATGTTTAAAATTTAATATGCCAAACGAGGAGCCTTTTGTGATACGGGGTGACGGGGCTGCATTGTATCCAAACTTGATCTCGGCTTTGAAGGCATCCAAGTTACTTGCAAAGGAATGTAAAGGGTATTTGGCTTTGGTCAAGGATACCACGAAAGCAGTACTTTCATTGACTCAAGTACCGATAGTGCGAGAGTTCTTGGATGTGTTTCTAGAAGAATTGCCAGGGTTGCCGCCCGATCGTGAGATTGAATTTGAAATTGAGCTGTAACTGGGTACCCAACCTATCTCCACACCACCTTACCGGATGGCTCCGAAAGAGTTGAAGGAGTTACATACACAATTGCAATAATTGCTTGACAAGGGTTTTATAAGGCCCAGCTTCTCTCCTTGGGGTGCACCGGTCCTTTTTGTGAAGAAGAAGGACGGCTCTTTGCGGTTGTGTATCGATTACTGAAAGTTAAACAAGGTGACGATCCGCAATCAATACCCACTGCCGAGGATAGATGACTTATTTGATCAGTTGTAGGGCGCAAAGTGGTTTTCCAAGATTGATTTGCGATCTGGGTATCATCAATTAAAGATTCGAGAATCAGACATACCTAAGACCACTTTCCGGACCCGATATGGACATTACGAGTTCTTGGTGATGTCTTTCGGATTAACTAATGCTTCTGCAACGTTCATGGACATGATGAACAGGGTCTTCAAACCATTTCTGGACGAATTTGTCATTGTCTTCATTGATGACATCTTGGTTTACTCTAAAAATTCTGAAGAACATGCAGAACACTTGAGAATAGCATTGCAGAAGTTGAGAGAGGAGAAATTGTATGCCAAGTTCTCTAAGTGTGAATTCTGGCTTGACAAAGTTGCCTTTTTGGGTCACGTGGTATCATCAGAAGGAATCCATGTTGATCCAAGTAAGGTAGAAGCGGTGAAGAATTGGTCCCAGCCTACCTTAGTTACTGAAATTCGCAGTTTCTTAGGCATGGCTGGATATTATAGAAGATTTGTGCAGGACTTCTCAAAGGTTGCTGCGCCCATGACTAAGTTAACACAGAATGGGGTGAAGTTCATATGGGATGATAAGTGTGAGCAGAGTTTTCAGTCGCTGAAAGATAGCCTCACTACCGCTCTGGTGCTGGCATTACCTGAAGGCACAAGAGGGTATGTGGTATACTGTGATGCGTCGAGGATTGGGTTAGGGTGTGTCTTGATGCAGCACCGAAAGGTGATTGCGTATGCATCGCGACAACTGAGGAAACATGAGAAGAATTACCCGACTCACGACCTCGAAATGGCGGCTATAGTATTTGCTTTGAAAATATGGAGACATTACCTGTACGGAGAGACTTATGAGATTTATACAGACCACAAGAGTCTCAAATACATTTTCGAGCAGAAAGACTTGAACTTGCAACAACGTCGATGGTTAGAGTTGTTGAAAGACTACGACTGCACAATCTTGTATCATCCAGGAAAGGCTAATGTGGTAGCCGATGTTCTGAGCTATAAATCCATGGGCAGTCTTGCTCATATAAGTGAAGAAAGAAGACCGTTGATCAGAGAGGTGCACGAGCTAGAACAAACAGGGAATCCGTTTGAGATTGGAAGTTCTAACTCACTTTTAGCTCATTTACAAGCTAAGTTCTCTCTGGTAGAAGAAGTGAAGGTTAGACAGGATGAAGATACCGACCTCAAGCAAATCAGGGATACTGTAACTAAAGAGAAGGGGGACGACATCCGATTCTCTATTGATGATTTCAGAGTACTTCGGTTAGAGGGATGGTTGTGTGTCCCTATGGTTGATAACTTGAAAGAAAGAATTCTTGAAGAAGCACACCGGACAGCTTATACTATCCATCCGGGAGCTAATAAAATGTATCATGACCTGAAACAACTGTATTGGTGGAATGGCATGAAGAAGGATGTTGCAAACTATGTAGCTAGGTGTTTAGTGTGTCAGCAAGTCAAGGCTGAACACCAGAAGCCCGCCGAAACATTACAACAGATAGAAATACCTGAGTGGAAATGGGAGAGGATAACGATGGATTTTGTAACGGGGTTGCCAAGATCACAACGGGGATTTGATTCAGTTTGGGTGATAGTGGATCGTATGACTAAGTCCACACACTTCCTACCAGTTAAGACCACTTATGGGGTGAGTCAATATGCGCAGATTTATCTATTAGAAATCGTTAGATTGCACGGTGTGCCAGTGTCCATAATATCTGATAGAGGGCCACAGTTCACTTCCAAGTTTTGGAAGTCATTGCAGGAAGTTTTGGGAACGAGAGTTGATTTGAGTACTGCGTTCCACCCACAGACTGACGGGCAATCAGAAAGAACCATTTAGATTCTTGAAGACATGCCTCGGGCGTGTATTATGGATTTCGGCGGAAGTTAGGAAAGGTATTTACCTTTGGCTGAGTTTGCATACAACAACAATTATCAAGCGAGTATCCAAATGGCACCTTTCGAGGCTCTGTACGGTCGTAGGTGCAGATCCCCGATTGGGTGGTTCGAGGTCGGAGAGGCTAGTCTAATCGGCCCAGAATTGTTACAAGATGCCTTACAAAAGGTGAAGTGCATTAGAGAAAGTTTGTTAACGGCTCAGAGTAGGCAAAAATCCTAAGCAGATAACCGAAGAAGAGAACTCAAATTCGCCATCGGTGAACAGGTGTTTTTGAGGATATCACCGATGAGAGGCGTGATGCGGTTCGGTAAAAAGGGGAAGTTAAGTCCTCGGTATATCAGACCATTTGAAATCCTAGAACGAGTTGGGAATGTGGCGTATCGGTTGGAATTGCCTACGGAATTGGAGGGAGTACATCCTGTCTTTCATGTATCGATGCTTCGGAAATATCTTCCCGATCCCTCGCACGTAATCCAATCGCAAGACGTGCAACTAACCGAAAATCTGACATATGAAGAGGAGCTAATGGAAATCTTAGATCAACAGTTGAAGAAACTCAGAACGAAAGAGATTCCATTGGTTAAGGTTCTGTGGAGAAATCACTCGACCGAAGAAGCTACATGGGAGGTCTAGGGGAAATGCGCAGGACGTATCCTCATCTATTTCAAAACTAAGGTTAGTATATTGTTTGAAATTCAGGGACCGAATTTCTTAAGGGGGGAAGATTGTAATATCCGAGATATTTGATTTAATTATTATCATTATCATTTAATTTATTTTTCATTCAAAAAGAAAAATAAATTAAATTAATGGGTTAAAATAAAATGAAGAAGGGAAAGAAAAGAAATTTTAAAATTTCTTGTTTTGGACTTAAATGAAAAGGAGAACTAAAAGGATGGGGAAAAGGGGATTTAACAACCAATTTTTTTTATATGGAGGCCAAACCGTGTACCCTCTCCTAAAAAGCAAAAAAAAAAATAATAATAATAAAATATATATGGGGGGGCCAACCGTGACCCCTCCCATTACATAACACACAACAAATAAAAAAAAAGAGAAAAGAGCATAATAGAACGCGTGAAAGAGAAAGCAAGCAAAGGCATGATGCACGCACGAAACCGAGAAGAGGGAGGAAGGGCTCGATGGGTTCTGGCCGGATTTTCGCTGGAAAGCGTGCGCTGGTGCCGGAGAAGGTGACCGGACCTCATCTTCAACACCCAACAAGCTTCTATCCGATTAGAATCAAGTAAGAAAGCCATAAATTCGAATTTTGCTGGTTTGATGCATGAATAGGCTTGGAATGGAGTAGTATAGGTGTTATAGTTGCTAGAAATAGATAAGGAAATAAAGCCCGAGTATTTACCGTCTCAACAGAAACCCAATCCGGTGAAAAAGAGCCGATATACCAAGCCACCGTATAGTAAGGAGCTGTAATACCCGAGGATATTTTAATTAGCATCAACAATTAAATTAAAGTAATTAAGTTAAAAGTGGAAAAGGAGATAAAAATAAACACTATCCTACTACATATTTTTTTTTAATACAAATTTGTTTAAATCCTAATTATTTTTTTTATATATATATTTCTTTTCTTATTCATTTTTATACCAGATTTTTTTTAGTAATATGTATATATATTAATTTATTATATATATATATATATATATATATATACATGTAGTATAAGAAAAGAGGAATAAAATAGAAAAGAAAGGGAAAAGAAACCATATTTGTTTTTTGTGATATATATATATATATATTAATTAGTTTATTATATACATATTTATGTAATATAAAGTAAAGGATTAGGAAAAGAAAGAAAAAAAAAGAAGCAGAGAAACGAGACCAACCGTGAGAGAGGGAAGAGAGGAAGAAAACGCACGGAGAGGGCTGAGCAACGGGTGAACGGAAGACGCACGGGAAGGGACGGAGGAGCAAGCGTGGTGGCCGGACGTGCGAGCCGATGCCAGAGTGAGTCGCCGTTTGCAGGAGACCCTCTCTGTTGTGCTAGAGAGAGAGAGAGAGCTACGGGCTAGAGAGAGAAAGCAAAGGGAGAAAGTTTCTCGCCGGAAAACGCCGTTTCTTCACCGGGGAAGGTAGCTGGGAGCCTCCTCTACTCCATATCGTCCTTCTAACCGGTTGAATCGAGGTGAGAAGTCCCGAAACTCTCAACCCCCAATTTTATCAATTTTAGGGATTTTTGGAAAGACCCCAATTGATTCAATCTGAGTATTCTGGGTCCCAAATTGAAGTATTTGCATGCTAGGAAGTGAGTTGGAAGCTTAGGAACCGGAACCAAATTGATGGAATTTATCCGGGTTGGAAAAATTGTAGGAAAATGTAGTTGTTAAGGTTTAAGGGTGTTGTGGAATGATTTGGGGTGCACTGAAAGGTTGAATGATAATTATATAATTATTAAAAATTATTGGAATATACGAGGGATTAAAACCCGAGTAATTCCCGTCTCACCCAGAACCCCGTTCGGGGAAAAAGAGACAATTTTCTGATCTTACGCGTATTCGGGTATACGTATTCATGTGTAGGTGAAGTGTTCAAGGTTATTTTGATAAATGGAAAGCTTGGACAAGTAGGATTTATGATTCTCTTGAGCCATAAATTCAAGACTTGGGTAATGGAAGTTTATATGGACACATAGAGGTGGAATTGGGTAACCTTGCATTCCCAAGTCAAAGCTTCGGAATAGTGTGATTAAGAAAGGGTTGGACACGAGTAGAAGCATGTTAGGTGTTCCGAAAACTAGTTGGGGCCATTCCAAGCCAACAACTAGTCTATGGAATTAATTAGAGAGAACTTGAGCATTAGCGTTACATGTACATGATATTGGCTAATTTTCAAGCTTCTGAATCTCTCAAGTATATTTCTATAGGGCACCATACTGTGAGTGGACCTTCGGGCACACCGAGAGCCAATCAGAGGGGCCAAACAGGTGAGGGGCTTTCCTATCCTTGACCCATAGGGTTGCCTGCGGATATGGATATATGGTTTGCCTTCTTGCCTATTTGTAGGAACTATATATTAGATAATATGCTATTGTTGTCCCTAAATTACAATATATGTGAAAACGTGCTATATGTGTTTATGTGAATTGTAAAAGCGATGGTGGCTCAAGGAGCCATATATGGAAGGAAGGTCCTCGGGACCTACATGATATCGGGGGTAGGATCGAGCCAGTTTCAATGGGGACAGTATTGTGGTACTAGAAACTCACCTTATTAATTATTATCTGAAAAAGTGTGGTGGTGTATGTAAACTCTCAAAGAAAATGAACATAGGTGACCTTGTTTTAAACCGAGGGATTTCAGGATTAGAAAACCACTTGGACACTTAGAATTTCCTAAGAAGAATTAAAATAAATAAATAAGTAGTGGTCCATAGGGGTCATTTATGGTACAACGCGGGAACCGAGTCACGTGAGATATTGCCTTCGGGCCAGATTCCTTCGGTTCCTAGAATGATCAACTAGGTTCCTATACCGCTCACGTGAGATATTGCCTTCGGGCCAGATTCTCTCCTAATGGAGATATGCCTTCGGTTCTTTGATTACGTGGGGTCAGGTTAATGTTTATGATTACGGTTCTTTGAACATGGATATCCACATGAAGTTGTACGTTAAACTGTAATATGATGTACGTATGAATTTAAATGTATGTCAAACCATGCTTTAAATTCTTTATTGTGAATATGATATATGCTAATTGCCTGATCACTTAATATATGGAAATTAAATCTGTTATATGCGTATGCGTTTGTGATTGGCTCCTCTCCCCAGTTGTAGTGGTACCCGCTACTACACCAGGGATGGGAAAGCCTCTCACTGAGTCTGTTTGACTCACCCCAATGTTACATGTTACAGATACAGGTGGTATAGGCATCGGAAGCGCTTCCACTTCATCTCAGGGAGGCGGACAGACTTAGAGACCGCACGCATTGTTCGCGTGGGTAGTATTGATACATGTATTTTTTTCAGGATGTATATGTATATGATTCTTTTGGTATAGCATTGTTTTGTACAGCTGCTATATACATATATGTATATGTCACACTCTAGAACTGTCGGCTTCATACAGATTAAAGATTGGTCTTGTTGTTGGGAACATAGGTTGTGATATGATGAATATCATGTGTATATATATATATATATATATGAATGTGGCTTCCGCATGTGAATAGGATAGATCACACGCACTGAGCGTGTGGTCAATATGTAAATTTATATATATGTGTGACTGAATACTTGATTGTGTGAAAATACGGCTTCCGCATGTGAATAGGATAGGTCACACGCATTGAGGCGTGTGATCAATATGTATATTTTATGCAGGTGTGTGATTGAATATATATATACTTGACTGTACACAGGAATTCTGCATGTGAATAGGATAGATCACCCGCCCTGAAGCGCGTGGTCAATATGTATATTATATGTACGTGTGATTGATTATGTGTATATGTATAGACTGAAGCGGCGTTGAGCGAGCCGTGGATTGCGTGCTACTTAGGTCATCGGATGGGAATGGCCATATATACTATATATTGTTTGTATTAGAAATGGGTAGTTATGTATATCTAAGAATGTCAATCAGGGATTAGAGGCTTACGGGATAGGAGAAATTCTACCTCCCGTGCCGGTCACGGACATCCGGTAGGGGGTCGTGACAGGAGCTGTGCTGTGGGGTGGACACCTCGGTCTAGTCCGTGGTGGACACCTAAGACCCGCTAAATTGCTTCCAAGGCTCTATTGTATACCCGATTATATTTTTACATATAATTAAAGAGGTAGTAATTAAGCTTTTACTCGGCGAATAGGGGAGACGGTGGAATGAGAAAGCTAAGGCCTCTTTTGAGCCGTGAATTTAATTCTTTTATTAGTTAAATACTCTTATGAACACATGAAGTGAAATTTAGACAAGTGTGAATCTCTAACCTAAGCATTTAGAGGTTCTAAGTGGCTCGAATGTGTTGAAAGTCGATATAAGACAGTATGGACGTTCAAAAAGAGCAAATAAGACGACGTAACGAACTAAATAGTTAGTTCTTGGAAATATCTAGAGGGTGCATGAGCATTAGCATGACACGTACATGGTAGATGTTTCTTTACACGTTTCTAAATTGCTTAAGTACATGTGTATAGGGCACCACAGAGTAATTGGAGCTTCAGGCACTCCGAGGACTGATAAGGAGGGGCCAACGAGGTGAGGGGATCTCTCATTCCTGCCCCACAGGGTTGGATGACTACGTGAAAATGTGGTTTGCTCTATTTTGTGCAAATTCTTATATGAAATATGTCTATATGAATGAACTTGCATTATGCGTATATGATTAGCAAGTAAACAGTGGACGTACAAACTGTTTATGTGTATATATGTTTATTCTCAAGTGAATATGTGATATTGCGGCTCACCAAGCCTTATATGTTACCGTGGGTAAGACTGAGTCGGAATTTCATATGTGAGGGTTCATTAATATTAGAAACCAATTAAATTGATCATCGTTGTAAAGATCTTGACCGTATGGTACATTGAGGAAACTGAACCTTGGTTGTTAAGTGTGAGTGAGAGTGTTGCATAATTGAAAAGGGGGAAACTAGGCCTAGCTAATAAACACGTATAACATTCAGTTAGTTTCTCATAGGGCGTCTTTCAAGGTTAAACAATGTAGTTGAACTTGTTTAGATTAGTCCGGGTAAATCGAGTCGGTCATCCTGGTCGGACTGGCAGGAATTTGTTAACAGTAAGTATGCCACATAGTAGCCATTACCTTGGTTTAACCGAGGTCAGACAAGTTGCCGGCTATTACTCTAAGCATGCCTTGGAGTCAGAAAGTTCCTAGTGTGATCAACTAGGTTCGAACATGAAATTGCCTTCGGGCCAGTATTTCTTTTAGCGTAATGCGGGAGACAGAAAGTGAATGCCTACGAGCATAACTATGTGTGACTTATGAAAACATATGATATATATATATTGTGAGTTATGTACGTGTGGAGAAATAAATATGTTAGGAGCATGAATTAGGATTTTAATTGTGAATATGATATATTGATTTCCTGATCATATTAAAGGTCACAATATCAATCTGTTTCATGCGCATGTGGTTGTGGTTGCTCCCTTCCCCCAGCTGTAGTGGTACCCGCTGCTACGCCAAGGATGGGGGAGCTCCTCACTGAGTCTGTTCGACTCACTCCCCCTTATTTAAACGTTTCAGATACAGGTGGTTCAGGCGTCGGGAACGCGTCCACTTCTTCTCAAGGAGGCGGACATATCAGAAGACGGCACGCTTAGTCCGCGTCGGTAGTTATTTTGATTATGTACATATGTTGTGATATATATATAAATGCTTTTTGGGCGTACCTTTTGTACGTATACGACTGCTGTGTATATATATATATATTACACTCGAATTCCAGCATTGTCGGCTTCAGGGATTAGAAGCTTACGGGATAGGAGAAATCCTACCTCTCTTGCTGGTCACGGACGTCCGATAGGGGGTCGTGACGATGAGTGTTTCGAAAACTTGATATTCATATTTCTTTTTTTAATCATTTTTCGCCAATTAGTGTTTCAAAAACTTGATATTCATTTTTCTTTTTTTAATCAGTTTTCGCCGATGAGTGTTTCGAAAACTTGATATTCATTTTCCTTTTTTAATCAGTTTTCGCCGATGAGTGTTTCGAAAACTTGATATTCATTTTTATTTTTTTTAATCAGTTTACGTCGATGAGTGTTTCGAAAATTTGATATTCAATTTTATTTTCTTCATCAGTTTTCGCTGATGAGTGTTTCGAAAACGTGATAATCATTTTTCTTTATTTCATTAGTTTTCGCTGATGAGTGTTTCGAAAAGTTGATATTCATTTTTCTTTTTTTAATCATTTTTCGCCGATGAGTGTTTCGAAAACTTGATATTCATTTTTCATTTTTAATCAGTGTTCGCCGATGAGAGTTTCGAAAACTTGATATTTATTTTAATTTTTTTAATCAGTTTTCGTCGATGAGTGTTTCCAAAACTTGACATTCATTTTTCTTTTTTAAATCAGTTTTCATCGATAAGTGTTTCGAAAACTTGATATTCATTTTCCTTTTTTAATCAGTTATCGCTGATGAGTGTTTCGAAAACTTTATATTCTTTTTTTATTTTTTTTAATCAGTTTTCGTCGATTAGTGTTCGGAAACTTTATATTCAATTTTCTTTTTTTAGAAAGTTTTCGCTAATCAGTGTTTCGAAAACTTAATATTCATTTTTCTTTTTTTTTTAATCATTTTTCGCCGATAAGTATGTCGAAAACTTTATATTTATTATTCTTTTCATTAATCAGTTTTCGCCGATGAGTGTTTCGAAAACTTGATATTCATTTTTCTTTTTCTTAATCAGTTTTCGCCTATGAGTGTTTCGAAAAATGTGATATTCATTTTTCTTTATTTAATTAGTTTTCACCGATGAGTGTTTCGAAAACTTGATATTCATTTTTCTTTTTTTCTATCAGTTTTCGCCGATGAGTGTTTCAAAAACTTGATATTGATTTTCGTTTTTTAATCAGTTTTCGCTGATGAGTGTTTCGAAAACTTGATATTCATTGTTATTTTTTTAATCAGTTTTTGTCGATGAGTGTTTCGAAAAATTGATATTCAATTATATGTTTCTTAATCAGTTTTCGCTGATGAGTATTTCGAAAACGTGATATTCATTTTTCTTTATTTAATTAGCTTTCACTAATGAGTGTTTCGAAAAGTTGATATTCTTTTTTTAATCATTTTTCGCCGATGAGTGTTTCGAAACTTGATATTCATTTTTCCTTTTTTAATCAGTTTTCGCCGATGAATGTGTCAAAAACTTGATATTCAATTTTATTTTTTTAATAAGTTTTCGTCGATGAGTGTTTTGAAAACTTGATATTCATTTTTCTTTTTTTAATCAGTTTTCATCAATGTGTGTTTCGAAAACTTGATATTCATTTTCCTTTTTTAATATGTTTCGCCGATGAGTGTTTCAAAAACTTTATATTCATTTTTTTAATCAATTTTCGTCGATTAATGTTTCGAAAACTTGATATTCGTTTTTTTAGAAAGTTTTCGCTAATAAGTGTTTCGAAAACTTGATTTTCATTTTTCTTTTTTTTAATTAGTTTTCGCCGATGAGTATTTTCGAAAACTTGATATTCATTTTTCCTTTTTTTAATCAGTTTTCGCCGATGAGTGTTCTGAAAACCTTATATTCATTCTTCTTTTTCTTAATCAGTTTTCGCCTATGCATGTTTCGAAAACGTGATATTCATTTTTCTTTATCTAATTAGTTTTCACCGATTAGTGTTCCGAAAAATTGATATTTATTTTTATTTTTTAATCATTTTTCGTCGATGAGTGTTTCGAAAACTTGATATTTATTTTTCTTTTTTTAGTAAGTTTTCGCCGATAAGTGTTTCAAAAACTTGATATTCATTTTTATTTTTTTAATCAGTTTTCATCGATGAGTGTTTCGAAATCTTGATATTCATTTTTCTTTTTTTAGTAAGTTTTCACTAATGGGTGTTTTCGAAAACTTGATTATCATTTCTTTTTTTAATCAGTTTTCGCCCATGAGTGTTCTAAAAACTTGATAATCATTTTTCTTTTTCTTAATCAGTTTTCGCCCATGAGTTTTTTGAAAACGTGATTTTCATTTTTCTTTATTTAATTAGTTTTCACCGATTAGTGTTTCGAAAACTTGATATTCATTTTTTATTTTTTAATCATTTTTCGTCGATCAGTGTTTCGAAAACTTGATATTCATTTTTTCTTTTTTTAATCAGTTTTCGCCGATGAGTGTTCTCGAAAACTTGATATTTATTTTTCTTTTTTTAATCAGTTTTCGTCGATCAGTGTTTCGAAAACTTGATATTCATTTTTCTTTTTTAATCAGTTTTCGCCGATGAAAGTTTTCGAAAACTTGATATTCATATTTTTAATCAGTTTTCGCCGATGAGTGTTCTGAAAACTTCATATTCATTTTTCTTTTTCTTAATTAGTTTTCGCCCATGAGTGTTTCAAAAACGTGATATTCATTTTTCTTTATTTAATTTGTTTTCTCCGATTAGTGTTTCAAAAAATTGATATTCATTTTTATTCGAAAACTTGATATTCATTTTTCTTTTTTTAGTAAGTTTTCGCCGATTAGTGTTTCGAAAACTTGATATTCATTTTAATTTTTTTAATCAGTTTTAGTCGATGAGTGTTTCGAAAACTTGATATTCATTTTTCCTTTTTTAGTAAGTTTTCACTAATGAGTGTTTTCGAAAACTTGATATTCATTTTTCTCTTTTTTAATGACTTTTCGCCGATGAGTGTTTCGAAAATTTGATCTTCATTTTTCTTTTTCTTAATCAATTTTCAACGAATAGTGTTTCGAAAACGTGATATTCATTTTTCTTTATTTACTTAGTTTTTACCGATTAGTGTTTCGAAAAATTGATATTCTTTTTTATTTTTTTAATCATTTTTGTCGATGAGTGTTTCGAAAACTTGATATTCATTTTTCTTTTTTTAGTAAGTTTTTGTCGATGAGAGTTTCTAAAACTTGATATTCATTTTTATTTTATTAATTAGTTTTCGTCGATGAATATTTCAAAAACATGATATTTATTTTTCTTTTTTTAGTAAGTTTTCACTAATGAGTGTTTTCGAAAACTTGATATTCATTTTTCATTTTTTTAATGAGTTTTCGCCAATGAGTGTTCTGAAAACTTGACATTCATTTTTTTTTTCTTAATCAGTTTTCAACGATGAGTGTTTCAAAAATGTGATATTCATTTTTCTTTATTTAATTAGTTTTCACCGATGAGTGTTTCGAAAACTTGATATTCATTTTTCTTTTTTTTGATCAATTTTCGTCGAAGAGTGTTTCGAAAACTTGTTATTCATTTTTCTTTTTTTAATTAGTTTTCACCGATTAGCGTTTCGAAAACTTGATATTCATTTTTCTTTTTTTAATCACTTTTCACCGATTAGTGTTTTGAAAACTTAATATTCATTTTTCTTTTTTAATCAATTTCCGCTGATGAGTGTTTCGAAAACTTTATATTCATTTTTATTTTATTTAATCAGTTTTCATCGATTAGTGTTTCGAAAACATGATATTCAATTTTTTTAGTAAGTTTTCGCTAATGAGTCTTTCGAAAACTTGATATGGATTTTTCTTTTTTTAATCAGTTTTCGCCGATGAGTTTTTTCGAAAACTTGATAGTCATTTTTCTTTTTTTTAATCAATTTTCGCCAATGAGTGTTCTGAAAACTTTATATTCATTTTTCGTTTTCTAAATCAGTTTTCGCCCATGAGTGTTTCGAAAACGTGATATTCATGTTTCTTTATTTAATTAGTTTTTACCGATAAGTGTTTCGAAAAATTGATATTCATTTTTATTTTTTAAACATTTTTCGTCGATGAGTGTTTCGAAAACTTGATATTCATTTTTCTTTTTTTAGTAAGTTTTTGCCTATGAGTGTTTCGAAAACTTGATATTCATTTTTATTATTTTTAATCAGTTTTCGTCGATAAGTGTTTCGAAAACTTGATATTCATTTTTCTTTTTTTAGTAAGTTTTCACTAATGAGTGTTGTCGAAAACTTGATATTCATTTTTCTTTTTTTTTTAATGAGTTTTTGCCGATGAGTGTTCTGAAAAGTTGATATTCATTTTTCTTTTTCTTAATCTGTTTTTGCCGATGAGTGTTTCGAAAACATGATATTCATTTTTCTTTTTCTTAATCAGTTTTCAACGATGAATGTTTCAAAAACGTGATATTGATTTTTCTTTATTTATTTAGTTTTCACCGATGAGTGTTTTGAAAACTTGATATTCATTTTTCTTTTTCTTAATCAGTTTTCAACGATGAGTGTTTCGAAAACGTGATATTCATTTTTCTTTATTTAATTAGTTTTCACCGATGAGTGTTTCGAAAACTTGATATTCATTTTTCTTCTCTTTTTTTATCAATTTTCGTCGATGAGTGTTTCGAAAACTTGCTATTCATTTTTCTTTTTTTAATTAGTTTTCACCGATTAGTGTTTCGAAAACTTGATATTCATTTTTCTTTTTTTAATCAGTTTTCACTGTTTAGTGTTTCGAAAACTTGATATTCATTTTCCTTTTTTAATCAGTTTTCGCCGATGAGTGTTTCGAAAAGTTTATATTCATTTTTAGTTTATTTAATCAGTTTTCATCGATGAGTGTTTCGAAAACATGATATTCTTTTTCTTTTTTTAGTAAGTTTTCGCTAATGAGTGTTTTGAAAACTTGATATTCATTTTTCTTTTTTCTAATTAGTTTTCGCCGATGAGTGTTTCGAAAACTCTATTTTCATTTTTATTTTTTTTAATCAGTTTTCGTCGATGAGGGTTTCGAAAACTTGATATTCATTTTTCTTTTTTTAGTAAGTTTTTGCTGATGAGTGTTTCGAAAACTTGATATTCATTTTTCTTTTTTAGTAAGTTTTCGCCGATGAGTGTTTCGAAAACTTGATATTCATTTTTCTTTTTTTTAATCAGTTTTCGCCGATGAGTGTTTTAAAAACTTGATATTCATTTTTCTTTTTTAATTAGTTTTGATTGTTTCGAAAACTTGATATTCATTTTTATTTTTTAAATAAGTTTTCATCGATGAGTGTTTCGAAAACGTGATATTCATTTTCCTTTTCTAATCAGTTTTTGTCGATGATTGTTTCGAATACTTGATATTCATTTTTCTTTTTTTACTAAGTTTTCACTATTGAGTGTTTCGAAAACTTGATATTCATTTTTTATTTTTTAATCAGTTTTTTGCGATGAGTGTTTCGAAAACTTGATATTCATTTTTCTTTTTTTAATCAATTTTCGCCGATGAGTGTTGTAATACCCGGGAATATTTTAACTAGCATCACTAATTAAATTAATTTAGAAGTGGAAAATGGGATAAAAATACACACTACCCTATTACTAATTAGGTTGTGAATACAAAGTATTTTAAATCCTAATGTTTCATAATATTTTTTTATTATATCAGACTTCTTTTTCTTCTTTTGTAATATATATATATATATATTATAAGTAATAGATAAAGGAAAGAATAAAGGAAAAGAAAGAGGGAAGAATCCGTGAGAGAGGCACGAGAGCTGGGCGTCGTTTTTGGTTGCACGGAGGAAACGAGAGAGAGAGGGCGACAAGCGAACGGAAAAACGTGGAGGAGGTGAGCCACGCGTGGTGGTGGCCGGACGCACGGAGGAGGAGCCGGAGTCGCGTCCACCGGAGCCGGTTGTCGCCGTTGAGCTAAAGGAGAGAGAGAGGTAAGGGTTAGAGAGAGAAAGCAAAGGGAGAGGGCTTTCTCGCCGGAAAACGCCGTCCCTTCATCGGGGAAGGTGGCTGGGAGTCTCCTCTACTCCATATCGTCCTTCTAACCAGTTGAATCGAGGTGAGAAGTCCCGAAACTCTCAAACCCCAATTTTATCAATTTTAGGGATTTTTGGAAAGACCCCAATTGATTCAATCTGAGTATTCTAGGTCCTAAATTGAAGTATTTGCATGCTAGGAAGTGAGTTGGAAGCTTAGGAACCGGAACAAAATTGATGGAATTTATCCGGGTTGGAAAACTAGTAGGAAAAGTATGATTGGAAATGTTTAAGGGTGTTGAGGACTGATTTGGGGTGCATGAATAGGTGGAAATTGTGATAATATAATTGTTAAAATTATTAGAATGTAGGAGGCATTAAAACCCGAGTAATTCCCCTCTCACCCGGAACCCGGTTCGGGGAAAAAGAGACACTTTCCTAATTTTATGCGTATCCGGATATGTGTATTCATGTGTAGGTAAAGTATTGAAAGTTATTTTAGTAAATGGAAGTCTTAGAAAAATGGGATTTATGGCTCTCTTGAGCCATAAACTCAAGACTTGAGCAATGGAAACTTCACATGGACATATAGAGGTGGAATTGGGTAACCTTGCATTCCCAAATTCAACGCTTCCGAATAGTGTGATTAAGCAAGGGTTGGACACGAATTAGGAGCAAGCTAGGTGTTCCGAAAACTAGTTGAGGGCATTCCAAGCCAATAACTAGTCTATGGAACTAATTAGAGAGAATATGAGCATTAGCGTTACATGTACACGATAGTAGTTGAATTTCAAGTTTCTAAATCTCTCAGGTATATGTGTATAGGGCACCATACAGTGAGTGGACCTTCGGCCACACCGAGAGCCGATCCGAGGGGCCAACCAGGTGACGGGCTTTCCTATCCTTGTCCTATAGGGTTGACTGTGGATATGGATATATGGTTTGCCTTCTTGCCTACTTGTAGGAACCGAATATTAGATAACATGCTATTGTTGTTCCTAAATTTTAATATATGTGATAACATGCTTTATGTGTATATGTGAACTGTAAAAGTGATGGGAAAGCCTCTCACTGAGTCCGTTTGACTCACCCCAATGTTAAATGTTACAGACACAGGTGGTATAGGCATCGGGAGCGCTTCCACTTCATCTCAGGGAGGCGGACAGACTTAGAGACCGCACGCATTGTTCGCGTGGGTAGTATTGATATATGTATTTTGTCAGGATGTGTATGTATATGATTCTTTTAGTATAGCATTCTTTTGTACATTTGCTATATACATATATGTATATGTCACACTCTAGAACTGTCGGCTTCATACAGGTTAAAGATTGGTCCTGTTGTTGGGAATATAGGATATGATATGATGAATATCATGTGTATATATATATATATATATATATGAATGTGACTTCTGCATGTGAATAGGATAGATCACACGCACTGAGCGTGTGGTCAATATGTAAATTTATATATATGTGTGACTGAATACTTGATTGTGTGAAAATACGGCTTCCGCATGTGAATAGGATAGGTTACACGCATTGAGGCGTGTGATCAATATGTATATTTTATGCAGGTGTGTGATTGAATATATATGCTTGACTGTACACAGGAATTCTGCATGTGAATAGGATAGATCACTCGCCCTGAAGCGCGTGATCAATATGTATATTATATGTACGTGTGATTGACTATGTGTATATGTATAGACTAAAGCGGCGTTGAGCGAGCCGTGGATTGCTTGCTACTTAGGTCACCGGATAGAGATGACCATATATACTATATATTGTTTGTAATAGAAATGGGTAGTTATGCATATATAAGAATGTCAATCAGGGATTAGAGGCTTACGGGATAGGAGAAATCCTACCTCTCGTGCCGGTCACGGACGTCCGATAGGGGGTCGTGACAAGTGTTTTCGAAAACTTGATATTCTTTTTTCTTTTTTTAATCAGTTTTCGCCGATGAGTACTGTTCTTTTCATGACCCCTATCGAACGTCCGTGACCGGCATGGGAGGTAGGATTTCTCCCTTCCCGTAAGCCTCTAATCCCTGATTAACATTTTCACATGTTCATAACTACCAATTTCTAATACAAACAACATGCAATATATATGGTCATCCACTTCCGGTGATATAAGTGGCTTGCAATCCACGGCTCGCTCAGTGCCGCTTCAATCTATATATATATATATACACATATTCACTCTCACGTACATATAGTTACATATTGATCACGTGCTTCAGTGCGGGTGATCTATCCTAATCACATGCATAAATAAGACCTGTATTCATTCATACATATATTCAATCACACACATACAGATAGTTTACATATTGATCACACGCCTCAATGCGTGCGATCTATCCTAGTCACATGCGGAAGTTATATTTACATACAACATGTATTCAGCCACACATATATATAATGTACATATTGATCACATGCCTCAATGCGTGTGATCTATCCTAGTCACATGCGGAAGTCACAGATATATATATGATATATACAATATCATAGCCTAAGTTCCCAATACCAAGACCTATCTTTAACCTGTATGAAGCCGACAAAACTAGAGTTCGAGTACAACATATATATACACAGATGTTGTATATGTACAAAGCTACGCCCAAAAAGGATTTATATATATATACACCACAACATAATTACATAACCAAAATAACTACCGACGCGGACTAAGCGTGCGGTCTTCAAATCTGTCCGCCTCCTTCAGAAAAAGTGGACGCGTTCCCGAGTCCTGAACCACCTGCATCTGAAACATGTAAATAGGGGGGTGAGTCGAACAGACTCAGTGAGGAGCTCCCCCATCCCTGGCGTAGCAGCGGGTACCACTATAGCTGGGGGAAGGGAGCAACCACAACCACATGTGCATGAACGGATTATATTGCAACCTTTAATATAATCAGGCAGTCAATATATATATCATATTCACAATAATTACCCCATTTCATGCTTCTAACGTAATTTTTACTCCGCACGTAAATCAATCACAAACATATATCATATGGTTCCATGGTTAACACCTACTTATACACGTAGGCATTCACTTGCTGTCTCCCGCATTATGCGAAGAGAAATACTAGCCCGAAGGCAATCTCTTGTTCGAACGTAGTTGATCACACTAGGAACTTTCTGACTCCAAGGCACGCTTAGAGTAATAGCCGACAACTTGTCTGACCTCGGTTAAACCAAGGTAATGGCCACTATGTGGCATGCTTACTGACGAAAAAATCCTGTCTGTCCGACCAGGATGATCGACTCGATCTACTCGGACTAACCTAAACAAGCTCAACTAACATGTTTAACCTTGAAAGACGCTCTATGAAAAACTAATTAAATATTATACGTGTTTATTAGTTAGACCTAGTTTCCCCCTTTTCGATTATGCAACACTCTCACTCACACTTAAGAACATATGTTCAGTTTCCTCAACATACCATACAAACAAGATCTTTACAGTGACGATCAATATGATTGGTTTCTAATGTTATTGAACTCTCACATATGAAATTACGACTCAATCCTACCCACGGTAGCCTTTAAGGCTCAATGAACCACATTAACATATATACACACATGAGCCTAATAAGATAAAAACATATTTGGTTTGCATGTTTACTGTTTACTTACTAACCATACACGCGTAACGCAATTTCATTCAAATAAATATATTTCATATAAAAGTTGCGCAAAATAGAGCAAACCACATTTTCACGTAGTCATCCAACCCTGTGGGGCAGGGATGGGAGAGCCCCTCACCTCGTTGGCCCTCCTGATCAGTCCTCGGAGTACCTGAAGCTTCAATTACTCTATGGTGCCCTATACACATGTACTTAAGCAATTTAGAAACGTGTAACTAAGCATCTACCATGCACGTGTCATGCTAATGCTCATGCACCCTCTTGATATTTCCAAGAACTAGATATTTAGTTCGTTACGTCGTCTTATTTGCTCTTTTGAAAGTTTCTAATGTCTTATACTTGACTTTCACACACTCGAGCCATTTAGAACCTCTGGAAGCTTGGGTTAGAGATTCTAATTTATCTAAACTTCACTTCATGTGTTCATAAGAGCAGTTAACTAATAGAGGAATAAATTCACGACTCAAAAGAGGCCTTAGCTTACTCATTCCACCATCTCCCTTATTTGCTGAGTAAAAGCTTAACTACTACCTCTTTAATTATATATACAATCATAATCGGGTATAAGTAAAGCCTTGGAACCAATTTAGCTAGTCTTAGGTGTCCACCACGGACTAGGCCAAGGTGTCCAGCCCACAACACGGCTCCTTATTGTACGGTGGCTTGGTATATCGCCTCTTTTTCACCAGATTAGGTTCCGGTTGTTAAGGTAATTATCCGGCTTTATTCCCTTACGTATTTCCAATAATTACAACACTTATACTACTCCATTCCAAGCCTATTCATGCATTAAACTAGCAAATTTCAATTTTAGAGCAATTTTCTAACCCAATTTCCATGATTTCCTCAATCGGTCCATTCCTACGATTTAACTTCGATTCTGAACCTCGCTAAGCATTCAATAGCACCTACTAAGCTCGAATTTAACCCCGAAATGTCCCAATTGGAAGAAATTGAAGAATTCCTAAAATCCCTAAAATTGGAGAAATTGGGGTTTTGAGGGATTGGGGTTTCTTACCTTATTCTAATCGGATAGAAGGCTTGGTGGGAGTTGAAGGAGAACTTTGGTCACCCCCGTCCGTCACCTCCCTTCTCTTCTTCTCGGGTCTGTGCTTCTGCTTTCTCGCTGTTGCTTCGCTTTTTCCTTTTTTTTCTTTGTGTTTTACTGAATGGGGGGTCACGGTTTTGACCCCTTATTAAACTAATAATAATAAAAATTATTATTTAGTTGTTATATCCTCTTTTTTCCCCATCCTTTTTAATTCCCCTTTCATTTAGGTCCTAAAAAGAAATTTTAAAATTCCATTTCTTTCCCTTCTTCATTTTAGTTTAACTCTTAAATTCTTTAATTTAATTTATTTTTCTATCAAAAAGAAAAATAAATTAAAATAATAATGATAATAATTAAACTAAATATCTCGGATATTACAGTTCTGAAAAGTTTATATTCATTTTTCTTTTTCTTAATCAGTTTTCGCCCATGAGTGTTTCGAAAACGTGGTATTCATTTTTCTTTTATTTAATTAGTTTTCACCGATGAGTGTTTCAAAATCTTGATATTCATTTTTATTTTTTTAATCATTTTTCGTCTGTGAGTGTTTCGAAAACATGATATTCATTTTTCTTTTTTTAGTAAGTTTTCGCCGATGAGTGTTTCAAAAACTTGCTATTCATTTTAATTTTTTTAATCAGTTTTCGACGATGAGTGTTTCGAAAACTTGATATTCATTTTTTTAAGTAAGTTTTCACTAATGAGTGTTTTCGAAAACTTGATATTCATTTTTCTTTTTTTTAATTAGTTTTCGCCGATGAGTGTTCTGAAAACTTGATATTCATTTTTCTTTTTCTTAATCAGTTTTCGCCGATGAGTGTTTCGAAAACTTGATATTGATTTTTCTTTTTCTTAATCAGTTTTCAACGATGAGGGTTTCGAAAACGTGATATTCATTTTTCTTTATTTAATTAGTTTTCACCGATGAGTGTTTCGAAAACTTGATATTCATTTTTCTTTTTTTAATCAGTTTTCAACGATGATGTTCCGAAAACATGATATTCATTTTTCTTTTTCTTAATCAGTTTTCCCCGATAAGTGTTTCGAAAACTTGATATTCATTTTTCTTTTTCTTAATCAGTTTTCAACGATGAGTGTTTCGAAAACGTGATATTTATTTTTCTTTATTTAATTAGTTTTCACCGATGAGTGTTTCGAAAACTTAATATTCAGTTTTCTTTTTTTTTTTATCAGTTTTCGTCGATGAGTGTTTCGAAAACTTGTTATTCATTTTTCTTTTTTTAATAAGTTTTCACTTATTAGTGTTTCGAAAACTTGATATTCATTTTTCTTTTTTTAATCAGTTTTTACCGATTAGTGTTTCGAAAACATGATATCCATTTTCCTTTTTCAATCAGTTTTCGCCGATGAGTGTTTTGAAAACTTTATATTCATTTTTATTTTTTTAATTAGTTTTCGTAGATTAGTGTTTCGAAAACTTGATATTTATTTTTCTTTTTTTAATCAGTTTTCGCCGATGAGAGTTTCGAAAACTTGATATTCATTTTTTGTTTTTAGTAAGTTTTTGCTAATGAGTATTTCGAAAACTTGATATTCATTTTTCTTTTTTAATCAGTTTTCATCGATGAGTGTTTCGAAAACTTGATATTTAGTTTCCTTTTTTAATCAGTTTTCACCAATGAGTGTTTCGAAAACTTTATATTCATTTTTATTTTCTTAATCAATTTTCTTTGATGAGTGTTTCGAAAACTTGATATTCATTTTTCTTTTTTTAGTAAGTTTTCGCTAATGAGTGTTTCGAAAACTTGAAATTCATTTTTTTTAATCAGTTTTCACCGATGAGTGTTTCGAAAACTTGATATTCATTTTTTTAATCAATTTTCACCGATGAGTGTTTCGAAAATTTATATTCATTTTTATTTTTCTTAATCCATTTTCATCGATGAGTGTTTCGAAAACTTGATATTCATTTTTCTTTTTTTAGTAAGTTTTCGTTAATGAGTGTTTCGAAAACTTGATCATAATTTTTCTTTTTTTCATCAATTTTCGCTAATGAGTATTTCAAAAACTTGATATTCATTTTTCTGTCACGACCTCAATTCGGGAGTACGTGACCGGCACAAGAATAGATTTTTACCTCCAAACCCGTAAGCCTTATCCAGTAAACACGTTTATAACTACCCTGCTATACAATCAATATATATATCATACTAGTGGCTACACCTCACTGGTGGCCTAATTAACCTGCAATCCGCGGTTCGCTCAATATCACTTCAGCTCAATCCAGTGTATAGATATATTTATCAGCACTCATAATGTAAATATTAATATCATATTGACCGTACGTCTCAATACGTACGATCTATCCTATTCACATGCAGCAAGCACACATAATATATATCCATATCATATTGACCGTACGCCTCAATGCGTACGATCTATCCTATTGACATGCAGAAGTTTACATACTCAAACATATATCCTAGTTTATCCCCAATTGGACCTTGTCTTTAAATACGTGTGAAGCCGAAAATTCTAGAGTAGGTACATATCAAAAGCTGTAAATATATATACACAACTCTTACAACTTTAAAATATGTACAAAAGGAGAAATCAAAATAACCGAAGGAGTCCACCCACGCTAACAAGAGCGTAAGGATGGTATAATGTCTGTATCACTGTCCGGACGTCGATGCCTGCCCGATCCCTGTATCTGAAACATTGAAGCAAAGGGAGTGAGTCAAAAGTCAGTGAGAAGCTTCCCATCCTCGGCGTAGCGGCGGGTACCACTACAGCTGGGGAAAGGGAAACACCCACAACCACATGCGCATGAAAGTCCAGTTTATCAAATGTTATATTACGATCAGGCAATATTAATATAACATTAAAATCACAGATAAACCTACGGATCATGCTTTTCTATCATGCTTCTCATAAACAAGCAATCACATTTTAACATATCATCTGAAAATTGTAAATCACTCAACTGACCCTAGTACCAGGCTAGGGCAATGGCCTCAACGGGCAATTTCTTTTAAATCTTTAACTGACCCTAGTGCCAGGCTAGGGCAATGGCCTCAACGGGCAAATATTTTAGTCTTTTATTGACCCTAGTACTAGGCTAGGGTAATGGCCTCAACGAGCAAATTATTTTAAATCTTTAACTGACCCTAGTGCCAGGCTAGGGCAATGGCCTCCACGGGCAAATATTTTAATCTTTAACTGACCCTAGTGTCAGGCTAGGGCAATGGCCTCAACGGGCAATCTTTTCTGACTTGTTTCTCTTCCCGAGCCTTCAGTTGGGATTCTGACTCTATACACCCATTACTGTCCTAGACTGACTTTACCTAGGTAGTGTGAACCTCCCTATGACTCACTAATCAATTTATGAGAACGTTTTAATCCTTATGTAATACCCAAACCCTTGGTTAGATCATAACCTAGCTCTAAGGCCTTTCCTAAGTTCAATTACCATTAAACGTCGACGTTTACTAACAACTTCTATACGATTTCTTTAATGAGTTTCTAATTAATAGGGTAAATCAAACCTTTGACTCAATCAACAAATTACCCCCTTGCTTGTACTGTTCGACGTATCTCATATCATCACATGGATACCCTCCAGTACCTCTTTACCTGTAGTCAAACACACATATACAAATATTTTCACATATAACAGTTTAGGAACAACAATAGCATGTTAACCACTAAGTAATTCCTACAAATAGGCAAGTAGGCAAACCACATATCCACATCCTCAATCAACCTTGTAGGGCAAGGATGGGAAACCCCTCACTTGGACGACTCCCTTGTGCTTGTCCTGGAGTAACTCCCACTCCGGACGAGTCGTGGTTTCCTAACAAACGCATTTACGTGGTTAACAATCTTAACTATATGCAACTCATATGTGTATGGTATGCTCGCGCCTAAAAATGCACCTAGACGTTGCCAAGAACCGAGTTCTTGGTCTTATCCGTCTTCCCTCTCTTCCATGAGAGTCTCAAGTGCTACACACTTGGTTTCGTATAATTATCGCTCACCTTGAATTGATTTTGGAGCCTTGGATTTGAGTTACTAAACCTCGATATGCTTCTAAATTATCCTACTTAGGGTTTCCTAATAATTACGAAGGAATTAAATAGCCATTTTAAATTTTTGACTTTATTGTTCCGCAAGTTTCCATCCGTGAGAAACAAGAAAGTACCTAAAATAATTCTTGATGCTTGGTAGCATATTTAGAATTATTCTAGGGTGTTTAAGATTGAAAAAAAACAAGTTTGGAGCCCTCAACATCACCCTTAAAGTGTATTTGGGCAATCCGAGTAGGGACCCGGCACGTTAACATTAAGGTTCAACCTTAGTAACCTCGGGCCAGCTCTTCACGGGTCCTGTTCAACTAATAATTCAACAATATAATTTCAATAATTCCAATCCAAGCCTATTTACTCAAATCCAAGCTCAATCCTAATTATTAATAATTCCCCAATTTATGAATATTTAGAATTTTCAACCCTAAACCCTTCAAAATTCGAATCCGGCTAAACCCGAGGGTATAGTCTCGATTCTTACCCTAACTAAGTGTTCAAGAACACTTCATAGGTCTCAATCTACCCTCGAAACAACCCAATCGAAGGTGGATCGAAGAAATCCCTAAAAATGAAGAAATTGGGGGTTTCGAATGAAATTGAGGTTACCAACCTTTGATTCGATTGGTGGAAGGTGTAGGAGATGTCGTACCCGAGCTCCAATGACTTTTTCGGCGTCGGCTAGCTCTCCATGATCACCTTTCCGGTGCATCCACCTCTTCTCCTTCTTCCTCCTCCACGAGCTCCTCTCCCTCTCTCTCGTCCCCTTTCTTCTTTCTTTCTTTCTATTTCTTTCTTTATAGTTTCTAATTCTTTCTTTCTATTAGGAACACGACACCCGCCAAAATTAATTTAAAATAATATATATATATATATATATATAATAATAATAATAATAATAAAAATAAATAAATAATTTAATAATAAAATAACTAATAATTATAATAAAACTAAAATAATTAAAGTATATTTTTAATTTAATTTCCTACTTCTTTTCTCTCTCTTTTTTTTTTTTATTTTCTAATATATAATAATAATAATATAAAATAAGTAAGGTTGAAAAATATTTCGAATTTATCCCTTTTCCCTACTTAATTCAGGTTTCCAATTCCTTAGGTCCTGAATTAAGTCCAAAAATTATTTTCTATTTCTTTTCTTTCCCTTCATTTCATTTTAAACTTCGAAAAAATTTCCCGGGTATTACAATCTTCCCTCCTTAAGAAATTTGGTCCCCGAATTTCAATTAACATACTAACCTTAGTCTTGAAATAGGTGACGATATGTCCTGTGCATCTCCGCCTCAACTTCCCACGTTGCTTCCTCAACCGAATGGTTTCGCCACAGGACTTTCACCAAGGGTATCCCCTTTGACCTCAGCTTCTTCAACTGGCGATCTAGGATTTTCACTGGCATCTCCTCGTAAGTTAGACCCTCAGCTAGTTGTACTTCCTAGGGTTGGATTACATGAGAGGGGTCTGACAGGTACTTCCGAAGCATAGACACGTGAAACACCGGATGAACTCCTTCTAACTCCGCTGGCAATTCTAGACGGTAGGCAACATTTCCCACGCGCTCTAGAATTTCAAACGGCCCAATGTATCTTGGACTTAGCTTGGCCTTCTTGCCAAATCTCATCATGCCCCTCATTGGTGAAATTTTTAAGAAAACCTGCTCACCCACAGTAAACTCCAACTCTCTTCTCTGGTTGTCGGCATACGACTTCTGCCTACTCTGAGCCATGGCAAGCCTTTCTCTAATGGACTTTATCTTGTCCAAAGCATCCTGAACGAGTTCTGGACCAACTAACTTGGTCTCTCCGACCTCGAACCACTCAATCGGGGACCTGCACTTCCGACCGTACAAAGCCTCGAAGGGTGCCATCTGAATACTGGATTGGTAACTGTTGTTATAGGCAAACTCTGCTAACGGCAGGTATTTCTCCCATCCTCCGCCGAAATCCATAACACATGCTCTAAGCATGTCCTCTAAAATCTGAATGGTCCTCTCAGATTGCCCGTCAGTCTGGGGATGGAATGTTGTACTTAGATCAACTCTCGTCCCCAATGGCTCCTGCAATGCTCTCCAGAATCGAGAGATAAACAGTGGCCCCCTGTCAGAGATAATCGACACCGATACTCTGTGCAACCTCACTATCTCTGATAGGTACAACTGGGCATACTGACCCACTCCGTAAGTGGTCTTAACTGGCAGGAAATGGGCAAACTTGGTCATCCGATCAACAATTACCCAAACTGATCGAATCCCCTCTGTGACCGCGGGAATCCTGTCACAAAATCCATAGTAATTCTCTCCCACTTCCTTTCAGGAATTTCTATCTGTTGAAGTGCTCCGGCGGGCTTTTGGTGTTCAGCCTTAACCTGCTGACACACTAGACATCTAGACACGTAGTCTGTCACGTCCTTCGTCATACCATTCCACCAGTATAATTCTTTCCGATCTTGATACATCTTATTACTACCCGGATGGATTGTGTACGCTGTCTTGTGTGCCTCATCAAGAATTTTTTCTTTCAAACCATCCACCATAGGTACACACAGTCGTCCTTCCAACCGGAGTATGCCACTGTCATCTATGGAGAATCGGACGTCGTCCTTCTCCCCCTTAACCACTGTATCTCTGATCTATTTGAGGTTGGCGTCTTGATCTTGTTTGGACTTAACTTCTTCGATTAGAGCTGACTTAGCTTGAATGTGGGCTAGAAAAGGTTGGGATCTCCAATTTCAAACTGAGTTCCAGACTGTTCTGGCTCATGTATTTCCCGGATTAACGGCCTTCGTACTTCACTGATATGGGCTAAGCTACCCATTGACTTTCGGCTCAGAGCGTCTGCCACCACATTCGCCTTACCGGGATGGTACAAGATCGTGCAGTCATAGTCTTTCAACAAATCCATCCACTTGCGTTGTCTCAGATTTAGATCTTTCTACTCGAAAATGTACTTGAGGCTCTTGTGGTCTATATATACCTCACATGTTTTGCCATAAAGGTAATGCCTCCAAATCTTCAAGGCAAATACCACCGCTGCCATTTCAAGATCGTGAGTCGGGTAGTTCTTTTCGTGCTTCCGGAGTTGCCTAGACGCATAAGCAATCACCTTGCCATGCTGCATAAGAACACACCCTAACCCAACCCGTGAAGCATCACAGTAAACCACATACCCTCCGGAGCTCTCAGGATGAGCCAACACCGGTGCTGTGGTGAGACTTTCCTTCAGCTTTTGAAAACTCTCTTCACACTTGTTATCCCACACAAACTTTATCCCTTTCTGAGTTAACTTTGTAAGAGGTGCAACAACCTTCGAAAAGTCCTGCACAAACCTTCTATAGTTTCCAGCCAAACCTAGAAAACTGCGAATCTCCATGACAGAGGTAGGCTGGGACCAATTCTTCACTGCTTCTACTTTACTCGGGTCAACATGGATTCCCTATGAAGATACCACGTGACCGAGAAATGCAACTTTATCAAGCCAAAACTCATATTTTGAAAACTTAGCATACAATTTCTCTTCTCTCAGCTTCTGTAATGCCAGTCTCAAATGCTCTGCGTGCTCCTCAGCATTCTTGGAATAAACTAGAATGTCATCTATGAATACAATGACAAACCGGTCTAGAAATGGATTGAAAACCTGATTCATCATATCTATAAAAGCTGCTGGTGCATTAGTTAGCCCGAACGACATGACTAGAAACTCATAATGGCTTTATCGGGTTCGAAAAGCAGTCTTGGGCACATCTTCTTTTCTAATCTTCAGCTGATGATACCCTGATCGTAGATCGATCTTTGAAAACCTCTTAGCACCTTGCAACTAGTCGAACAGATCATCGATTCTTGGAAGTGGATATTGAGTGCGGACCGTTACCTTATTCAACTTTTGGTAATCGATACACAATCTTAAAGTTCCATCCTTCTTCTTCACGAATAGAACCGGTGCACCCCAAGGTGAAAACTGGTTCTGATGAAACCCTTATCAAGTAATTCCTGTGTCTACGTGTGTAGCTCCTTCAACTCCTTCGGAGCCATTCTATAGGGTGGTGTGGAAATCGGCTGAGTAACTGGTAAAAGCTCGATCTCAAATTCAATCTCTCGATCAGGCGGCAAACCAGGTAAATCGTCAGGAAATACATCAAGAAACTCCCGAACCACCATACCTGATTCAAAGGAAGTACTTCTTTTGTAGTATCCCTCACAAAAGCTAGATATCCTTTACACCCTTTCTCGAGTAGCTTGGAAGCTTTCATTGCTGAAATTAGACTCGGATATGGTGCAGCACCATCACCCCGCACCACGAATGGCTCTTCATTCGGCATATTGAATTTCAAACACTTCGCCCTGCAGTCAACTACCGCATGACATGATGCCAACCAATCCATACCTAGAATGACATCCAAGTCAACCATATAGAGTAGTCGTAGGTCCACAACTGTTTCATGACCCTCGACCACAACCATACACGATTCATAGACATACTTGACTTGTATTGATTCACCCATCGGAGTAGAGACCATTTATGTCTCGTTCAACCTAGTCGGGCTTTTCTTAACTTTTCGTGCAAATGCATGTGAGATGTAGGAATGTGTTGAACCAGAATCAAATAATACAACAGCATGGAGAGAGCATACTGAAAGTGTACCTGTCACTACTGCATTTGAGGCATGTGCATCCTGTCGAGACAAAGCAAACACCCGTGCCTGTCCTCCCCCTGGTGCACCTAGTCCTCTACCTCCTGCTCCTCTACCTCTGCCCGCTCCTGAAGTGTTGACTTGGGGTGGTACAATTCTAACTGGTGGGGCTGCAATTGGAGTACTACCGGGAGTAGGATTGCTCTTGACACTCCTATTACTCTTCCTCTGCGGACATTCCTTAGCCATATGCCCGAACTGACCACAGTTGTAACAACCTGCCTTTGTGAGTCTACACTCTCCAAAATGGAATCTCCCACATGTTCCACACTGCGATTTCTGGTTACCGCCCTGACCACTGCCTTGGAACCTCTGCCCACCTTGTGTGTTACTCCTTCCAGAACTTGGTAATGGCAGACTGCCCATCAACTTGCCCTGCATAATTTGGAATTGCACTAGAACTACCTGTTGTCCTTTGGTTCTTCTTCCACCCCTGTCCATCATTGCATGTCAGTAACTTATTTTTGGGATTTGCCGACGTCCCAAATTTCTTTCTATTTTCAATTACCCTAGCACAATCAGCGTCCTGTGCTAGAGTTTCAAACTGACCACATTACGGTAGTAAAACTACGAACAATGGCTCTACCAACCTGTGGATAAACCTCTTGATCAACTCCCTCTCATCGGGAACCAATTCAGGAGCATATTGAGCTAGCTCTGTGAATTGCAGCTCAAACTCAGTCACTGACATTTTCGACGTCATCCACAAGTCCTCAAATTGTTGACGCTTGGCATACCTAGTTCATTCAGATAGAAACTGACCCAGGAATTCCCTCTGAAAATCTTCCCAGGTCATAGGAGCAACTCTCCTTGCATATCTCTTCTATACTGACTCAAACCAAACTCGTGCAGCGCCTCTTAACTGAAATGAGGCAAGTTCCACCATCTCTCCTCCTGGACACCTCAGTAACTGCCCAATTCTGATTATATCACGGAGGAAATGTTGAGGGTCCTCCTTGAATTCGGTTCCGCAAAAGGTAGGCGGATTCAGCTTCAGGAATTTAGTAATCGGTAATTCCCTCGGAACTCCCCTCGGTCCTCGGGGCATGTCCCTTTGTTGCCATTCCCTTCTTGGTTCTTCCACCCTTTCCTCAACCATTTCAGTTTCCTGTTCAGCCGATATCACTTGCTCCTCTTCCTCGCCAACAACTAAACGGCAGACTTCTTGTTGAATTTGGCGGGTCATTTCAGCTCTCAACTCCTGAAATCCCGCAGTCAGCATCTCAGCCACTGACGGAGCACCCGTGTCAACCTGTGGCTCTGGGGTTTGTTTCCTATACACTTCTCTTTCTTGTGTCCTACCACGACCGCGAGCACGGCCTCTAGCTCGACCCCTGGGAGGCATTCTCTCCTCCCGAATGGATTCCTTATCAGTACGTGCAGGGACTGTACCGCCCCTCCTAGCGTGCCTAGTAGTCGGCGACATCCCTGTACTGCACAAAAACGTCACCTGATAAGTATTTGCATAATCTATCATAGATTAAGAAGGAATGAAAGAAAGGCTAACTCAAATTATCCTAGGTACTCCCACAAGTGCCTGTTTAATGGAACGTTGTGCCCGGGTTTCATAACGAAGCTTAAACCAACACCCGGTTATACCAATGGCTTCACATGACTTAAAGAATAACCAGGCTCTGATACCAAGTTTGTCACGACCCCAATTCGGGAGTACGTGACCGGCACGGGAATAGATTTTTACCTCTAAACCCGTAAGCCTTATCCTGTAAACACGTTTATAACTACCCTGCTATACAATCAATATATATATATATATATATAATACTAGTGGCCACACCTCACTGGTGGCCTAAATAACCTGCAATCCGCGGTTCGCTCAATACCGCTTCAGCTCAATCCAGTGTATAGATATATTTATCAGCACTCATAATGTAAATATTAATATCATATTGACCGTACGTCTCAATACGTACGATATATCCTATTCACATGCAGCAAGCACACATAATATATATCCATATCATATTGACCGTACGCCTCAATGCGTACGATCTATCCTATTCACATGCAGAAGTTTATATACTCAAACATATATCCTAGTTTATCCCCAACTGAACCCTGTCTTTAAGTACGTGTGAAGCTGACAATTCTAGAGTAGGTACATATCAAAACCTGTAAACATATATATACAACTCTTAGAACTTTAAAATATGTACAAAAAGAGAAATCAAAATAACCAAAGGAGTCCACCCACGCGAACGAGACCGTAAGGATGGTCTGATGTCCGTATCACGGTCCGAACGTCGATGCCTGCTCGATCCTTGTATCTGAAACATTGAAGCAGAGGGAGTGAGTCAAACAGACTCAATGATAAGCTTCCCATCCTCGGCGTAGCGGCGGGTAAAACTACAACTGGGGAAAGGGAAACACCCACAATCACATGCGCATGAAAGTCCAGTTTATCAAATGTTATATTATGATCAGTCAATATTAATATAACATTAAAATCACAGATAAACGTACGGATCATGCTTTCCTATCATGCTTCTCATAAACAAGCAATCACATTTTAACATATCATCTGAAAACTGTAAATCACTCAACTGACCCTAGTACCAGGCTAGGGCAATGGCCTCAATGGGCAATTTCTTTTAAGTCTTTAACTGACCCTAGTGCCAGGCTAGGGCAATGGCCTCAACGGGCAAATCTTTTAGTCTTTTACTGACCCTAGTACTAGGCTAGGGCAATGGCCTCAACGGGCAAATTATTTTAAATCTTTAACTGACCCTAGTGCTAGGCTAGGGCAATGGCCTCTACGGGCAAATATTTTAATCTTTAACTGACCCTAGTGCCAGGCTAGGGCAATGGCCTCAACAGGCAATCTTTTCTGACTTGTTTCTCTTCCCGAGCCTTCAGCTGGGATTCTGACTTTATCTACCCATTACTGTCCTAGACTGACTTTACCTAGGTAGTGTGAACCTCCCTATGACTCACTAATCAATTTATGAGATCGTTTTAATCCTTATGTAATACCCAAACCCTTGGTTAGATCATAACCTAGCTCTAAGGCCTTTCCTAAGTTCAATTACAATAAAACGTTGACGTTTACTAACAACTTCTATACGATTTCTTTAATGAGTTTCTAATTAATAGGGTAAACCAAACCTTGGACTCAATCAACAACTTACCCCCTTGCTTGTACTGTTCGGCGTATCTCATGTCATCACATGGATACCCTCCAGTACCTCTTTACCTGTAGTCAAACACACATATACAAATATTTTCACATATAACAGTTTAGGAACAACAATAGCATGTTAACCACTAAGTAATTCTTACACATAGGCAAATAGGCAAACCACATATCCAATCAACCCTGTAGGGCAAGGATGGGAAACCCCTCACCTGGACGGCTCCCTTGTGCTGGTCCTGGAGTAACTCCCGCTCCGAACGAGTCGTGGTTTCCTAACAAATGTATTTACGTGGTTAACAATCTTAACTATATGCAACTCATATGCGTATGGTATGCTCGTGCCTAAAAATGCACCTAGACGTTGCCATGAACCGAGTTCTTGGTCTTATCCGTCTTCCCTCTCTTCCATGAGAGTCTCAAGTGCTACACACTTGGTTTCGTATAATTATCGCTCACCTTGAATTGATTTTGGAGCCTTGGATTTTTAATACCCCAGAAAATTTCGAGGATTAAAGAATGATTTATTTCGGGGCTAGGAATTAAAACTTTAAAAAAAAAGAATATAGAAAATGTATGAAAGTTAAAAGAAATCGGAAAGGAATTTTTTTCGAAGATTGTAATACCTGAGGGGTATTTTTGGAATCAAGTCAAATATATAGTAAGACTTAGAAAGGTCATCATTTGGAGTTAGATTGTAACAAAAAAAATACAAATAAATAATATATAAACAAGTAAATAAATAGAAAAATGTATATATATATATATATATATATAGATAAATAATCATAATTAAGAAATAATGCGATAATATGAAGTTGATAGATTTTTGAGTTGAGGATGGACATTTTAACTAAATAAAATAAAAATAATTTTTTTGGAATGAAATAAGATTTTTTGGGTTATTATTAAGATTTTAATTACTTTAGATTTGAGAATTTAAGAAATTAAAATAAATAATAAATTCACATAGAAAAATATAAATTGGGTTAAATATGAAAAATATGAATTATTTCGAGCTTATAGTTTAAATAATCCTAGGGTTGTATGCTTATGTGGATTACATGAGTATGTATATTCTCTGCTTGTCTGGTATGTGTTAGCTAGAGTTATAGAATGCTAAAAGAATGAAAGAACTAGAAGATAGGTTGTGGAAAGTAGCTTGGATAGAAAGACATAGGAGTAGAGTATAATTGTTTGCTATGATTGGTGTGTTACATATCCAACTCATACACTCCGGAGGCATGATGAGTATTTTGTTAAATCTTTTCCACGACAGTGGCAAGAGTCCTTGAACGGAAGGGCTAAACTTTATTTTGAAAACTCGTCACGACGGTGACATAAATTAAAAATCATGCAAAGGGAGTTATTGGTGGGTTTCGGATTTGGTTATGCTAGCGATGTGAGACATCGACTAGAATAACGTCAGATGGCACTTGAGACCTCAGTTTTATAATCACCATGACGATGGTTATTGCCCTATCCTAGTAATAGGGTCAGAAAGGATTTATATTGCTATGACGATAGCTTGAGGCTCAGAGATGCATCTGGACGGGTATATGAGTTATATCCTGTTGAGGATACTTGTACATATTCATAAGGAGAAGAATTGTTGATCCTTCTGGAAAGATACAAAGAATCCTATTAATATGTGAGCCTAAGGTAAGGAGACACGAGAGGAACCTACGGGTGAACCGTGAGCCTAGCCTAGCAAAAGAGAAATCATCCTGTGGAGTTGGTCCAGGGTGTGTCAGTGGCCATGCTTCGAGACGTCGTGTCATGCCCGCCATGTGGCCTGGTTGGGTAATGGACGAGTGGGCTCAAGTTATTGCCCCGCAGTTAGGGGTCAGGACGTGCCACTTTGTGGCTATGCGTCAGTTGTTTGATAGATAGAGATTGACTGTGTTTGATTAATAGAATTGTCACGAGGTGACCAGTACCCAAGTGAATGGGTTAAGTATGTTTTGCCACGTGGTGGCCAGCAACCCGAGTGCATGAGTTCAAAGTGGGAAAGCCATGTAGTGGCTAGTAAATACCCCAGAGTGGGGGAAGTTAAGTAGATGTATGTTATAGTGTCTGCGTGTACTTAAAGAATTGTCTGTGTTTGCATATAACTGTTGATTGCGCAACGGAGTGGCGACGTACAGGATTACTTCATCACAAAGTCTTGTTTGATTCAAACAAGTTGAACGTGAGAAGACCGGTAAGTAAAAGCCGGCACTATATGTTACATATTTACTTGCTTATTGATGACGTGGAATAAACTGCTGCATGTTTACAGTTATTAAATGCATGTGAGTGTTTGGGTGAAATTTCTGTTGTTGTGTGGTCGCCAAGAATGTATGCTAATTAACAGTAACCAGTTGTTTTTGCATGTGGTTGTGTATGACTCCTAATCCCAGCGCCATGGTACCCGCGCTTGCGCCGGGGATGGGAGAGTTCTCATTGAGTCGCGTGGTTAAGACTCACACCTCATTTTTACTGCACAGAGACAGGTTAAGTACAGGTGGAAGAAGTCTCGGTGGAACGAGGGACAAGGAAACCTTTCCAAGACCCACAACTTGTTCATGTGGGTGAATAAATTATACTTGTAATTTAATTTACTTTATCGCTGTAGCATAAAGTAAAGGGTAGACGTACCCAATTAGATTGTATTACTAAATCTAGAACTGTCAGCTTCACACACCTTAAAGATCAGGATTTATTTCACTGCGATACAGGGAAAAACTTGTTTTCAAAATACAAATATATACATATAATTGTTGCATGTTAATAGGATAGGCAACATCTTCGGATGTGTAGCCAGTATACAGGTTATATATTATGTGTGTTTCCTATATCTATATCCTGAAGCAACACTGGCCGTTGATTTGCTTGCCTAGGATAGGCCACCATTTCGGTGTAGCCATGGTATTATATTGCATGTGGATGTATTTTCAATAATAGATATTTTGTCAATTAGGTGATAAGGCTTACAGGCATAGGGATATTCCCTGTGTCTGTGCCGGTCACGATCCTCTAAACGGGGTCGTGACAAACTTGGTATCAGAGCCTGGTTATTCTTTAAGAGTGTGAAGCTAACTAGTAGTCTCGGGTGTCAGTCGGGCTATCCATTACGAATCCGGACCTAACGGTAGTTCTGACGGGCACTTGTGATGTTGGTCAGGATGTTGAGTCATAAATTCTTTCGAGTCATCGCTTTAGGCATAGAATTTGTATGTGAAATTCTCTCCAAAGCATATAACCTGTATAGTACACAAGTGCTGATGAGCACTTAGGCGTAAGGTGGGGTGGCAGTGACCCCGGGAACCTTAGGACGCCATAATAGGGAAAGGAGACATCCATGGAGGATGCTACCTTGACACAGACACATTTGGATGAATTGTAGGCAGGAATGCGCTACAATATGTGATTGTTTTGCAGGTGTAAAATGAGACGATGCGTCTGCTCTGTTAGCGGCGCGTTGTGTGCTATGGTATAGGCACAAGTTGTTTGATTATAGCATGAAATGCAAGTAGAATAGAAATATGTAGTGAATGGTAGTTTAGGCTAGGAATGGTTTGTAGAGTGAAAGGAAAGACACGCTTGGCGTGTAGAAAAGAAAGTAAGCCCATGGGGCGATTGAAATGGAATGTTTGTAGACAAGAATAAACAGGGCCAGGGGGCATGAGACCGATAGGATGATGACCATGTGAATGGGTCACGACTGTGTAGTATGCTATGGCTGAAGGAAGTGAGTTGTCCTTCCTAGAAAGTAAACAGAAAAGAGGTGGTGTATGCCACAGTATAGAAGTAGAACTGTAGAAGTCTACGGACTAGAAAATCAGGATACGGTATATAGAAGGATAAAGTGGCTGAACCGTATGCCGTAGATATAGATGTTAAGAAGTAGAGGCATATGTAAACGTGTAGAACGTGACCATATGCCGAGCAGGAAACAGAGTAAATGGTATGGCACAGGGATGGAGCCTAGTCCAACCCTGCGCTCGATCCATGAACTGCTAGTTCTTTAAGCAAACAAGGGGGAAAAGAAGGGATTAAGCCCAACCAAACTCTCTTGGGTTTCTTAAGGAAGAGCATAAATAGGATATTGATCACATGAGAAATTTTTATAAAAATCTTTTTGGTCTTTCCGGATGAGAGATTTTGAAAGACCCTCAAACTTTTCTTGAAAATACTAGGGATAACTATTGGAAGGCAAATTTCATGAAAACTCTTTGTCAATTTGTCTCATTCCAATTGGTTAAACCCTAATCATTTACGAAAACCTTAGGCGTCATTTTCTAAGAAATAAACTTGAATTAATTTTTTTTATAAACCACAGGGTGCCTAAGAAAACTAATTCATGTGACCAATACCCTACCAAACAATAGTCCTTTTACAGGTAAGTTGTATAAGGATGGTTGATGTAGTTGAGAAATCACTCGCTTGGAGTGATTAAAGTTAAGTACAAATCGAAAAGCATTAGAGAGTGCTAGAGTGCCAAGGGAGTATACAGGTAAACCTAGGGGTTACCAGTTAAGGGGCCATAGGGTGATTATGGACCCGAAAGTATTAGACCCGAGCAGGTCTAGAAGTGGAAGTGGGCGTAGAGCTTCGGGTACCGTCCAGAGATAAGAAAACGAGTGCTATTGCGATGAATAGCTCTCGAACGAGATAACGTTAGAGATAAACACCAAAGAGACTCGTGGAGGCCCGAGGGGAGAGAAAGTTGACATGGATAAGTAGTCTCATAAGGGGGAAGAGCGGAAGCCTATAGGATCCCATAGGCTAAGAGTCAAGTAGGAGGAGGAGAACCAACTACTACCGTAAGTGCTTGTATAGTACACAGATTGTAGTGGACATAGCTAGGTAAGCTAGTTCCACAGGTTGGTGAACCGTAGAATGGCTCTGAAGGAGTTGAAGGAGCTACACACGCAGTTATAGGAATTACTTGATAAGGGTTTCATCAGACCTAGTTTTTCACCTTGGGGTGCACCGGTTTTATTGGTGAAGAAGAAGGATGGAACTTTAAGATTGTGTATTGATTAGCGAAAGTTAAATAAGGTAACGGTCCGCAATCAATATCCACTTCCAAGAATCGATGATTTGTTCGACCGGTTGCAAGGTGCTAAGAGGTTTTCAAAGATCGATCTGCGATCAGGGTATCATCAGCTGAAGATTAGAAAAGAAGATGTGCCCAAGACTGCTTTTCGAACCCGATACGGCCATTATGAGTTTCTAGTCATGTCATTCGGGCTAACTAATGCACAAGCAGCTTTTATGGATATGATGAATCGGGTTTTCAAGCCATTTCTAGACCGGTTTGTCATTGTATTCATAGATGACATTCTAGTTTATTCCAAGAATGCTGAGGAGCACTTAGAGCATTTGAGACTGGTATTACAGAAGCTGAGAGAAGAGAAATTGTGTGCTAAGTTTTCAAAATGTGAGTTTTGGCTTGATAAAGTTGGATTTCTCGGTCACGTGGTATCTTCAGAGGGAATCCATGTTGACCCGAGTAAAGTAGAAGCAGTGAAGAATTGGTCCCAGCCTACCTCAGTCACAGAGATTCGCAGGTTTCTAGGTTTGGCTGGATACTATAGAAGGTTTGTGCAAGACTTTTCGAAGGTTGCTGCACCTCTTACAAAGCTAACTCAGAAAGGGGTAAAGTTTGTGTGGGATAACAAGTGTGAAGAGAGTTTTCAGAAACTGAAGGAAAGTCTCACTACAGCACCGGTGTTGGCTCTTCCTGAGGGCACCGGAGGGTATGGGTGTACTGTGATGCTTCATGAGTTGGGTTAGGGTGTGTTCTTATACAGCATGGCAAGGTGATTGCTTATGCGTCTAGGCAACTCCGGAAGCACGAAAAGAACAACCCAACTCACGATCTTGAAATGGCAGCGATGGTATTTGCCTTGAAGATTTGGAGGCATTACCTTTATGGCGAAACATGTGAGGTATATACCGACCACAAGAGCCTCAAGTACATTTTCGAGCAGAAAGATCTAAATCTGAGACAACGCAGGTGGATGGAGTTGTTGAAAGACTATGATTGCACGATCTTGTACCATCCCGGTAGGGCGAATATGGTGGCAGACGCTCTGAGCCGAAAGTCAATGGGTAGCTTAGCCCATATTAGTCAATTACGAAGGCCGTTAATCCGGGAAATACATGAGCTGGAATAGTCTTGAACTCAGTTTGAAATTGGAGATCCCAACCTGTTTCTAGCCCACATTCAAGCTAAGTCAGCTCTAATCGAAGAAGTTAAATCCAAACAAGATCAAGACGCCGACCTCAAACATATCAGAGATACAGTGGTTAAGGGGGAGAAGGACGACGTTCGATTCTCCATAGATGACAGTGGCATACTCCGGATGGAGGAACGACTGTGTGTACCTATGGTGGATGGTTTGAAAGAAAGAATCCTTGATGAGGCACACAAGACAGCGTACACAATCCATCCGGGTAGTAATAAAATGTATCAAGATCTGAGAGAATTATACTGGTGGAATGGTATGAAGAAGGACGTGGCAGACTACGTATCTAGATGTTTAGTGTGTCAGCAGGTTAAGGCTGAACACCAAAAGCCCGCCGGAACACTTCAACAGATTGAAATTCCTGAATGGAAGTGGGAGAGAATTACTATGGATTTTGTGACAGGATTGCCGCGATCACAGAAAGGGATTCGATTCAGTTTGGGTAATCGTTGATCGGATGACCAAGTCCGCTCATTTCCTGCCAGTTAAGACCACTTACGGAGTGGGTCAGTATGCCCAGTTGTACCTATCAGAGATAGTGAGGTTACACGGAGTACCGGTGTCGATTATCTCTGACAGGGGGCCACAGTTTACCTCTCGATTCTGGAGAGCATTGTAGGAGGCATTGGGGACAAGGGTTGATTTGAGTACAGCATTTCATCCCCAGACAGACGGGCAATCTGAGAGGACCATTCAGATTTTAGAGGACATGCTCAGAGCATGTGTTATGGATTTCGGCGGAAGGTGGGAGAAATACCTGCCATTAGCAGAGTTTGCCTACAACAACATTTACCAATCCAGTATTCAGATGGCACCCTTCGAGGCTTTGTACGGTCGGAAGTGCAGGTCCCCGATTGGGTGGTTCGAGGTCGGAGAGGCCAAGTTGGTTGGTCCAGAACTTGTGCAGGATGCTTTGGACAAGATAAAGTCCATTAGAGAAAGGCTTGCCACGGCTCAGAGTAGGCAGAAATCGTATGCCGACAACCGGAGAAGAGAGTTAGAGTTTGCTGTGGGTGAGCAGGTCTTCTTAAAGATTTCACCGATGAGGGGCGTGATGAGATTTGGCAAGAAAGGCAAGCTAAGTCCAAGATACATCGGACCGTTTGAGATTCTAGAACGCGTGGGAAATGTTGCCTACCGTCTAGAATTGCCAGAGGAGTTGGAAGGAGTTCATCCGGTGTTTCACGTGTCTATGCTTCGCAAGTACCTGCCAGATCCCTCTCATGTAATCCAACCTCATGAAGTACAGCTAGCTAAAGGTCTGACGTATGAGGAGATGCCAGTGGAAATCTTAGATCACTAGTTGAAGAAGCTAAGATCGAAGGAAATACCATTGGTGAAAGTCCTGTGGCGAAACCATTCGTTTGAGGAAGCAACGTGGGAAGTTGAGGCTGACATGCGCAGGACATATCATCACCTATTTCAAGACTAAGGTTAGTATGTTAATTGAAATTCGGGGACCGAATTTCTTAAGGGGGAAGATTGTAATACCCGAGCAATTTTCGAAGTAGAAAAAAATAAAATAAAAAGAGAGAAAAGAAGTAGGAAATATTTTTAGGATTTAATTCAGGACTTAAGAAAGTGGAAACCTGAATTAAATAGGGAAAGGGATTTAATTAAAAATACATATTATTTATTATTTATTTAATTATTAATTAATTAATTTTTAATTATATTTATTTATCTATTTATTATTGATTTATTTAATTATTATAATTATATTAATTATTTTATTAACTAATTATAATATTTATTTATTTATTTTATATATATATATACATACATATATACATACATCTATATATATATATATATATATATATATATATACATACATATATATATATATATATTTTAAGTGGGTGCCGTGTTTTAATAGAAGAAAGAAAGTAAGAAAGAAAGAAAAGAGAGGAAGAGAGAGAGAAAGTCGAGAGGTTGAGAGAGAAGGAGAAGACGTGAAGAAGGAAGAAGAAGGAGAGGTGGGTTTCGCCGGAAAGGTGACCGGGGAGAGCTAGCCGACGCCGGAAAAAGGTTACCGGAGCTCGGGTACGACGTCTCCTACACCTTCCACCAATCGAATCAAAGGTTGGTAACCCCAATTTCATTCGAAACCCCCAATTTCTTAATTGTTAGGGATTTCTTCGATCCACCTTCGATTGGGTTGTTTCGAGGGTAGATTGAGACCTAGGAAGTGTTCTTGAACACTTAGTTAGGGTAAGAATCGAGACTATACCCTCGGGTTTAGCCGAATTCGAATTTTGAAGGGTTTGGGGTTGAAAATTCTAAATATTCATAAATTGGGGAAATTATTAATAATTAGGATTGAGCTTGGATTTGAGTAAATAGGCTTGGATTGGAATTATTGAAATTATATTGTTGAATTATTAGTTGAACAAGACCCGTGAAGAGCTGGCCCGAGGTTACTAAGGTTGAACCTTAGTGTTAACGTGCCGGGTCCCTACTCGGATTGCCCAAATACACTTTAAGGGTGATGTTGAGGGCTCCAAACTTGTTTTTTTTCAACCTTAAACACCCTAGAATAATTCTAAAAATGTTATCAAGCATTAAGAATTAATTTAGGAACTTTCTTGTTTCTCAGGGATGGAAACTTGCGGAACAATAAAGTCCAAAATTTAAAATGGCAATTTAATTCCTTCGTAATTATTAGAAAACCTTAAGTAGGATAATTTAAAAGCATATCGAGGATTAGTAACTCAAATTCAAGGCTCTAAAATTAATTCAAGGTGAGCGATAATTGTACGAAACCAAGTGTGAAGCACTTGAGACTCTCGTGGAAGAGAGGGAAGACGGATAAGACCAAGACCTCGATTCTTGGCGACGTCTAGGTGCATTTTTAGGCACGAGCATTCCATACGCATATGAGTTGCATATAGTTAAGATTGTTAACCACGTGAATGCAATTGTTAGGAAACCACGATTCGTCCGGAGCGGGAGTTACTCCAGGACAAACGCAAGGAAGCCGTCCAGGTGAGGGGTTTCCCATCCTTGCCCTACAGGGTTGATTGAGGATGTGGATATGCGGTTTTCCTACTTGCCTGTTTGTTAGAATTATTTAGTGGTTAACATGCTACTGTTATTCCTAAACTGTTATATATGGAAGTATCTGTATATGTGTGTTTGACTACAGGTAAACAGGTACTGAAGGGTATCCATGTGATGACATGAGATACGCCGAACAGTACAAGCAAGGGAGTAAGTTGTTGATTGAGTCCAAGGTTTGGTTTACCCTATTAATTAGAAACTCATTAAAGAAATCGTATCGAAGTTGTTAGTAAACGTCGACGTTTTATGGTAATTGAACTTAGGAAAGACCTTAGAGCTAGGTTACGATCTAATCAAGGGTTTGGGTATTACATAAGGATTTAAAACGATCTCATAATTGATTATTGAGTTATAGGGAGGTTCACACTACCTAGGTAGAGTCAGTCAAGGATAGTAATGGGTAGATAGAGTCAGAATCCCAGCTGAAGGCTCGGGAAGAGAAACAAGTCAGAAAGATTGCCCGTTGAGGCCATTGCCCTAGCCTGGCACTAGGGTCAGTTAAAGAGTAAAGTATTTGCCCATTGAGGCCATTGCCCTAGCTTGGTACTAGGGTCAGTAAAAGACTAAAAGATTTGCCCGTTGAGGCCATTGCTCTAGCCTGGCACTAGGGTTAGTTAAAGATTAAGAGAAATTGCCCGTTGAGGCCATTGCCCTAGCCTGGTACTAGGGTCAGTTGAGTGGTTTACAGTTTTTATATGATATGTTAATTATGATTGTTTGATTATGAGAAGCATGATAGAAAAGCATGATCTGTAGGTTTATCTTTGATTTTAATGTTATATTAATAGTGCCTGATCGTAATATAACAATTGATAAACTGGACTTTCATGCGTATGTGATTGTGGGTGTTTCCCTTTCCCCAGCTGTAGTGGTACCCGCCGCTACGCCGAGGATGGGAAGCTTCTCACTGAGTTTGTTTGACTCACTCCCTCTGCTTCAATGTTTCAGATACAGGGGTCGGGCAGGCATCGACGTCCGGGCAGTGATACGGACATCAGACCATCCTTACGCACTTGTTCGCGTGGATGGACACCTTTTGGTTATTTTGATTTTAGTCTAGAATTTTCGGCTTCACATGTACTTAAAGACAGGGTCCAGTTGGGGATAAACTAGGATATATGTTTTTGTATATGAACTTCTGCATGTGAATAGGATAGATCGTACGCATTGAGGCGTATGGTTAATATGATATAGATATATATATTATGTGTGCTTGCTGCATGTGAATAGGATAGATCGTACGTATTGAGACATACGGTCAATATGATATTAATATTTACCTTATGAGTGCTGATATATATATCTATACTCTGGCTGAGCTGAAGCGGTATTGAGCGAACCGCGGATTGCAGGTTAATTAGGCTACCAGTGAGGTGTGGCCACTAGTATGATATAAATATATTGATTGTATAGCAGGGTAGTTATAAACATGTTTACAGGATAAGGCTTACGGGTTTAGAGGTAAAAATCTATTCCCGTTCCAGTCACGTACTCCCGATTTGGGGTCGTGACAGGAGCCGTGACCCCCTCCCATTACACACACACCCAAAATATAGAATATATTTATATGTATAACTAGAGGCTTCACATGCACCTACGTGCATACATGTAATTTATTCTTAAAATAAAAAAAAACTAAAAAATGAGAAGTTATGCACTTCTCCATTTTTTTAGTAACCACCTATCATACTTGTTTTCTCTCTCCCACATCCTTCAATCATATTTTTTTTTTTGTATTTTTGCATTATAAAATAGAGCTATAAATATAGATATAGATTTATTGAGAAGTTGGTAATATTGGGAAGTTGAGGGGAAAGTTATTTTTTTGGTGTCACACTTTGCTTGTGTGACACCAAAAACTCCAAAGCCATATATATATAAGATAGATGTGGGGGGGGGGGGGAGCCGTGACCCCCTGACCATTTAATTAACATATATTAAATAAAATAAAGGAGAAGAGAGCAGAAGAAAAATAAGAAGCAGTAGCAGCGAGCCCACACACCACGCGAGAAGCCGAGAAGAAGAGGAGAGCACCACAAGGCGGGTTCTAGCCGGTTTCATGCTGGAGAGGCGACGCCGGTGACCGAAAACGCTGACCGGAGTCATCTTCAACCCTTAGCATGTCTTCTATCCAATTGATTCAAGGTGAGAAAACCCCAAACTCCCAAAACCCCAATTTCTCCAATTTTGGGTATTTTAGGAATTCTTCAAATACTTCCAATCAGGGCATTCCGGGGCTAAATATGAGCTTAGTGGGCGTTATTGAAAGCTTAGGGAGGTTTAGAATCGAAGATAAACTGTAGGAATTGACCGGGTATGGAAATTAGGAAAATTTAGCTAGAAAATTGCTATAAATTCAAATTTTGCTGGTTTAATGCATGAATAGGCTTTGATTGGAGTAGTATAGGTGTTATAAATGCTGGAAATAGTCAAGGGAATAAAGCCCGAGCATTTTCCGTCTCAACCGGAACCCAATCCGGTGAAAAAGAGGCAAAATACTAAGCTACCGTATAGTAAGGAGCTATGCTGTGGGTTGAACACCTCGGTCTAGTCCGTGGTGGACACCTAAGACCGTTAAATTGGTTCCAAGGCTCTAATTATACCCAATTATATTATTATATATAATTAAAGAGGTGGTAATTAAGCTTTTACTCGACGAATAAGGGAGACGGTGGAATGAGTAAACTAAAGCCTCTTTTGAGCCGTGAATTTAATTCTTTTATTAGTTAAATACTCGTATGAATACATGAAGGGAAATTTAGACAAGTGGGAATCTCTAACCTAAGCAATTAGAGGTTCTAAATGGCTTGAAAGTGTGAAAGTCGAATATGAGACATTCTGGACTTTTAGAAAGAGCAAATAAGACGACGTAACGAACTAAATAATTAGTTCTTGGAAAATATCTAGAGGGTGCATAAGCATTAGCGTTACACGTGCATGGTAGATGCTTAGTTACACGTTTTAAATTTCTTAAATATAATGTTTATAGGACACCACAGGGTAATTGGAGCTCCAGGCACTCCGAGGACTGATCAGAAGGGCCAACGAGGTGAGGGGCTCTCCCATCCCTGCCCCACAGGGTTAGATGACTACGTGGAAAATGTGGTTTGCTCTATTTTGTGCAAATTGATATATGGAATATATTTATATGAATAAATTTGTGTTACACGTGTATGATTTGCAAGTAAGCAGTCAACGTGCAATAGTATATGTGCTTATAGGATTAATCTCAAGGTGTATATGTGCTATTGTGGCTCGTTGAGCCTTATATGTTACAGTGGGTAGGATTGAGTCATAATTTCATATGTGAGGAGTCCAGTAATATTAGAAACCAATCACGTCGATCGTCACCGTTAAGACCTTGTTCGTATGGTTTGTTGAGGAAAACTGAACCTAGGTTGCTGAATGTGAGTGAGAGGGTTGCATAATTGAAAACAGGGAAACTAGGCCTAGTTAATTCACACGTGTAATATTCCGTTAGTTATTAATAGGGCGTCTTTCAAGGTCGAATATGTTAGTTGAACTTGTTTAGGTTAGTTCGGGTAGATCGAGTCGGCTATCCTGGTCGGACAGACAGGATTTAGTTAACAGTAAGTATGCCACATAGTGGCCATTACCTTAGTTTAACCGGGGTCAGACAAGTTGCCGGCTATTACTCTAAGCATGCCTTGGAGTCAGAAAGTTCCTGGTGTGATCAACCAGGTTCATACATGAAATTTCCTTCGGGCCAGTATTTCTCTTAGCGTAATGTGGGAGATAGAAAATGAGTGCCTACGTGCACAAGTATAAGTTAACTATGGAACCATATGTTATATGTTTATGATTGATTTACATGCGGATTAATAAATATGTTAGAAGCATGAAATAGGATTTGAAATTGTGAATATGATTTACTGATTGCTTGATCTTGTTAAAGATCATAATACGTCCGTTTCATGCGCATGTGGTTGTGGTTGTGGTTGCTCCCTTCCCCCAGCTGTAGTGGTACCCGCTGCTACGCCAGGGATGGGGGAGCTTCTCACTGAGTCTGTTCGACTCACCCCCCATGTTTACATGTTTCAGATACAGGTGGTTCAGGAGTCGGGATCGCGTCCACTTCTTTGCAAGGAGGCGGACAACTCTGAAGACCGCACGCTTAGTCCGCGTCGGTAGTATTTTGGTTATGTACTTATGTCATGATGTATATATATATAAAACCTTTTTGGGCGTAGCGTTTGTACGGTTACATCTGTTGTGTATATATATATATACATATATAACATACTTGAATTCTAGCATTGTCGGCTTCATACGGATTAAAGTTAGGTCTTGGTATTGGGAATTTAGGCTATGATATAGCGTATATCATGTGTGTATATATATATATATGACTTCCGCATGAGACTAGGATAGATCACACCCCTTGAAGCGTGTGATCAATATGTAAATTATATATATGTGTGACTGTATACCTGATTGTATGAAAATATGGCTTCCGCATGTGAATAGTATAGATCACACGCATTGAGGCGTGTGATCAATATGTAAACTATATGCAAGCGTGTGATTGAATATATGTATGACTGTATACAGGACTTCCGCATGTGAATAGGACAGATCACCCGCCCTGAAGCGCGTGATCAATAAGTATACTATATGTACGTGTGAGTGAATATGTGTATATATATAGACTGAAGCGGCGCTGAGCGAGCCGTGGATTGCAAACTTCTTAGGTCACCGAAAATGGATGGCCATATACATATATATTATATATATTGTTTGTATTAGAAAAGGGTAGTTATAAACATGTGGAAATGTCAATCAGGGATTAGAGGCTTACGGGATAGGAGAAATCCTACTTCCCCTGCCGGTCACGGACGTCCGATAGGGGGTCGTGACAAACTTGGTATCAGAGCCAGGTTTCTTTAAACTATATGAAGCCATAGGTATGACCGGGTGTTGGTTTACGCCTCGTTGTGAACCCGGGCACAACGTGGGAGTAAAAAGGCACTTGTGGAAGTACCTAGGAAATTGTGTCAGCCTTTCTTTCTACTATCTTTGATATGAAATATCATTGATATATGTGTACTCATTAGCTGTGGTCCCTGTGCAGTATAAGGATGCCACCGATCACGAGACAGGCTAGGGGTGGAGGGAGAACTCCTGCTGAAATTGATCGAGAATAAGTTCGGGAGGAGGGAATGCCCACCCGAGGTCGAGGTAGAGGCCGTACCCGAGGCCGAGGTAAAGGTCGTGGTCAAGGTAGAGCACAAGTGAGAGAAGAAGAGAGGAGGCAGTCACCTGAACCTCAGGTTGAAAGAGGTGCACCTTCTGTGGCAGAAATGCTCACTGAAGGATTTCAGGAATTAAGAGAAGATATGGCGAGACAAATACAGAGAGAAGTACGCCGGTTAGTAGTCGACGAGGAAGAAGAAGAGAGAGTTCCTAGCAATCAAGAGATGGACGTTGTTGAGGAAGAGGACAGAGAATGGAAACAACTGCAGGGTGTGCCTCATGAGCCACGGGTAGCACCCAGAGAGCTGCCAATTTCAAAATTTTTGAAGCTTCATCCACCCACTTTCTGCGGAACTAGTGAAAAAGAGGATCTGCAGTACTTTGTGAGAGACATAGTCAGAATTGGGCACATGCTGAGGTGCTCAGGGCATGAGTTGGTGGAGTTGGCTTCATTTCAACTGAGCGGAGCCGCTACAGTATGGATAGAGTCCGTACAGACGAGGTATTCAAGAAGGGTGGCATCGATGACCTGGGAAGATTTTCAGAGGGAATTCCTGGGTCGGTTTCTATCTGAAGGCACCAAAGATGCAAAGCGTCAAAATTCGAGGAGTTGTAGATGACGCCTAACATGACTGTGACAGAGTATGAGTTACTTTTTACGGAACTGGCTCAATTCTCACCCGAGTTAGTTCTGATGAAGAGGATCAAGAGATTCATACACCGACTCACGGAGCCGTTGTTTACTGCTTTGCTACCCCAAAGAAGACAATTTGAGACTTTAGCTCAAGCCGTAGACTGTGCCAGAATGATTGAGACCAGGAAAGGTATAGGACTTCTGTTGATCCCAAAGTCAAGCTAATTACAGGCAGTGATAACCAAGGAGGTGGAAGTAAGAAGAGGAAGACAACAGGTGGAGGAGCAGGATACTCAGGGTCCGCAGGAGGACAATCCTCAACTACCACCCATGAAATAGGTACAAGAGGTAATATTCAAGGGGGACAGAGAGTGCAAGGGGGTGGAAATGCCGATAAAACAAGACCCCAGTGTGCGACGTGCGGCAGGTATCATTTTGGTGTGTGTCGGAGACTGACAGGTGGATGTTACAACTGCGGCCAGGTGGGCCATATGGCTAGAGAATGTCCAAAGAGAAAAGAGGGTACAAGTGTGAGAAGTAATCCAACGCCGAGGGGTACACCTATTTCAGCCCCACCAGTAAGAACTGTACCACCACAGACAGCAAGTACTGGTGCAGCTAGAGGTCATGGTGCAGGATCTTGTGGCAGAGGGCCAGGGCAGTAGGTGGAGGACAAGCGCGGGTATTTGCAATTTCTCATTAAGACGCTCATGCATCGAATGCGGTTATGACAGGTACCCTTATTGTTTGCTCTCTTGAAGCACGAGTTCTGTTTGATTCCGGCTCCACTCATTCTTATGTGTCGCATGCATTTGCTTCTAAATTCAAGAAAAGTCCATCTAGAATGAAAGAAACAGTACTGGTCTCTACTCCAATGGGAGAATCAGTACGAGTATGTGCATAAGTCTTGCATTGTGGAGGTCGATGGTCATGAGACTGTGGTAGACCTTCAGTTGTTGTGTATGGTTGATCTTGATGAAATCCTCGGAATGGATTGGTTGTCGTCTTGCCATGCAGTTGTGGACTGCAGGGCTAAATGTTTGAAGTTCAATATGCCAAACAAGGAGCCTTTTGTGATACGGGGTGACGGAGTGCAAGCTTGATATCGGCTTTGAAGGCATCCAAGTTACTTGTAAAGGGATGTAAAGGGTATTTGGCTTTGGTCAAGGATACCACGAAAGCAGTACTTTCACTGACTCAAGTACCGGTTGTGCGAGAGTTCTTGGATGTATTTCCAGAAGAATTGCCGGGGTTGCCGCCCAATAGTGAGATTGAATTTGAAATTGAGCTGCAACCTGGCACCCAACCTATCTCCACACCACCTTATAGGATGGCTCCGAAAGAGTTGAAGGAGTTACATACACAATTGCAAGAATTGCTTGACAAGGGTTTTATAAGACCCAGTTTCTCTCCTTGGGGTGCACCGGTCTTTTTCGTGAAGAAAAAGGACGGCTCTTTGCGGTTGTGTATCGATTACCGAAAGTTAAACAAGGTGACGATCCACAATCAATACCCACTGCCGAGGATAGATGACTTATTTGATCAGTTGCAAGGTGAGAAGCAGTTTTCTAAGATTGATTTGCGATCTGGGTATCACCAATTAAATATTCGAGAATCAGATATACCTAAGACCGCATTCCGGACCCGATATGGACATTACGAGTTCTTGGTGATATCTTTCGGATTAACTAATGCTCCTGTAGCGTTCATGGACATGATGAACAGGGTCTTCAAACCATTTCTGGATCGATTTGTCATCGTCTTCATGGATGACATCTTGGTTTATTCTAAGAATTCTGAAGAACATGCAGAACACTTAAGATTAGCCTTGCAGAAGTTGAGAGAAAAGAAACTGTACGCCAAGTTCTCTAAGTGTGAATTCTGGCTTGACAGAGTTGCCTTTTTGGGTCACGTGGTATCAACAGAGGGAATCCACGTTGATCCAAGTAAGGTAGAAGCGGCGAAGAATTGGTCCCAGCCTACCTCAGTTACTGAAATTTGCAGTTTCTTGGGGTTGGCCGGATATTATAGAGGATTTGTGCAGGACTTCTCTAAGGTTGCTGCACCTATGACTAAATTGACTCAGAAGGGAGTGAAGTTCATATGGGATGACAAGTGTCAGCAGAGTTTTCAGAAGCTGAAAGATAGCCTCACTACCGCTTCGGTGCTGGTATTACCTGAAGGCACAGGAGGGTATGTGGTATACTGTGATGCGTCAAGGATCGGGTTAGGGTGTGTATTGATGCAGCACGGCAAGGTGATTGCGTATGCATCGCGACAACTGAGGAAACATGAGAAGAATTACCCGACTCACGACCTCGAAATGGCGGCTGTAGTATTTGCCTTGAAAATATGGAGACATTACCTGTATGGTGAGACATGTGAAATTTATACAGACCACAAGAGCCTCAAATACATTTTCGAGCAGAAAGACTTGAACTTGAGACAACGCCGATGGTTAGAGTTGTTGAAGGACTACGATTGCACGATCTTGTATCATCCAGGAAAGGCTAATGTGGTAGCCGATGCTCTGAGCCAGAAATCCATGGGTAGTCTTGCTCATATAAGTGAAGAAAGGAGACCGTTGATTAGAGAACTACACGAGCTAGAATAAACGGGAAATCAGTTTGAGTTTGGGAATTCTCACTTCTAGCTCATTTGCAAGCTAAATCCTCTCTGGTAGAAGAGGTGAAGGCTAGACAGGATGAAGATACCGACCTCAAGCAAATCAGGGATACTGTAACTAAAGACAAGGGGGACGATGTCCGATTCTCTATTGATGATTTCGGAGTACTTCGGTTGGAGGGACGGTTGTGTGTCCCTATGGTTGATAACTTAAGGAAAGAATCCTTGAAGAAGCACACCGGACAGCTTATACAATCCATCCGGTAGCTAATAAAATGTATCATGACCTGAAACAGCTGTATTGGTGGAATGTCATGAAGAAAGACGTTGCAAACTATGTAGCCAGGTGTTTAGTGTGTCAGCAAGTCAAGGCTGAACACCAGAAGCCCGCCAGAACATTACAACAGATAGAAATACCTGAGTGGAAATGGGAGAGGATAACTATGGATTTTGTAACAGGGTTGCCAAGATCACAACGTGGATTTGATTCGGTTTGGGTGATAGTGGATCGCATGACTAAGTCTGCGCACTTTCTGTCAGTTAAGACCACTTACGGAGTGAGTCAATATGCACATATTTATCTATCTGAAATCGTTAGATTACACGGTGTGCCAGTGTCCATAATATCTGATAGAGGGCCACAGTTCACTTCCAGGTTTTGGAAGTCATTGCAGGAAGTGTTGGGAACGAGAGTTGATTTGAGTACTGCGTTCCACCCTGACCGACGGCCAATCAGAAAGAACCATTCAGATCCTTGAAGACATGCTTCGGGCCTGTATTATGGATTTCGACGGAAGTTGGGAAAGGTATTTACCCTTGGCTGAGTTTGAATACAATAACAGTTATCAAGCAAGTATCCAAATGGCACCTTTCGAGGCTTTGTACGGTCGTAGGTGCAGATCCCCGATTGGGTGGGTCGAGGTCGGAGAGGCTAGTCTAATCGGCCCAGAATTGTTACAAGATGCCTTGCAGAAGGTGAAGTGCATAAGAGAGAGATTGCTCATGGCTCAGAGTAGACAAAAGTCCTATGCAGACAATCGAAGGAGAGAACTTGAGTTCGCCATTGGTGAACAGGTGTTTCTGAGGATATCACCGATGAGAGGCGTAATGCGGTTCGGTAAGAAGGGGACGCTGAGTCCCCGTTATATCGGACCATTTGAAATCCTAGAACGAGTTGGGAATGTAGCGTATTGCTTGGAATTACCTACGGAATTGGAGGGAGTACATCCTGTCCTTCATTTATCGGTGCTTCGGAAATATCTTCCTCATCCCTCGCACGTAATACAATCGCAAGACGTGCAACTAACCGAAAATCTGACATATGAAGAAGAGCCAGTGGAAATCTTAGATCGGTAGTCGAAGAGACTCAGAACGAAGGAGATTCCATTGGTTAAAGTCCTGTGGAGAAACCACTCGACCGAAGAAGCTACATGGGAGGTCGAAGGTGAAATGCGTAAGACGTATCCTCATATGTTTCAAGACTAAGATTAGTAGTTTATTTGAAATTTAGGGACCGAATTTCTTAAGGGGGGAAGATTGTAATATCCGAGATATTTAGATTTAATTATTTTTATTATTATTAAATTTATTTTCCTTTCAGAAAGAAAAATAAATTAAAGATAAAATAAAATTAATGGGAGAAAAATAGGAAATCTAAGTATTCTTTTTTGGACCTAAAAGAAGAAGGGATTAAAAAGATTGGAAAGAAGTAGGATATAACAAGTAAACAAGTTTTTCTATTTAATAAAAAGAATGAAACTAAATATAAAATAAAATAAAAATGAAAAGCAAAAATATACATATATATATATAATAAAATATATTGCGGGGGGGGGGGGGGGGGGGAACCGTGACCCCCTCCCATTACACACACACCCAAAATATAGAATATATATATGTAGAATAAGATAGATGGGGGGGGCCAGCCGTGACCCCCTCACCATTTAATTAACATATATTAAATAAAATAAAGGAGAAGAGAGCAGAAGCAAAATAAGAAGCAGTAGCAGCGAGCCGCACACACCACGCGAGAAGCCGAGAAGAAGAGAAGAGCACCACACGGCGGGTTCTGGCCGGTTTCACGCTGGAGAGGCGGTGCCGGTGACCGAAAACGCTGACCGGAGTCATCTTCAACCCTTAGCAAGCCTTTTATCCAATTGATTCAAGGTGAGAAAGCCCCAAACTCCCAAAACCCCAATTTCTCCAATTTTGGGTATTTTAGGAATTCTTCAAATACTTCCAATCGGGGCATTCCGGGGCTAAATATGAGCTTAGTGGGTGTTATTGAAAGCTTAGGGAGGTTTAGAATCGAAGATAAACTGTAGGAATTGACCGGGTATAAAAATTAGGAAAATTTAGCTTGAAAATTGCTATGAATACAAATTTTGCTGGTTTAATGCATGAATATGCTTTGATTGGAGTAGTATAGGTGTTATAAATGCTGGAAATAGTCAAGGGAATAAAGCCCGAGCATTTGTCGTCTCAACCGGAACCCAATCCGGTGAAAAAGAGGCAAAATACTAAGCTACCGTACAGTAAGGAGCTGTGATGTGGGTTGAACACCTCGGTCTAGTCCGTGGTGGACACCTAAGACCCGCTAAATTGGTTCCAAGGCTCTAATTTTACCCAATTATTTTATTATATATAATTAAAGAGGTGGTAATTAAGCTTTTACTCGGCGAATAAGGGAGACGGTGGAATGAGTAAACTAAAGCCTCTTTTGAGCCGTGAATTTAATTCTTTTATTATTTAAATACTCGTATGAATACATGAAGGGAAATTTAGACAAGTAGGAATCTCTCACCTAAGCAATTAGAGATTCTAAATGGCTCGAAAGTGTGAAAGTCGAATATGAGACATTCTAGACTTTTAGAAAGAGCAAATAAAACGACGTAACGAACTAAATAATTAGTTCTTGGAAAATATCTAGATGGTGCATAAGCATTAGCATGACACGTGCATGGTAGATGCTTAGTTACGCGTTCTAAATTTCTTAAATATAATGTGTATAGGGCACCACAGGGTAATTGGAGCTCCAGGCACTCCGAGGACTGATCAGGAGGGCCAACGAGGTGAGGGGCTCTCCCATCCCTGCCCCACAGGGTTGGATGACTACGTGGAAAATGTGGTTTGCTCTATTTTGTGCAAATTGATATATGGAATATATTTATATGAATAAATTTGTTTTACACGTGTATGATTTGCAAGTAACCAGTCAACGTGCAATAGTATATGTGCTTATATGATTAATCTCAAGGTGTATATGTGCTATTATGGCTCACTGAGCCTTATATGTTACTGTGGGTAGGATTGAGTCATAATTTCATATGTGAGGAGTTCAGTAATATTAGAAACCAATCACATCGATCCTCATCGTTAAGACCTTGTTCGTATGGTTTGTTGAGGAAAACTAAACCTAGGTTGCTGAATGTGAGTGAGAGGGTTGCATAATTGAAAAGAGGGAAACTAGGCCTAGCTAATTCACACGTGTAATATTCAGTTAGTTATTAATAAGTCGTCTTTCAAGGTCGAATATGTTAGTTGAACTTGTTTAGGTTAGTTCGGGTAGATCGAGTCGGTTATCCTGGTCGGACAGACAGGATTTAGTTAACAGTAAGTATGCCACATAGTGGCCATTACCTTGGTTTAACCGGGGTCAAACAAGTTGCCGGCGATTACTCTAAGCATGCCTTGGAGTCATAAAGTTCCTGGTGTGATCAACCAGGTTCATACATGAAATTGCCTTCGGGCCAGTATTTCTCTTAGCGTAATGCGGGAGACAGAAAGTGAGTGCCTACGTGCACAAGTATAAGTTAACTATGGAACCATATGTTATATGTTTATGATTGATTTACATGCGGATTAATAAATATGTTAGAAGCATGAAATACGATTTGAAATTGTGAATATGATTTACTGATTGCTTGATCATGTTAAAGATGATAATACGAATCCGTTTCTTGCGCATGTGGTTGTGGTTGCTCCCTTCCCCCAACTGTAGTGGTACCCGCTGCTACGCTAGGGATGGGGGAGCTTCTCACCGAGTCTGTTCGACTCACCCCCCATGTTTACATGTTTCAGATACAGGTGGTTCAGGAGTCGGGATCGCGTCCACTTCTTCGCAAGGAGGCGGACAACTCTGAAGACCGTACGCTTAGTCCGCGTCGGTAGTATTTCGGTTTGTACGGTTACATCTGCTGTGTATATATATATCATACTTGAATTCTAGCATTATCGACTTCATACAGATTAAAGTTAGGTCTTGGTATTGGAAATTTAGGCTATGATATAGCATATATCATGTGTGTGTATATATATATATGACTTCCGCATGCGACTAGGATAGATCATACCCCTTGAGGCGTGTGATCAATATGTAAATTATATATATGTGTGACTGAATACCTGATTGTACGAAAATATGGCTTCCGCATGTGAATAGGATAGATCACACGCATTGAAGCGTGTGATCAATATGTAAACTATATGCAAGCGTGTGATTGAATATATGTATGACTGTATACAGGACTTCTGCATGTGAATAGGATAGATCACCCGCCCTGAAGCGCGTGATCAATAAGTATACTATATGTACATGTGAGTGAATATGTGTATATATATAGACTGAAGCGGCGCTGAGCGAGCCGTGGATTGCAAACTTCTTAGGTCACCAGAAATGGATGGTCATATACATATATATTATATATATTGTTTGTATTAGAAAAGGGTAGTTATAAACTTGTGGAAATGTCAATCAGGGATTAAAGGCTTATGTGATAGGAGAAATCCTATTTCCCGTGCTGGTCACGGACGTCCGATAGGGGGTCGTGACATTAGTGTTTCAAAAACTTGATATTCATTTTTTGTTTTTAATTAGTTTTCGCCGATAAGTGTTTTCGAAAACTTGATAATCATTTTTCTTTTTTTTAATCAGTTTTCGTCGATAACTGTTCTGAAAACTTGATATTCATTTTTCTTTTTCTTAATCAGTTTTCCCCGATGAGTGTTTCTAAAACGTGATATTCATTTTTCTTTATTTAATAGTTTTCACCGATGAGTGTTTCGAAAACTTGATATTCAATTTTCTTTTTTTAATCATTTTTCGTTGATGAGTGTTTCGAAAACTTGATATTCATTTTTCTTTTTTTAGTAAGTTTTCGCTAATGAGTGTTTCGAAAACTTGATATTCATTTTTCTTTTTTTTAATCAGTTTTCGTCGATGAGTGTTTCGAAAACTTGATATTCATTTTTTTAATCAGTTTTCACCGATTAGTATTTCAAAAACTTGATATTCATTTTTCTTTTTTAATCAGTTTTCACCGATTAGTGTTTCGAAAACATGATATTCATTTTCCTTTTTTAATCAGTTTTCGCTGATGAGTATTTCGAAAACGTGATATTCATTTTTCTTTTTTTTAATCAGTTTTCGTAGATTAGTGTTTCGAAAACATGATATTCATTTTTTAATCAGTTTTCACAGATGAGTGTTTGGAAAACTTGATATTCATTTTTCTTTTTTTAGTAAGTTTTAGCTAATGAGTATTTCAAAAACTTGATATTCTTTTTTCTTTTTTTAATCATATTTCGTCGATGAGTGTTTCGAAAACATGATATTCATTTTCCTTTTTTAATCAGTTTCCGCTGATGAGTGTTTCGAAAACGTGATATTCATTTTTCTTTTTTTTAATCAGTTCTCATAGATTAGTGTTTCGAAAACTTGATATTCATTTTTTTTAATCAGTTTTCGCAGATGAGTGTTTCGAAAACTTGATATTCATTTTTCTTTTTTAGTAAGTTTTAGCTAATGAGTGTTTCGAAAATTTGATATTCTTTTTTCTTTTTTAGTAAGTTTTAGCTAATGAGTGTTTCGAAAACTTGATATTCTTTTTTCTTTTTTTAATCATATTTCGTCGATGAGTGTTTCGAAAACTTGATATTCATTTTTCTTTTTTAATCAGTTTTCGCCATTGAGTGTTTTGAAAACTTTATATTCATTTTTACTTTTTTTAATCAGTTTTCGTAGATTAGTGTTTCAAAAACTTGATATTCATTTTTCTTTTTTTAATCAGTCTTCGCCGATAAGTGTTTTGAAAACTGGATATTCATTTTTCTTTTTCTTAATCAGTTTTCGTCGATTAATGTTTCGAAAAGTTGATATTCATTTTTCTTTTTTTAATCAGTTTTCACTGGTTAGTTTTTCGAAAACTTGATATTCATTTTTCTTTTTTAAATCAGTTTTTGTCGATGTGTGTTTCGAAAACTTAATATTCATTTGTCTTTTTTTAATCAGTTTTCACCGATTAGTGTTTCGAAAACTTAATTTTCATTTTTCTTTTTTTAATCATTTTTCGTCGATCAGTGTTTCGAAAACTTGACATTCAATTTTATTTTTTTAATCGGTTTTCACCGATAGTGTTTCGAAAACTTTATATTCATTTTTATTTTTTTAATCAGTTTTCGTATATTAGTGTTTCGAAAACTTGATATTCATTTTTCTGTTTTTAATAAGTCTTCGCCGATAAGTCTTTTGAAAACTTGATATTCATTTTTCTTTTTCTTAATCAGTTTTCGTCGATTATTGTTTCGAAAAGTTGATATTCATTTTTCTTTTTTTAATCAGTTTTCACCGATTAGTGTTTCGAAAACTTGATATTCATTTTTCTTTTTTCAATCATTTTTCGTTGATGAGTGTTTCAAAAACTTGATATTAATTTTTCTTTTTTAATCAGTTTGCGCCGATGAGTGTTTCGAAAACTTTATATTCATTTTTATTTTTTTAATCAGTTTTCATAGATTAGTGTTTCGAAAACTTGATATTCATTTTTCTTTTTTTAATCAGTCTTCGCCCGATGAGTGCTTCAAAAACTTGATATTCATTTTTCTTTTCTTAATCAATTTTCAACGATGAGTGTTTCGAAAACGTGATATTCATTTTTCTTCATTTAATTAGTTTTCACCGATGAGTGTTTCGAAAACTTGATATTCATTTTTCTTTATTTAATCATTTTTCGCCGATGAGTGTTTCGAAAACTTTATATCCATTTTTCTTTTTTTTAATCAGTTTTTGTAGATTAGTGTTTCGAAAACTTGATATTCATTTTTTTAATCAGTTTTTGCAGATGAGTGTTTTGAAAACTTAATATTCATTTTTCTTTCTTTAATCATTTTTCGTCGATGATTGTTTTGAAAACTTAATATTCATTTTTCATTTTTAATCAGTTTTCGCCGATGAGTGCTTCGAAAACTTTATATTCATTTTTATTTTTTTAATTAGTTTTCGTAGATTAGTGTTTTGAAAACTTGATAATCATTTTTCTTTTTTTAATCATTTTTCGCCGATGAGTGTTTCGAAAACTTTATATTCATTTTTAGGTTTTTTAATCAGTTGTCGTAGATTAGTGTTTCGAAAACTTAATATTCACTTTTCTTTTTTTAATCAATTTTCGTCGTTTAGTGTTTCGAAAACTTTATATTCATTTTTTAATCAGATTTCACCGATTACTGTTTCGAAAACTTGATATTCATTTTTCTTTTTTTAATCATTTTTCGTCGATGAGTGTTTCGAAAACTTGATATTGTTTTTTCTTTTTTAATCAGTTTTCGCCGATGAATGTTTCGAAAACTTTATATTCATTTTTATTTTTTTAATTAGTTTTCGTAAATTAGTGTTTCGAAAACTTGATATTCATTTTTCTTTTTTTAGTCAGTCTTCACCGATGAGTGTTTCGAAAACTTGATATTCATTTTTCTTTTCTTAATCAGTTTTGAACGATAAGTGTTTCGAAAACGTTATATTCATTTGTAATACCCCGGAAAATTTTGAGGATTAAATAATCAATTAATTAAAAATTTTGAGGATTAAAGAATGATTTATTTCGGGGTTAGGAATTTAAAAATTTAAAAAGAATGTAGAAAAAATATATATATATGAAAGTTAAAAGAAATCGGAAAGGAATTTTTTTTTTGAAGATTGTAATATCCGAGAAATTTTTTCGAGGTGTAAAATAAAATAAAAGGGAAAGAAAAGAAGTAGAAAATAATTTTTGGGATTTAATTCGGGACCTAAGAAATTGAAAACATGAATTAAATAGGGAAAGGGAGTAAATTAAAAATACATCTTAGTTATTATTTATTTAATTATTAATTAATTTATTTTTAATTATATGTATTTATTTATTATATGTTTATTTAATTATTAAAACTATTTTATTTTATTTTATTGGGGTAGGGTGCCGTAGGATTGTTAGAAAGAAAAAGAAAGAAGTAGAAAGAAAAGAAATAAAAGAATAAAGAGGGAGACATACACTTGAGATTAGAAAGAGAAGAAAGAAAGGAAAGAAAGAGAAAGAGAGAGAGAGAGAGAGCACAAGAGGAAGAGAGAAAACGGGAAGAAGAGAGAGAGAGGGGTACACGAGAAGAGAAAGGTGAGGGGGAAGGAGGAGGTTTGCCGGAAAACTCGCCGGAGGAGAGCGGTCCGACGTCGGCCACGACCACTGGAGCTCGACTCCGACATCTTCCACACCTCGCACCAATCGAATCAAGGTTGGTAACCCCAATTTCATTCAAAACCCTCAATTTCTCCATTTTTAGGGATTTCTTCGATTCATCTTCGATTGGGTTGTTTCGAGGGTTGATTGACACATAGAAAGTGTTCTTGACCACTTAGTTGGGGTATGAATCAAGATTATATTCTTGGATTTGCCCAAATTCGAATTTGGAAGGATTTGGGGTTGAAATCATAATTATTTCCAAATTGTGGAAAATTGTTGATAATTAGGATTGAACTTGGATTTGAGTAAATAGGTTTGGATTGATATTATTGGAATTATAATTATTTCCACGTTGGGGAAAATTGTTGATAATTAGGATTGACATTGGATTTGAGTAAATAGGCTTTGATTGGTCCTATTGAAATTATATTGTAGAAATATTAGCTGAACAAGACCCGTGAAGAGCTGGCCTGAGGTTATTAAGGTTGAACTTTGAGGTTAACGTGTCAGGTCCCTGCTCGATTTGCCCAAATACACTTAAGGGTGACGTTGAGAGGTCTCTGCTCGATTTTCCCAAATACACTTAAGGGACCTAGTACGTTAACGTCAAAGTTCAACCTTAATAACCTCGGGCCAGCTCTTCACGGGTCTTGTTCAACTCATATTCCAACCAAATAATTTTAATAATACCAATCAAAGCCTATTTACTCAAATCCAAGCTCAATCCTAATTATCAACAATTTTCCCCAATTTGGAAATAATTATAATTTCAATAATATTAATCCAAGCCTATTTACTCAAATCCAAGCTCAATCCTATTTATCAACAACTTTTCCCAATCTAGAAATAATTATAATTTCAACCCCAAATCCTTCCAAATTCAAATTTGTGCAAATCCGAGTGTTCAAGAACACTTTCTAGGTCTCAATCTACCCTCGAAACAATCCAATCGAAGGTGGATCTAAGAAATCCCTAAAAATGAAGAAATTGGGGATTTTGAATGAAATTGGGATTACCAACCTTTGATTCGATTGGTGGAAGGTGTAGGAGACGTCGTACCCGAGCTCCGGTGACTTTCCCTGCGTCGGCTAGCTCTCCTTCGACGAGATTCTGGCGAGATTCTCTCCTTCCCCTCTGTTGGCATCCTCCCTCTCTCTCTCTACCCTCACGTTCTCTCTCTCTCCATTCTCTTGCCCTCTCTCACGTTTTCCTTTCTTTTCTACTCTCTTTTTTTCCTTTCCTTATATATATATATATATATATATATATATATATATATATATATATATATATATATCTTTTCTTTCTATCTTCCAACCTAACCCCACGGCACCCACTCATCTTAAATAATAATAATAATAATAATAAAATAATTATAATAAATAAATAAATAAATAAATAAATATAATTAAAATAAAATAATTAATAATTAAATAAATAATAACTAATATGTATTTTTAATTTAATCTGTTTCCTTATTTAATTCAGGTATCCAATTTCTTAGGTCCTTAATTAAATCCTAAAAATTATTTTCTACTTCTTTTCTTTCCCTTTTATTTTATTTTAAACTTTGAAAAATTTTCTCCGGTATTACAATCTTTGAAAAAATTTCCTTTCCGGTTTCTTTTAACTTTCATATTATTTTTTTCCTATATTCCTTTTAAGGTTTTAATTCCTAGCCCCGAAATAAATCATTCTTAAATCCTCGAAATTTTTAAATAAATAATTCTTTAATCCTCGAAATTTTCCGGGGTATTACATTCTTCCCCCTTAAGAAATCCGGTCCCCAAATTTCATCTCCTTCGTGGGGTTGTTGGCTTGTTGCCCTCCCGTGGCTCAATTTCATCTATGGTTTCCCTCAATGTGAAAGTTTTACCGTTTTACCCTACAGTTCATATTTCTTTGCTAGGGACTCAATGCTCTCTACATCATCTTTCTGTGAACGTTTTTATTCCTAGTTTCGTAGTTAACCACCCCTCCGCGAGGTGTTAACCGACAGACTCCATCTGTTGTCGTATCCTTCCCCGAGGATACCTAACTTTCTTAGTTTCAATTCACTTTGTGCTACTAATTTCGCAATGGAGTGTCTGACATGTACCACATGTCATGCTCCAATTTAGTCCTCCGAGGAGTTAACTATTGCCTTCTCTAGTGAGGCTTACCTTGACTGAATCTGCTTGTCCGACTAGCTACCTTCGTAGTGACTTCTTATATCCGTCTTGGAACACGCCAAGATACTAGCTATTTGCATAGCACACTAGGTTCTATTTCTATAGAAGTACTCCCCTACATCGGAGTCCCCGTACTTAAGTATCCTTTACTACCAAGCAGCTACCCTTCTGCCGGTATTCCTCCGATATATTCTTTGTAAATGACTTTTCCAGAAAAGTCTGTTTACAGCTTACTACACCCTCTACTCTACATCTAGACTTACCGCTTACACGGCATACACCATACGTAGGTGTTTATACTTTGTGCCATCAGTGTACCTAACCCTTCCGAATGTTGTTACACTCACTACCGACTCGGTTTACCCTACTCGTGTCCTAACGAAACCAAATGCCATGGCACTAGCACAACTATGTGTTACACTTACCGTTTCTCCACCAAACGGTAAAGGATCTTACATTTATGACTCGTGTTTCCCTTTCTTTTCCGGACTTCTACACTTACCCTTAGTTGTTTCCATAACCACTTCAGGTTACTCCCCGTCGACATCCCATGTCTGACGGACTTAGACTCTTCTCTGACTACTACTTGTAGTCATTTCTGTTTATAATGGAAACTCACCAATCTCCTCCTTACCATCATACTCATTTATCTGCCTCAGGCTCACTTCGGTCTTTACATCCGAAGATCTCGCTTAACACGACTATGAATGTGGATCTATACCATCCTCAGGTTAGTCCACTTAGAATTGCACATCCTATGCTAACTCTACTCGTTGGGTTCCCGTTGGCTTTTACCCCAACTTGGCCCACTTGGACTCCTCCACTTACTTAAATCCTGTATTCCTACTTGGAATACTTGATCCATTAACTCCAGCATGAACCTTTCCGGACATGCTCTACTCCCCATGACCAAACGGGATCCGCTCCCACGGTTTGACTCTTTCCTTTCTTACGGTGTGGCATATGTTCACGAACATATACCGCCTTTTGCAAGTGTGTTACCCGTTGGGTTCCAATCGCCCTCAATGGTAGCATACCTATTTTATCATTTTGGCTCGCATCCCCAGATGCTTACCCGACTCCATTCCCGTATTCACTCTCGTCTTTTCCATTTCGTTCCTACGTGGTACTCTTTCTTCGAGTATTTCTCAATACTCGTTACTCACTAAATTCTCCTTCTCGATTAACCGTCCTTACGGTTAATTTTTCCCTTTGTGGCACCCACATGGCCATTGATACGTTTGGTTAGTCCACTCAGTCTCCACCCATACACGGGCTTTAGACTAACGGATTTACGATTTACCAACCTGTGGAACTAGCTTACCTAACTATGTCCACTACAATCTGTGTACTATACGTACACTTACGGTAGTAATTAGTTCTCCACCTCCTACTTGACTCTTATCCTATGGGGTACTATAAGCTTCCGCTCTTCCCCCCTTATGGGACTACTTATCCCTGTCTACTTTCTCTCCCCGCGGGCCTCCACGACTCCCTTTGGGGTTTATCTCATCTCTTACATTATCTCATTTGAGAGCTATCTACCGCAATAGCACTCATTTTCTTATCTCTGGACGGTACCCGAAGGTCTACGCCCAGTTCCACTTCTAGACCTACTCCGGTCTAATACTTTCGAGTCCATTATCACCCTATGGCTCCTTAATTGGTAACCCTTAGGTTTACCTGTATACTCCCTTGGTACTTTAGCACTCTCTAGTGCTTTTCGCTGTCTACTTAACTTTAATCACTCCAAGTAAGTGATTTCTCAACTACTTCTACCATCCTTATACAGCTTACCTGTAAAAGGACTATTGTTTGGTAGGGTATTGGTCACATGAGTTAGATTTCTTAGGCACCCTGCGGGTTTTAAAAAAAATTCAAGTTTATTTCTTAGAAAATGACGCCTAAGATTTTCGTAAATGGCTAGGGTTTAACCAATTGGAATGACACAAATTGAGAAAAATTTGTCTTGAAAAATTGCCTTCCAATGGTTGTCCCTAGTATTTTCTAGAAATGTTTGAGGGTCCTTCAGAATCTCTCATCCGGAAAGACTAAACAGATTTTTACAAAAAAATTTCTCTTGTGATCAATATCCTATTCTCTGTGCTCTTCCTTAAGCAACCCAAGAGAGTTTGGTTTGGCTTAATCCCTTCTTTTCCCCCTTGTTTGCTTAAGGAACTAGCAGTTCATGGACCGAGCGCAGGGTTGGACTAGGCTCCTTCCCTGTGTCTTTCCATTTACTCTGTTTCCTTATCAGCATAAGGTTATGCTCTACACGTTTACATATGCCTCTACTTCTTAACATCTATCTCTACGGCATATGGTCTAGCCACTTTGCCCTTCCATATACTGTATCCTGATTTTCTAGTCCGTAGACTTCTACTTCTATACTGTGGCATACACCACCTCTTTTCTGTTTACTTTCTAGGAAGGACAACTCACTTCCTTCAGTAATAGCTTACCACACAGTCGTGACCCATTCACGTGGTCATCTTCCTGTCGGTCTCATGCATCTTGGCCCTGTTTATTCTTGTCTGAAAACTTTCCATTTCAATTGCTTACTTTCTTTTCTACACGCCAAGCGTGTCTTTTCTTTCACTTTACAAACCATTCCTAGCCTAAACTACCATTCACTGCATACTTCTTTTCTACTTGCATTCCATATTATAATTAAACAACTTGTGCCTATACCATAGCACACAATGCGCCGCTAATAGAGCAGACACATAGTCTCATTTAACACTTGCAAAACAACCACACATTGTAGCGCATTCCTGCCTACAATTCAACCAAATGTGTCTGTGTCTAGGTAGCATCCTCCATAGATGTCTCCTTTCCCTATTATGGCGTCCTAAGGTTCCCGGGGTCACTGCCACCCCACCTTACACCTTAGTGCTCATCGGCACTTGTGTACTGTACAGGTTATATGCTTTGTATAGAATTTCACATACAAATTCTATGTCTAAAGCGATAACTCGAAAGATTTTATGACTCAACATCCTGAGCAACCTCACAAGTGCCCGTCGGAACCACCATTTCATCCGGATTCGTAATGGATAGCCCAACTGACACTCAAGACTACTAGTTAGCTTCACACACTTAAAGAAAAACCTGGCTCTGATACCAAGTTTGTCATGACCCCCGTTTGGAGGACCGTGACCGGCATAGACACGGGGAATTCCTCCATGCCTGTAAGCCTTATCACCTAATTGACAGAATATCTATTATTGAAAATACATTCACATGCATTATAATACCATGGCTACACCGAAAATGGTGGCCTATCCTAGGCAAGCAAATCCACGGCCAGTGCCGCTTCAGGATATAGATATAGGAAAACACACATAATATATATAACCTGTGTACTGGCTACACATCTGAAGATGCTGCCTATCCTATTCACATGCAACAGATATATGTATATATATACATTTTGAAAACAAATTTTCCCTGTATTGTAGTAAAATAAATCCTGATCTTTAAGGTGTGTGAAAGCTGACAGTTCTAGATTTAGTAATACAATCTAATTGGGTACGTCTACCCTTTTACTTTATGATAAAATAATAAAGTAAATTAAATTATAATTACACTTTATTCACCCACATGAACAAGTTGTGGGTCTTGGAATGTGTTGCTCAACCCTCGTTCCACCGAGACTTCTTCCACATGTACTTAACCTGTCTCTGTGTAGTAAAAATGAGGTGTGAGTCTTAACCACGCGACTCAGTGAGGACTCTCCCATCCTCGGCGCAAGGCGGGTACCTTACCGCTGGGATTGGGAGTCATACACAACCACATGCACAAACAACTAGTTACTGTGAGTTAGCATGCATTCTTGGTGATCACACATTGACAAAAATTTCACCCAAACACTCACATGCATTTAGCAGATATAAGCATGCAACAGTTTAATTCACATCATCACTCTATAAGTAAACATATAACATATAATTCCGGCTTTTACTTACTGGTCTTCTCACGTTCAACATGTTTGAATCAACCAAGACGTTGTGGTGACGTAATCCCGTACGTCACTACTACGCTGCACAATCAGAAATCATACGCAAAAACAGACAATTTATATATACACACAGATACTATAACATACATCTACTTAATCTCCCCAACTTTGGGATTTCTACTAGCCACTACGTGGTTTTCCCACTTTGAACCCATGCACTCGGGTTGCTGGCCACCACGTGGCAAATATACTTAACCCATTCACTCGGGTACTGGTCACCTCGTGACAATTCTGTTAATCAAACAATACTTAACCCATTCACTTGGGTACTAGTCACCTCGTGACAATTCTATTAATTAAACACAATCACAGGGAATGCCCCTATGCCTGTAAGCCTTATCACCTAATGGACGGAATATCTATTGTTGAAAATACACTCACATGCATTATAATACCACTGCTAGACCGAAATGGTGACCTATCCTAGGCAAGTAAATCCACGGCCAGTGCCACTTCAGGATATAGATATAGGAAAACACACATATTATATATAACCTGTGTACTGGCTACACATCCAAAGATGCTGCCTATCCTATTCACATGCAAAAGATATATGTATATTTTGGCAACAAACTTTCCCTGTATCGCAATATAACTAATCCTGATCTTTAAGGTGTGTTAAGCTGACAGTTCTAGATTTAGTAATACAATCTAATTGGGTACGTCGACCATTTACTTTATGATACATTAATAAACTAAATTATACACTTTATTCACCCACATGAACAAGTTGTGGGTCTTGGAAAGTGTTGCTCAACCATCGTTCCATCGAGACTTCTTCCACCTGTACTTAACCTGTCTCTATGTTGTAAAAAATGAGGTGTGAGACTAAGCCACGCGACTCATTGAAGACTCTCGCATCCCCGGTGCAAGGTGGGTACCATAGCTCTGGGTTTGGGAGTCATACACAACCACATGCAAAAACACCTAGTTATTGTTGTTAGCATACATTCTTGGTGATCACACGACAACTGAAATTTCACCCAAACACTCACGTGCATTTAATAACTGTATACATGCAGCAGTTTATTCCACGTCATCAATTAACAAGTAAACATGTAACATATAGTGTCCGCTTTTACTTACCGGTCTTCTCACGTTTCAGCATGTCTGAATCAAACAAGACGTGCGGTGACGTAGTCCTGTACGTTACCACTACGCTGCACAATCAGCAGTTATATGCAAACACAGACAATTTGTACATACACACAGATGCTAAACATACATGTACTTAATCTCTCCAACTCTGGGGTATCTACTAGCCACTAGGTGGCTTTTCTACTTCGAACCCATGCACTCGGGCTACTGGCCACCACGTGGCAAACATACTTAACTCATTCACTCAGGTACTGGTCACCTCGTGACAATTCTATTAATCAAACACAATCAATGTCTATCTATCAAACAACTGATCCGTAGCCACCAAGTGGCACGTCCTGACCCCTTGTTGCGTGGCAATAGCTTGAACCCACTCGTCCATTACCCAACCAGGCCACATGGCGGGCACGGCACGACGTCTCGAAGCATGGCCACTGACGCACCCTGGACCAACTCCACAGGATGATTTCTCTTTTACTAGGTTAGGCTCACGGTTCACCCGTAGGTTCCTCCCGTGTCTCCTTACCTTAGTCTCACATATTAATAGGATTCTTTGTATATTTCCCGAAGGATCAACAATTCTTCTCCTTCTTAATATGGACGAGTATCCTTAACAGAATATAACTCATATACTCGTCCAAATGTACTCTCTGAGTCTCAAGCTATCATCATAGCAATATAAAACCTTTCTGACCCTATTGCCAGGATAGGGCAATGACCATCGTCATGGTGATTATAAATCTGAGGTCTCAAGTGTCATCTGACATTGTTTTAGTCGATGTCTCACATCGCTAGCATAACCAAATCTGAAACCCACCAACAACTCCCTTTGCATGATTATAATTTAAGTCACCGTCGTGACGAGTTTTCAAAATAAAAGCTTAGTCCTTCCGTACAAGGACTCTTGCCACCGTCGTGAAAAAGATTTAATAAAATACTCATCATGCCTCCGGAGTGTATGAGTTGGATTTGTAACACACCAATCATAGCAAACAATTACACTCTACTCCTATGTCTTCCTATCCAAGATACTTTCCACAACCTATTCTCTAGTTCTTTTATTCTTTTAGTATTCTATACCTCTAGCTAACACATATGAGATAAGCAGAGAATATACATACTCATGTAATCCACATAAGCATACCACCCTAGGAGCATAGATGGAACACTACAAGAAAAAACAGGATTAGCGAGGGAAAAATCCCTAGCTAATTCGTAGCTAATCGGATTAGCTAGGGATAATCAGCTACGGATTTTTCCCTAGCTAATATTTGGACGCTAATTGCTATGGATTTTTTTCGTAGCTAATCCCTAACTAATCTGTAGCCAATCCGTGGCCAATCCCTAGCTAATCCCTAGCTAAATTTTTTAGCTAAGTCGTAGCTAATCCGTAGCTAAATCAGCCCCTCCGACAATTGCCGCCGGCGACCTCCTCCACTGGCTTCCAGCGACCTCCTCCTCCGGCGGCCCCTCCGGCGACCCCCTCCAACGACGGCCGCCGGCGGCCTCCTCCACCTCCGACAACCTCCTCCACCGGCCTCCGGCGACCTCCCTAGCTAATTTCCGTAGCTAAATTAGTTTTTTCTTGTAGTGGAAGAACCCTCACCTTGGCCAACCTTCCATGCAATCCTCTCCTGTAACTTTAGTCTCCTCAGAGTTCCTGTTGCACTCTTTTGCGTGCCGTTGTTCCTATAAGAACAACATTTACTTCATTAAAGTTTTCACTTAGCTTAACTTGTTATTTATCTCTCTGTTACTCTCACATGTAGTCCATGGTTGCCACAGAGTCAAGCTCTTGGTCTTATCGGACTTCTCTATCCCGATTTATGTGTATCCTTCCCCGGACACTTGACTTACTCGAATATAACACTCTACTTGAGTGTTTCACATACTTGGATTTGAGTATTAGACCTCTATGTAACTTGTTTTCACATCTAAGGAAGCTTATCTAACTTGGTTGGAAGGGAATCCTAATTTTAGGAAGGTCTAAGCATTGTGATTCAACTTGTGATCCTACTTGGGTTCCAAGAAATCTAGTTTCTAAACCACAATATACCTCCAATTTATCCTACTCAAGGTTTCCTAAAGGTTGTGAAGGAATAAGGTTGAAATTCCTGAAGTTAGGCCCAAATTGGTTTCGCAAGTTTCCATCCTTGAGAAACAAGAAGGTATTTAGAATGATTTAATCCTGAAAAACATGTTTAGGAGTGTTCTAGGGTGTTTAGGGTTGAAGAGAGGGGGTTTGGAGGTCTCAATTCGCCCTTAAAGTGGGCTTGGGGCAAGCCAGGCAGGGACCTGGCGCTACAGCGCCCATTCTGGCGCTGCCGCGCCAAGGTGCTGCCTTGGTAGCCCTTAGCCAACCAGCAAGTGGGCGTTGCAGCGCCAGCTCGCAGCACAGTAACGTTTTTGCTGTGTTGTGGCTGGTTTCGGCCCCCTTTTCGGCTATTTTCTGATCTGGCTTCGATTCCACTTTTCATGGGTCTTGTTCTCCTACATTTATACTACATTTAAGAAGTCCTACAACTCAAATCCAACTCCGATTCGTCGCCGAATTGTTGTTTGTTCGAAATTGAGAAAAATGGGTTTTATAAACCTTAAACTCTTCCAACTTCGAATCCGGCCAAATCCAACGATCTAGCCTCAAATCCTAACCCCGATGAGTGTTCAAGAACACTTTAGAAACATTATTCTACCCTCAAATCCACCCAAACTCGGATCCTCAACTCAATTCCAAAAAATGAAAGAAATGAAGAAAATGGGAACTTGGAGAGAATCGGGCATTGTACCAACCTTAACTCGAGAGATTGAGACGAGGATGTTCTCTGGCTCCTTCTCCAACTCCGATTCGCCGGATTCCTCCCCCATCCAAGCCCTAGCTCCCTCTCTCTCCTTTCCTTTCTTTCTTCTCTCGTTTCGTCTCCTTTCCCGTGGCTGACTCCCTCTCTCTTTGTCCTTTTATTTTTCTTTTCCTTCTTTTTTTATTTACTAATTAACATATAATAATAATAATAATAAAATCTGAAAGTGATACAAAATAATTAAATAAATAACTTACATGTATTTTTAACTTTATCCCTTTCCCTATTTAATTCAAGTTTCTTAAGTCCTAAATTGATCCCAAAACTTATTTTCTTTTAGGTCCCAAATTGAATACCAAAAATAGTTCTACTTCCTTTTCTTTCACTTTCTACATTCCTAAAAAAAACCGTTTTTAAAATATTTAAAATAATCATAATAAAAATAAATTAATTAATAATTAAACAAATAATAACTAATACTATTTTAATTTAGTTCTCACTCCTATTTATTTTGGGTTTCTATTTTCGTAGGTCTTGAATAATTTCAAAAAAATATTTCACTTCTTTCTTTCATCTTTTATTTTACTTGATATTTTGAAGAATTCCTCAGTTCCTTTCCGGTTTCTCCTAACTTTCATACTTTTCCTATATTCTTTTTAAGGTTTTAATTCCTATCCCTAGAATAAATCATCCTTAAATCCTTGAAATTTTTAAATAACACATTCTTTAATCCTAGAAACTTTTCGGGGTATTACAATGAATGTTTTGAAAACTTTATATTCATTTTTCTTTTTTAATCAATTTTCGCCGATGAGTGTTTCGAAAACTTTATATTCATTTTTATTTTTTTTAATCAGTTTTCTAGATTAGTGTTTCGAAAACTTGATATTCATTTTTCTTTTTTTAATCAGTCTTTACCGATAAGTGTTTCGAAAACTTGATATTCATTTTTCTTTTTTTTAATTAGTTTTCGTCGATTAGTGTTTCGAAAACTTGATATTCATTTTTCTTTTTTTAATCAGTTTTCACCAATTAGTGTTTCGAAAACTTGATATTCATTTTTCTTTTTTTAATCATTTTTCGTCGATGAGTGTTTCGAAAACTTGCTATTCATTTTTCTTTTTTAATCAGTTTTCGCTGATGAGTATCTTGAAAACTTTATATTCATTTTTATTTTTTTAATCAATTTTCGTAGATTAGTGTTTCGAAAACTTAATATTCATTTTTCTTTTTTTTAATCAGTCTTCGCCGACGAGTGTTTCGAAAACTTGATTTTCATTTTTCTTTTCTTAATCAGTTTTCAACGATGAGTGTTTCAAAAACGTGATATTCATTTTGCTTCATTTAATTAGTTTTCACCGATGAGTGTTTCGAAAACTTGATATTCTTTTTTCTTTTTTTTTAATCAGTTTTCGTAGATTAGAGTTTCGAAAACTTGATATTCATTTTTTTAATCAGTTTTCGCAGATGAGTGTTTCGAAAACTTGATATTCATTTTTCTTTTTTTAATCATTTTTCGTCGATGAGTGTTTCGAAAACTTGATATTCATTTTTCATTTTTAATCAGTTTTCGCCGATGAGTGTTTTGAAAACTTTATATTAATTTTTATTTTTTAATCAGTTTTCGTAGATTAGTGTTTTGAAAACTTGATATTCATTTTTCTTTTTTTAATCAATTTTCGCCGATGAGTGTTTCGAAAACTTTTTATTTATTTATTTATTTTTTAATCAGTTTTTGTAGATTAGTGTTTCGAAAACTTGATATTCATTTTTCTTTTTTTAATCAGTTTTTCCGATAAGTGTTTCGAAAACTTGGTATTCATTTTTCTTTTTTTTAATTAATTTTCGTCGATTAGTGTTTCGAAAACTTGAATTCATCTTTCTTCTTTTAGTAAGTTTTAGCTAATGAGTGTTTCGAAAACTTGATATTCATTTTTCTTTTTTTAATCATTTTTCGTCGATGAGTATTTCGAAAATTTGATATTCATTTTTCTTTTTTATTCAGTTTTCGCGGATGAATGTGTCGAAAAGTTTATGTCACAACCCCCTATCGGACGTCCGTGACCGGCACGGGAGGTAGGGTTTCTCCTATCCCGTAAGCCTCTAATCCCTGATTGACATTTTTATATATGCATAACTACCCATTTCTAATACAAACAATATATAGTATATATGGCCATCCCTATCCGGTGACCTAAGTAGCACGCAATCCACGGCTCGCTCAACGCCGCTTCAGTCTATACATATACGCATAATCAATCACACGTACATATAATATACATATTGATCACGTGCTTCAGGGTGGGTGATCTATCCTATTCACATGCAGAATTCCTGTGTACAGTCAATCATATATATTCAATCACACACCTGCATATAATTTACATTATGATCACGCGCCTCAATGCGGGTGACCTATCCTATTCACATGCGGAAGCCGTATTTTCATACAATCAAGTATTCAATCACACATACATATAAATTTACATATTGATCACATGCTCAGTGCGTGTGATCTATCCTATTCACATGCAGAAGTCATATACATATATATATATATATATATATATATATATATATATACTCGTGATATATATCATATCCTAGCCTATGTTCCCAACAGCAAGACCAATCTTTAATCTGTATGAAGCCGACAATTCTAGAGTGTGACATATACATGTATATATATAGCAACTGTACAAAACAATGCTATACCAAAAGAATTAGATACATATATATATATCCTGAGATGAAGTGGAAGCGCTCCCGATGCCTATACCACCTGTGTCTGTAACATTTAACATTGGGGTGAGTCAAACGGACTCAGTGAGAGGCTCTCCCATCCCTGGTGTAGTAGCGGGTACCACTACAACTGGGGGAAGGGAGCCAATCACAATCACATACGCATGTAACAGATTTTGAATTTCCATATATTAAGTGGTCAGGCAATTAGCATATATCATATTCACAATAAAGAATTCAAAGCATGGTTTTACATACGTTTAAATTCATACATACATCATATTACAGTTTAACATACAACTTCATGTGGATATCCATGTTCAAATAACCGTAATCATAAACTGGCCCAAAGGCATATCTCCGTTAGGAGGGAATCTGGCCCGAAGGCAATATCTCACCTGAGCGATTTAGGAACCTAGTTGATCATTCTAGGAACCCCTGGTTCCAAGACTTTACTTGGAACATTAACCGGACCCCAAGACTTCACTTGGAGCATAGCCGGCGACTCATCTGACCTCGGTTTACCCAAGGCAATATCCACAATGTGGTGTACTCATATACTTTGTATTTCTGTGAGTTTGACTCAAGATGACAGACTCAATCTACCCGGACCACCCGTGATAGACTCGGTTCCCACGTTGTACCAAAATTTACTTCTATGGACCACTACTTACGCATTGTACTTCTTCCTAAACAAATCTACATTGCCCAACTGTTTTCTAAGTCGGAATCTCTCGATTTAAGACAAAGTCACTGTGTTCATTTTCTTTAAGAATTTACATACACAACCACACTTTTCAGATAATGATCAATGAGGTTGGTTTCTGGTACCACAAGACCCTCACAAATAAAATTGACTCGATCCTACCCCCAATATCATATAGGTCTCGAGGACCTTCTTTCCATATAAGGCTCCTTGAGCCACCATCACTTTTTACAATTCACATATACACATATAGCACGTTATCACATATATTATAATTTAGGAACAACAATAGCATGTTATCTATTATATGATTCCTACAGGTAGGCAAGAAGGCAAACCATATATCCATATCCGCAGTCAACCCTATAGGACAAGGATAGGAAAGCCCCTCACCTGTTTGGCCCCTCTGATCAGCTTTCGGTGTGCCCGAAGGTCCACTCACTGTATGGTGCCCTATACACATATACTTGAGAGATTTAGAAACTTGAAATTCAACCACTATCGTGTACATGTAACGCTAATGCTCATGTTCTCTCTAATTAATTTCATAGACTAGTTGGCTTGGAATGCCCTCAACTAGCTTTCGGAACACCTAGCATGTTTCTATTCGTGTCCGACCCTTGCTTAACCGCACTATTCGGAAGCCATGAGTTGGGAATGCAAGGTTACCCAATTCCACCTCTATGTGTCCATATGAAATTCCCATTACCCAAGTCTTGAATTTATGGCTCAAGAGAGTCATAAATTCTACTTGTCCAAAATTTCCATTTACCGAAATAAATTTCAACACTTTACCTACATATGCATATATATATCCGGACACGCGTACAATTGGAAAATTGTCTATTTTTTTTCCCGAACCGGGTTTCGGGTGAGACTGTGCTTACTCGGGTTTTACTCCCTCGTACATTCTAATAATTTCAACAATTATATAATCACAATTCCACCTATTAATGCATCCCAAATCAGTCCACAACACCCTTAAACATTACTAATCATATTTTTCTACAAGTTTCCCAACCCGGATAAATTTCCATCAATTTAGTTCCGGTTCCTAAGCTTCCAACTCACTTCATATCATTCAAATACTTCAATTTAGGACCCAGAATACTCAGATTGAATCAATTGGGGGTTTTCCAAAAATCCCTAAAATTGATAAAATTGGGGTTTGAGAGTTTCGGGACTTCTCACCTCGATTCAACTGGTTAGAAGGACGATATGGAGTAGAGAAGACTCCCAGCCACCTTCCCCGACGAAGAGACAGCATTTTCCGGCGAGAACCTCTCTCCCTCTTGGTTTCTCTCTCTAGCCCGTCACTCTCTCTCCTCCAACCACAACGAAGGCGTTTTCCGGCGAACAGCGACTCCGGCTCTCCTCGCACGTCCGGCCTCCGTCTCCTCCGTGCGTCTTCCTCCTTGCTTCCTCCGTGCACGATGATGCCTCTTCCCCTCTCTCGTGTTTCTCTCGTCGTTCCTCCCTCTCTCACGCCTTCTTTCCTTCTCCTTTTTCTTTATTCTTTTCTATTCTTTTCTTATATATAATATATATATCTAATTAATTAATATATATATACATATAAAAAAAAGAAATCTGATAGAATAATAATAATATAAAAATTAGAATACTTAAGACTTATAAATGATTTGTATCTACAAAATAATAAGTAGTAGGATAATGTTTTTCCTCTATCCCATTTTCAACTTTAAATAAATGAATTAAATTAGATTAATGATGCTACTCGAATATTCTCGGGTATTACAATCTTCCCCCCTTAAGAAATTCGATCCCTGAATTTCAAACAAAATACTAACCTTAGTCTCGAAATAGATGAGGATACGTCCTGTGCATTTCACCCTCGACCTCCCATGTAGCTTCTTCGGTCGAGTGGTTTCTCCACAGAACTTTAACCAATGGAATCTCTTTCGTTCTGAGTTTCTTCAACTGCCGATCTAAGATTTCCACTGGCTCCTCTTCATACGTCATATTTTCGGTTAGTTGCACGTCTTGCGATCGGATCACGTGCGAGGGATCGGGAAGATACTTCCGAAGCATTGATACATGAAAGACAGGGTGTACCCCCTCCAATTCTGTAGGCAATTCCAACTGATACGCTACATTCCCAACTCATTCTAAGATTTCAAACGGTCCGATATACCGAGGACTCAACTTCCTCTTCTTACCGAACCGCATCACACCTCTCATCGGTGATATTCTCAAGAACACCTGATCACCAACGGCAAACTCCAGTTCCCTCCTTCGATTGTGTGCATAAGACTTTTTCCTACTCTGAGCCGTTAGCAATCTCTCCCTTATACACTTTACTTTCTGCAAGGCATCCTGTAGCAATTCCGGGCCGACTAGGCTAGCTTCTCCGACCTCGAACCACCCAATCGGGGATCTGCATCTACGTCCGTACAGAGCCTCGAAAGGTGCCATCTGAATACTTGCTTGATAACTGTTATTGTACGCAAACTCAGCCAAAGGTAAATACCTTTCCCAACTTCTGCCGAAGTCCATAATACACGACCGAAGCATGTCCTCAAGAATCTGAATGGTTCTTTCTGATTGCCCGTCGGTCTGTGGGTGGAACGCAGTACTCAGATCAACTCTAGTTCCCATCACTTCCTGCAATGGCTTCCAAAACCTGGATGTGAACTGTGGACCTCTATCAGATATTATGGACACTGGCTCACCGTGCAATCTAACGATTTCTGATAGGTAGATCTGTGCATATTGACTCACTCCGTAAGTGGTCTTAACTGGCAGAAAGTGTGCGGACTTAGTCATGCAATCTACTATCACCCAAACCGAATCAAATCCCAGTTGTGATCTTGGCAACCCTGTTACGAAATCCATCGTTATCCTCTGCCATTTCCACTCAGGTATTTCTATTTGTTGTAATGTTCCGGCGGGCTTCTGGTGTTCAGCCTTGACTTGCTGGCACACTAAACACCTGGCTACATAGTTTGCGACATCCTTTTTCATGCCATTCCACCAGTACAACTGTTTCAGGTCATGATACATTTTATTAGCTCCCGGATGAATTGTATACGTTGTCCGGTGTGCTTCTTTGAGAATTCTTTCTTTCAAGTTATCAACCCCAGGGACACATAACCGTCCATCCAACCGAAGTATCCCAAAATCATCCATAGAGAATCAGACGTCGTCCCCTTTCCCTTTAGTTACGGTATCCCTGATTTGTTTGAGGTCGCTATCTTCATCTTGTCTAGCCTTCACCTCTTCTACCAAAGAGGACTTAGCTTGCAAATAGACTAGAAATGAGTTAGAACTTCCAATCTCAAACTGATTTCCCGTTTGCTCTAGCTCGTGCAGTTCTCTAATTAACGGTCTTCTTTCTTCACTTATATGAGCAAGACTGCCCATGGGTTTCCGACTCAGAGCATCGGCTACCACATTAGCCTTTCCTGGATGATACAAGATCGTGCAGTCGTAGTCTTTCAACAACTCCAACCATCGACGTTGTCTCAAGTTCAAGTCTTTCTGCTCGAAAATGTATTTGAGGCTTTTGTGGTCTGTATAAATTTCACAAGTCCCACCATATAAGTAGTGTCTCCATATCTTCAAAGCGAATACTACAGCCGCCATTTCGAGGTCGTGAGTCGGGTAGTTCTTCTCATGCTTCCTCAGTTGTCGCGATGCATACGCAATCACCTTGCCATGTTGCATCAAGACACACCCTAACCCGATTCTCGACGCATCACAGTATACCACATACCCTCATGTGCCTTCAGGTAATGCCAGCACCGGAGCGGTAGTGAGGCTGTCCTTCAGCTTCTGAAAACTCTGCTCACACTTGTCATCCCATACAAACTTCACTCCTTTATGAGTCAACCTAGTCATAGGTGCAACAACCTTAGAGAAGACCTGCACAAATCTTATGTAATATCCCGCCAAACCCAAGAAACTGCGAATCACAGTCACAGAGGTAGGTTGGGACCAATTCTTCACTGCCTCTACTTTACTTGGATCAACGTGGATTCCCTCTGATGATACCACATGACCCAAAAAGGCAACTCTGTCAAGCCAGAATTCACACTTAGAGAACTTGGCATACAGTTTTTCCTCTCTCAACCTCTGCAATGCTAATCTCAAGTGTTCAGCATGTTCCTCAGAATTCTTTGAATAAACCAATATGTCGTCAATGAAGACAATGACAAATCGGTCCTGAAATGGTTTAAAGACCCTGTTCATCATGTCCATGAACGCTGCAGGAGCATTAGTTAATCCGAAAGACATCCCCAAGAACTCGTAATACCCATATCGAGTCCGGAATGCGGTCTTAGGTATGTCTAATTCTCGAATCTTTAATTGATGGTACCCAGATCGCAAATCAATCTTGGAGAACCGCTTCGCACCTTGCAACTGATCAAATAGGTCATCTATCCTCAGCAGTGGATATTGATTGCGAATCGTCACCTTGTTTAACTTTCAGTAATCGATACACAACCGCAAAGATCCGTCCATCTTCTTTACAAAAAGGACCGGTGCACCCCAAGGAGAGAAACTGGGTCTTATAAAACCCTTGTCAAGAAACTCTTGCAATTGTGTATGTAGCTCCTTCAGCTCTTTCGGAGCCATACGGTAAGGTGGTGTGGAGATAGCCTTGGTGCCAGGTTGCAGCTCAATTTCAAATTCAATCTCACGATCGAGCGGCAACCCCGGCAATTCTTACGAAAATACATCCCTATCTGGTGACCTAAGTAGCAGGCAATCCACGGATCACTCAACGCCGCTTCAGTCTATACATATACACATAGTCAATCACACATACATATAATATACATATTGATCACGTGCTTCAGAGCGGGGGATCTATCCTATTCACATGCAGAATTCCTGTGTACAATCAAGCATATATATTCAATCACACACCTGCATAAAATATACATATTGATCACACGCCTCAATGCGTGTGACCTATCCTATTCACATGCGGAAGGCGTATTTTCATACAGTCAAGTATTCAGTCACACGTATATATAAATTTACATATTGACCACACGCTCAGTGCGTGTGATCTATCCTATTCACATGCGGAAGTCACATTCATATATATATATATACACATGATATTCATCATATCATAACCTATGATCCCAACAACCAGACCAATCTTTAACTTGTATGAAGCTGACAGTTCAAGAGTGTGACATATACATATATGCATATAGCAACTGTACAAAACAATGCTATACCAAAAGAATCATATACATATACATCCTGTCAAAATACATATAGTAGTACTACCCACGCGAACAATGCGTGCGGTCTTTAAGTCTGTCCGCCTCCCTGAGATGAAGTGGAAGCGCTCCCGATGCCTATACCACTTGTGTCTGTAACATGTAACATTGGGGTGAGTCAAACTGACTCAGTGAGAGGCTTTCCCATCCCTGGTGTAGTAGCGGGTACCACTACAACTGGGGAAGAGGAGCCAATCACAAACACATACACATACAACGGATTAAATTTCCATATATTAAGTGGTCAGGCAATTAGCTTATATCATATTCACAATAAAGAATTTAAAGCATGGATTTACATACATTTAAATTCACACATACATCATATCATGATTTAACATATAATTCCATGTGGTCCTCTGTATTCAAGTAATCATAATCATAAACTGGCCCGAAGGCAATATCTCCGTTAGGAGAGAATCTGGCCCGAAGGCAATATCTCACGTGAGCAATATGGGAACCTAGTTGATCATTCTAGGAACCCCTGGTCCCAAGACTATACTTGGAACAATAATCTGACCCTAAGACTTCACTTGGAGCATAACCGACGACTCATCTGACCTCTGTTTACCCAAGGCAATAGCCACAATGTGGTGTACTCATATACTTTGTATTTCTGTGGGTTGACTCAAGACAAGAGACTCAATCTACCCGGACCACCCGTGATAGACTCGGTTTCCGCGTTGTACCATAAATGACCCCTATGGACCACTACTTGTTCATTTTACTTCTTCTTGGCAAATCTAGACTTCCAAGTAGTTTCTAATTCGGACTTTTGGTTAAGAACAAAGTCACCTGGGTTTATTCTCTTTAAGGACTTACTTGCAAAACCACACCCTTCAGATAATATTTACTCGATCCTACCCCCGATATCGTATAGGTCCCGAGGACCTTCTTTTCCATATAAGGCTCCTTGAGCCACCATTGCTTTTACAATTCACATACACACATATAGCACGTTTTCACATATACTGTAATTTAGGAACAACAATAGCATGTTATCTAACATGTAATTTCCTACAAATAGGCAAGAAGGCAAACCATATATCCATATCCGCAGTCAACCCTATAGGGCAAGGATAGGAAAGCCCTTCACCTGGTTGGCCCCTCTGATCGGCTCTCGGTGCGCCCGAAAGTCCACTCACAGTATGGTGCCCTATACACATATACTTGAGAGATTCAGAGACTTGAAAATTCAACCACTATCGTGTACATGTAACGCTAATGCTCACGTTCTTTCTAATTAATTTCATAGACTAATTGTTGGCTTGGAATGCCCTCAACTAGTTTCCGGTACACCTAGCATGCTTCTACTTCGTGTCCAACCCTTGCTTAACCACGCTATTCGGAAACGTTGAATTTGGGAATGCAAGGTTACCCCATTTCCACCTCTATGTGTCCGTGCGAAGTTCCCATTGCGCAAATCTTGAATTTATTGCTCAAGAGTCATAAATTCTACTTGCCTAAGACTTCCATTTACTAAAATAACTTCCAATACTTTACCTACACATGAATACACATATCCGGATACGCGTAAAATTAGGAAAGTGTCTCTTTTTTCCCGAACCGGGTTCCGGGTGAGACGGGAATTACTCGGGTTTTAACCCCTCGTACATTCTAATAATTTTTAACAATTATATAATTATCATTCAACCTTTCAATGCACCCCAAATCATTCCACAACACCCTTAAACCTTAACAACCACATTTTTCTACACTTTTTCCAACCCGGATAAATTCCATCAAATAAATTCCGGTTCCTAAGCTTCCAACTCACTTCCTAACATGGAAATACTTCAATTTAGGACCCAGAACACTCAGATTGAATCAATTGGGGTCTTTCCAAAAATCCCTAAAGTTGATAAAATTGGGGTTTGAGAGTTTCGGGACTTCTCACCTCGATTCAACCGGTTAGAAGGACGATATGGAGTAGAGGAGACTCCCAGCTACCTTCCCCGGTGAGGCGATGGCGTTTTCCGGTGTGGAAGCTCTTTCCCTTTGTTTTCTCTCTCTAAAACCGTCACTCTCTCTCTTCCAGCACCAAACGGCGACGAGCTCCGGCTTCCTCCGTGCGTCCGGCCACCACCACGAGCCTGCCGTCGTCCTCCTTGCTCCTCCGTGAACGCCTCAAGCTGCTCCTCCCCTCTCTCTCGTTTTTTTCTTCCCCTTCCGTCGACCCCTTTCTGCTCTCTTTCTTTTCTCTTTTATCCTTTCTTTTGTTTTATTATTACACACACACACACACACATATATATATATATTAAATTAATATATATGTATATATCACTTAAAAAGAAAACAATTTGGTTCCTTTTTCCTTTTTTTTTTCTTACATATGTATGTATATTTATATAATTAAAATATGTGTATTCCTATCACAAAAGAAAATTTGATGTCATAATAAAATAAATAAAAAAAATATTTTCCACCCTTACATTAATTAATTTAATTTAAATAATAATGCTGGTTAACAATATTCTCGGGTATTACACTGTAGGGCAAGGATGGGAAACCCCTCACATGGACGGTTTCCTTGCGCTTGTCCTGGAGTAACTCCCGCTCCGGACGAGTCGTGGTTTCCTAACGAATGCATTCAAGTGGTTAACATCTCATACGCAATTCATATGCATACTACATGCTCATGCCTAAAATGCATCTAGACGTAGCCAAGAACCGAGTCCTTGGTCTTATCCGTCTTCCCTCTCTTCTATGAGAGTCTCAAGTGCCTCGCATTTGGTTTCGTACCGCTATCGCTCTCCTTGAGTTACTTTTGGGGGCCTTGGATTTGAGTTACTAAACCTCAACGTGTGTCTAAGCTATCCTACTTAAGGTTTCCAAAGGTTTGTGTAGAAGGAATTTAGAAATTCAAGAAGTTGGGCTTAGCTTGTTTCGTAAGTTGCTATTCTTGAGGGACAAGAAGGCATTTGAAATGATTTTGATCCTTACAAACAAGGTTGGGGTGTCCTAAGACGTTTCGGATTGAAAATAAGAGGTTCGGACGCCCCGGATTGGCTTAAAAACGAATGTTGGGCATGCTGGGCAGAGACCGAGCGCTGCAGTGCCAATTTGGGCGTTGTGGCGCCAAGCTGCTGCCGAACAGCTCTTGTACTCGCAGCACAGCAATTCGTTTGCTGTGTTGTGGGCTAGCGTGGGCCCATTTCGGCCCCCTTTCGACCCCGGCTTCGACTCCGCACCTCACAGGTTTTGTTCACCTACATTCTAAAAACATAAATCCAATCCTAACTACTCAAATCCAAGCTCGATTCCAAATTTATCAACAAATCCCCAAATTGGGAGTATTTAGAATTTTTCAACCCCAAACCCTTTCAAATTCGAATTCGGATAAATCCGAGGGTATAGCCTCGATTATTACCCTTACTAAGTGTTCAAGAACACTTCCTAGGTCTCAATCTACCCTCGAAACAACCCAATCGAAGGTGGATCGAAGAAATCCCTAAAAATGAAGAAATTGGGGTTTTCGAATGAAATTTGGGTTACCAACCTTTAATTTGATTGGTGGAAGGTGTAGGAGACGTCGTACCCGAGCTCCGGTGGCTTTTCCGGCGTCGGCTAGCTCTCCCCGGTCACTTTTTCGGCGAACCCCAACCCTTCCTCCTCCTCTTCTTCTTCTTCTTCTCTCTCTTTCTTCCCATAAATACCTTCCTCCTCCTTTTCTCTTATTTCTTTTTATTCTTATTTCCTTAAGTCACACCCCACCCCAAACTTTAAAATAATTAAATAATCAAAATAAATAAATAATAACTAAATAATAATAATTATTATTATAATAAAGATTCGGTGGAAAATATCCCCAATTAAATCCTCCTCTTTCCAATAAAAATTTTCATTTCCTCTTATATCCCAAAATAAATACCCAAAAATATTTCCTACTCTTTTTTCACCATTTAATTCAGGTTTCCAATTCATTAGGTCCTGAATTAAATCCAAAAATTATTTTCTACTTCTTTTCTTTCCCTTTCATTTTATTTTAAGATTTGAAAAAAAATATTCGGGGTATTACAGTTTCGAAAACTTGATATTTATTTTTCTTTTTTTAATCATTTTTCGTCGATGAGTGTTTCGAAAACTTGATATTCATTTTTCATTTTTAATCAGTTTCCGCCGATGAGTGTTTCGAAAACTTTATATTCATTTTTATTTTTTTAATCAGTTTTCGTAGATTAGTGTTTTGAAAACTTCATATTCATTTTTCTTTTTTTAATCAATTTTCGCCGTCGAGTGTTTCGAAAACTTTATATTCATTTTTATTTTTTTAATCAGCTTTCGTAGATTAGTGTTTCGAAAACTTGATATTCATTTTTCTTTTTTTAATCAGTTTTCGCAGATAAGTGTTTCAAAAATTTAATATTCATTTTTCTTTTTTTAATCAGTTTTCGTCGATTAGTGTGTCGAAAACTTGATATTCATTTTTCTTTTTTTTAGTAAGTTTTAGCTAATGAGTGTTTCGAAAACTTGATATTCATTTTTCTTTTTTTAATCATTTTTCGTCGATGAGTGTTTCGAAAACTTGATATTTATTTTTCATTATTAATCAGTTTTCGCCGATGAGTGTTTCGAAAACTTTATATTCATGTTTATTTTTTAATCAGTTTTCGTAGATTAGTGTTTTGAAAACTTAATATTCATTTTTCTTTTTTTAATCAGTTTTCGCCGATGAGTGTTTTGAAAACTTTATATTCATTTTAATTTTTTTTAATAAGTTTTTGTAGATTAGTGTTTCGAAAACTTGATATTCATTTTTCTTTTTTTAATCAGTTTTCGCCGATAAGTCTTTCGAAAACTTGATATTCATTTTTCTTTTTTTCATCAGTCTTCAACGATGAGTGTTTCAAAAACGTGATATTCATTTTGCTTCAATTAATTAATTTTTCACCGATGAGTGTTTCGAAAACTTTATATTCATTTTTCTTTTTTAATCAGTTTTCGTAGATTAGTGTTTGGAAAACTTGATATTCATTTTTCTTTTTTTAATAAGTTTTCGTCGATAAGTGTTTCGAAAACTTGATATTCATTTTTATTATTTTTAATCAGTTTTCGTCGATTAGTGTTTGAAAAATTTAATATTCATTTTTCTTTTTTTTTTGTAAGTTTTAGCTAATGAGTGTTTCGAAAACTTGATATTCATTTTTCTTTTTTAAATTATTTTTCATCGATGAGTGTTTCGAAAACTTGATATTCATTTTTCATTTTTAATCAGTTTTTGCCGATGATTGTTTCGAAAACTTTATATTTATTTTTATTTTTTTAATCAGTTTTCGTAGATTAGTGTTTTGAAAACTTGATATTCATTTTTCTTTTTTTAATCAATTTTCGCCGATGAGTGTTTAGAAAACTTTATATTCATTTATATTTTTTTAATAAGTTTTCGTAGATTAGTGTTTCGAAAACTTGATATTCATTTTTCTTTTTTTAATCAATTTTCGTCGATTATTGTTTCGAAAACTTGATATTCATTTTTCTTTTTTTAATCATTTTTCATCTATGAGTGTTTCGAAAACTTGATATTTATTTTTCATGTTTAATCAGTTTTCGCCGATAAGTGTTTCGAAAACTTTATATTCATTTTTATTTTTTTAATCAGTTTTCGTACATTAGTGTTTTGAAAACATGATTTTCTTTTTTCTTTTTTTAATCAGTTTTCGCCGATGAGTGTTCCGAAAACTTGATATTCATTTTTATTTTTTTAATAAGTTTTCGTTGATTAGTGTTTCGAAAACTTGATATTCATTTTTCTTTTTTTAATCAGTTTTTGCCGATAAATGTTTCAAAAACTAGATATTCATTTTTCTTTTCTTAATCAGTTTTCAACGATGAGTGTTTCAAAAATGTGATATTCATTTTACTTCATTTAATTAGTTTTCACCGATGAGTGTTTCGAATACTTTATATTCATTTTAATTTTTTTAATCAATTTTCGTAGATTAATGTTTTGAAAACTTGATATTCATTTTTCTTTTTTTTTTTTAAATCAGTTTTCGTCGATTAGTGTTTCAAAAACTTGATATTCATTTTTCATCTTTTAATCATTTTTCGTCGATGAATGTTTCGAAAACTTGATATTCATTTTTCATTTTTAATCAGTTTTCGCCGATGAGTGTTTCGAAAACTTTATATTCATTTTTTTAATCAATTTTCGTAGAATATTGTTTTGAAAACATGATTTTCATTTTTCTTTTTTTAATCAATTTTCGATGATAAGTGTTTCGAAAACTTTATATTCATTTTTATTTTTTTAATCAGTTTTCGTAGATTAGTGTTTCGAAAACTTGATATTCATTTTTCTTTTGTTAATCAATTTTTGCCAATGAGTGTTTCGAAAAGTTTATATTCATTTTTATTTTTTTTAATAAGTTTTCGTAGATTAGTGTGTCAAAAACTTGATATTCATTTTTCTTTTTTTTAATCAGTTTTCGTCGATTAGTGTTTCGAAAACTTGATATTCATTTTTCTTTTTTTAATCAGTTTTCACCGATTACTGTTTCGAAAACTTGATATTCATTTTTCTTTTTTAATAATTTTTCGTCGATGAGTGTTTCGAAAACTTGATATTCAATTTTCTTTTTTAATCAGTTTTCGCCGATGAATGTGTCGAAAAATTTATATTCATTTTTATTTTTTTAATTAGTTTTCGTAGATTAGTGTTTCAAAAACTTGATATTCATTTTTCTTTTTTTAATAAGTTTTCGCCGATGTGTGTTTCGAAAATTTGAAATTCATTTTTCTTTTCTTAATCAGTTTTCAACGATTAGTGTTTCCAATACGTGATATTCATTTTTTTAATCAGTTTTCATAGATTAGTGTTTCGAAAACTTGATAATCATTTTTTTAATCAGTTTTCAGATATGAGTGTTTCGAAAACTTGATATTCATTTTTCTTTACGGGGGCTTTTGAAACCAAGTTGTATATTTGTTTATGGGTGAATTTCTTCTGTACAGTTTTCTAGCCTAAAAATATAATAGAGTAATTGGTTTAAGATAGTTCTGCTTGGATGGCTATCCAAGTATATAAATTTTAAAATTTCCCATACGTGAAGTTTTACTTCTTTTATTAAAATGACTGAAATAGATGATGTAACATTTGATAGGTAAATTAATGGTGTTGTTGTTGAAGAGTTATATGGTATATGTGGATGGCGTGTGTAACTAGAATTGGTGAAATTTCATATGCTAGGAACCAAAGAACTCCTTGGAGGCAAGGGCACTCAAAAGTATAATCAAGGGAGTTGTAAAGCTGAGGGACTCTCTCATCTTAGCCCCTAAAGGGTTGATTGGATGACGTAATGGTGTAATCAAAATTGTGAATTTCTTAATGCATATTGTACTCATGGATGGTTGTTAATGCTTGATATAGACGTGAAATTTGTCGATTGAATGTGAGCTTGTGCATGAATAAGGATTCTTGATAGGATGAGTGAATTAATTTGCAAATTATCTCTTTGATTGATGTGTGCTGTATGATGATGACTGTGTAGGAAATTGTGCATGTTTGTATTAAGTATTAAGTTAGGGTGCTAAGATGGTGTATGGGAAGGACCTTGGGTGAACCATACACCATGTGTAAATGTTGCATGGTTGAGAACATGGGAAGGAGCAAAGGCAGAACCATGTGACCAATCATGAGTTAAGATACTAAGATGGTGTATGGGAAGGACCTTGGGTGAACCATACACCATGTGTGAATGTTGCATGGTTGAGAACATGGGAAGGAGCAACGGCAGAACCATGTGACCAATCATGAGTTCCCATACACCATATGTGAATGTGGCATGGGGTAGTCCATGGGAAGGAACAAGGTTGAACCATGACATTCACCTTGTGTTGATGTACAACGGCGGGCATGAGAAGGAACGAGGTTGAACCATGCGCTGTTAAAATTGTAAAAATTGGGAAGGTGGTGGGAAGGAACCTAGCTGAACCACTTAACCAACCCATTTGTTATGAACCCATAAGTGAGCAAGAGAGTAGAGAAGGAACTTAGTTGAACCTCACTCCTTGTTTGCTTATGGGAAAGAAATTGTGTGAATAGGTAATGTTGGTCACATAGTTATTTCCTTTTTAAACCATACGAACCCTTTTCTTTATATAATGCATTCCTCGCCCTTTTAAAATCGAATAGGGGATTCGTTCTCTTTAATACTTGAAAATCCTTGGACTTTGGTTTGTAAACTAATTCCTTTCATTTAAACTTTATCATTCTTAAAAATTTCTTTCACTAGATGGTGTCCAAGTGATCTTAACCCTATGTGGCCAATATTACCCCCAAATATTTGTGCATCTTGGATTGGTCGCATTTGCGTCTAAATCTATGATTGTTTCTTGAAATTGATTTATGGACACCACTTGAGTGGTTTATGTTTTGGATGTGTAAACGACTCATGTGAATGGTGTGTTTGTGTAAGTATGATTGGTACATGGACTTTGGTTAGTTGTTGAAAAATTTTGTGTTGTTATCTAATAAATGACAATGTAACTGCTTATGTGTGACATTCCCTTCCCCTTCGTGGTGGCACCCTTCTACCACGTCTAGGATGGGCTTGTCCCTCACTGAGTCGTATGACTCACCCCTCGTTGTTTACATTTTTTAGAGATAGGGACCGATCAGACATCCATGTCGGCCTAGGGAAGGCGGTCATAGAAGAAACTGCCCCACAGGGTTGGATGACTACGTGGATATGTGGTTTGCTCTATTTGTGTAATTGTCAAATGAAATTTATTTATATGAATAAATTTGCGTTACACGTGTATGATTTGCAAGTAAGCAGTCAACATGCAATAGTATATGTGCTTATATGATTAATCTTAAGGTGTATATGTGCTATTGTGGCTCACTGAGCCTTACATGTTACCGTGGGTAGGATTGAGTCAGAATTTCATATGTGAGGGTTCATTAATATTAGAAACCCATTTAAATTGATCATCGTGCAAAGGTTTTGACTGTATGGTACATTGAGGAAAATGAACCTAGGTTGTTAAATGTGAGTGAGAGTGTTGCATAATTGAAACGGGGGAAATCTAGGCCTAACTAAAGAACAAGTATGATATTCAGTAGGTTACAAATAGGGCGTCTTTCAAGGTTAAATATGCTATTTGAGTTTGTTTAGGTTGTCCGGGTAGTTCGAGTCGGTCATCTTGATCGGACAGACAGGATTATGATGTCAGCAAGTATGCCACATAGTGGCCATTACCTTGGTTTAAACTGAGGTCAGACAAGTTGCCGGCTATTACTCTAAGCTTGCCTTAGAGTCAGAAAGTTCCTGGTGTGATCAACCAGGTTCGTACATGAAATTGCCTTCGGGCCAGTATTTCTCTTAGCGTAATGCGAGAGACAAAAAGTGAGTGCCTACGTGCACAAGTATATGTTAACAATGGCACCATATGATATATGTTTATGATTGATTTACATGCAGATTAATAAATATGTTAGAAGCATGAAATAGGATTTTAAATTGTGAATATGATTTACAGATTGCTTGATCATGTTAAAGATCATAATACGAATCATTCGCATGTGGTTGTGGTTGCTCCCTTCCCCCAGCTGTAGTGGTACCCGCAGCTACGCCAGGGATGGGGGAGCTTCTCACTGAGTCTGTTCGACTCACCCCCTGTTTACATGTTTCAGATACAGGTGGTTCAGGAGTCGGGAACGCGTCCACTTCTTCTCAAGGAGACGGACAACTCTGAAGACCGCACGCTTTGTTCGCGTCGGTAGTTATTTTGGTTATGTATATATGTTGTGATGTATATATATATATGAATCCTTTTTGGGCGTGGCGTATGTACGTTTACATCTGCTGTGTATATATATATGTCACACTTGAATTCTAGCATTGTCGGCTTCATACAGATTAAAGTTAGGTCTTGGTATTGGGAATTTAGGCTATGATATAGCATATATCATGTACATATATATATATATATATATATATATATATATATATATGACTTCCGCATGCGACTAGGATAGATCACACGCCTTGAGGGGTGTGATCAATATGTAAATTATATATATGTGTGTGACTGAATACCCAATTGTATGAGAATATGGCTTCCGCATGTGAATAGGATAGATCACACGCATTGAGGCGTGTGATCAATATGTAAACTATATGCAAGTGTGTGATTGAATATATGTATGACTGCATACAGGGCTTCTACATGTGAATAGGATAGATCACCCACACTGAAGCGCGTGATCAATATGTTTACTATATGTACGTGTGAATGATTATGTGTATATATATATACTGAAGCGGCGCTGAGCAAGCCGTGGATTGCAAACTGCTTATGTCACTGGAAATGGATGGCCGTATACATATATATTATATATATTGTTTGTATTAGAAGTGGGTAGTTATAAACATGTAAAAATGTCAATCAGGGATTAGAGGCTTACGAGGTAGGAGAAATCCTACTTCCCGTGCCGATCACGGACGTCTGATAGGGGGTCGTGACAAACTTGGTATCAGAGCCAGGTTATCTTTAAACTGTATGAAGCCATAGGTATGCCTGGGTGTCAGTTTACGTCTCGTTGTGAACTCGGGCGCAACGTGGGAGTACCCAGGAAATTGAGTCAGCCCTTTCTTTCTACTCTCTTTGATATGAAATATCATTGATATGCATGTACTTATTAGGTGTGGTCCTTGTGCAGTATAGGGATGCCACCTATCACGAGACAGACTAGGGGTGGAGGGAGAACTCCTGCTGAAATTGATCGAGAATCAGTTCGGGAGGAGGGATCGCACACCCGAGGTCGAGGTAGAGGCTGTACCCGAGGCCGAGGTAGAAGTCGTGCTTGTGGTCGAGGTAGAGCACAAGTGAGAGAAGAAGAGAGGAGACAGTCACCGGAACTTCATGTTGAGACAGGTGCACCTTCTGTGGCAGAAATGCTCACAGTAGGATTTCAGGAACTAAGACAAGAGATGACGAGACAAATACAGAGGGAAGTACGCAGGTTAGTAGTCGGTGAGGAAGAAGAAGAGAGAGTTCCTAGCAATCAGGAGATGGAGGTTGTTGAGGAAGAGGACAGAGAATGGCAACAACCACAGGAAGTGCCTCGTGAGCCGCGGATAGCACCCAGAGAGCTGCCAATTTCAAAATTTCCGAAACTTCATCCACCAACTTTCTGCAGAACTAGTGAGAAGGAGGATCCGCAGTATTTTGTGAGAGACGTAGTCAGAATTGGGCACATGCTGAGGTGCTCAAGGCATGAGTTGGTGGAGTTGGCTTCATTTCAACTGAGGGGAGCTGCTAGAGTATGGATAGAGTCTGTACAGACCAGGTATTCAAGAAGGGTGGCACCGATGACCTGGGAAGATTTTCAGAGGGAATTCCTGGGTCGGTTTCTATCTGAAGGCACCAAAGATGCAAAGCGTCAGCAATTCCAGGAGTTGTGGATGATGCCTAACATGATTGTGATGGAATATGAGTTACTTTTTACGAACTGGCTCAATTCTCAACTGAGTTGGTTCCGGATGAAAATGCGAGGATCAAGAGATTTATACACCGTCTCACGGAGCCGCTATTTACTGTCTTGTTACCTCAGAGAAGGCAATTTGAGACTTTAGCTCAAGCCGCAGACTGTGCCAGAATGATTGAAACCAGAAGAGGTACGGGACGGCGGTTGATCCCAAAGTCAGGTTGATTACGGGCAGTGATAACCAAGGAGATGGAAGTAAGAAAAGGAAGACAACAGGTGGAGGTGCAGGATACTCAGAGTCCGTAAGAGGATAATCCTCAACTATCACCCTTGAAGCAGGTACAAGAGGTAATACTTAAGGGAGACAGAGAGTGCAAGGGGGTGGAAATGCCGGTAAAACAAGACCCCAGTGTGCGACTTGCGGCAGGTATCATTTTGGAGTGTGTCGGAGACTGACAGGTGGATGCTACAACTGCGGCCAGGTGGGCCATATGGCTAGAGAGTGTCCAAAGAGAAAAGAGGGTAAAAGTGTGAGAAGTAATCTGACGCCAAGGAGTACACCTATTTTAGCTCCACCAGTAAGAACTGTACCACAACAGACAGTAAGTACAGGTGCAGCTAGGGGTCGTGGTGCAGGATCTAGTAGCAGAGGGTCAGGGGCAGTAGGTGGAGGACAAGCACGGGTATTTGCACTTTCTCAGCAAGACGCTCATGCATCAAATCCAGTGGTGACAGGTACCCATATTGTTTGCTCTCTTGAAGCACGAGTCTTATTTGATTCCGGCTCCACTCATTCCTACGTGTCGCATGCATTTGCCCGTAAATTCAACAAAAGCCTGTCTAGAATGAAAGAAACAGTACTGGTCTCTACTCCACTCATTCCGATGTGTCGCATGCATTTATATTCAATTTTATTTTATTTTTAATCAGTTTTCGTAGATTAGTGTTTTGAAAACTTGATATTCATTTTTCTTTTTCTAATCAGTTTCTGCCGATGAATGTTTCGAAAACTTTATATTCAATTTTATTTTTTTAATCAGTTTTCGTAGATTAGTGTTTCAAAAACTTGATATTCATTTTTCTTTTTTTAATCAGTTTTCGCAGATAAGTGTTTCGAAAACTTAATATTCATTTTTCTTTTTTTTAATCAGTTTTCATCGATTAGTGTTTCGAAAACTTGATATACATTTTTCTTTTTTAAATCTGTTTTCACCGATTAGTGTTTCGAAAACTTGATATACATTTTTCTTTTCTTAATCAGATTTCAACGATGAGTGTTTCGAAAACATGATATTCATTTTTCTTTTTTTAATAAGTTTTCGTAGATTAGTGTTTCGAAAACTTGATATTCATTTTTTAATCAATTTTTCGCAGATGAGTGTTTCGAAAACTTGATATTCTTTTTTCTTTTTTTAATTAGTGTTCGCCGATGAGTATTTCGAAAACTTGATATTAATTTTTCTTTTTTAATCTGTTTTCGCCGATGAGTGTTTCGAAAACTTTATATTCATTTTTTATTTTTTTTAATCAGTTTTCGTAGATTAGTGTTTCGAAAACTTGATATTCATTTTTCTTTTTTTAATCAGTTTTCACCAATTAGTGTTTCGAAAACTTGACATTCATTTTTCTTTTTCCAATCTTTTTTCGTCGATGAGTGTTTCAAAAACTTGATATTCATTTTTCTTTTTTAATTTGTTTTCGCCGATGATTGTTTCGAAAACTTTATATTCATTTTAAATTTTTTAATCAGTTTTTGTAGATTAGTGTTTCGAAAACTTGATATTCATTCTTCTTTTTTTAATCAGTCTTCTTCGATGAGTGTTTCGAAAACTTGATATTCATTTTTCTTTTTAATCAGTTTTCGCCGATGAGTATTTTGAAAACTTTATATTCATATTTATTTTTTTAATAAGTTTTCGTAGATTAGTGTTTTGAAAACTTGATATTCATTTTTCTTTTTTTAATCAGTTTTCGCCGATGAGTGTTTCGAAAACTTTAAATTCATTTTTATTTTTTTAATCAGTTTTCGTAGATTAGTGTTTCGAAAACTTGGTATTCATTTTTCTTTTTTTAATCAGTTTTTGCCGATATGTGTTTCGAAAACTTGATATTCATTTTTCTTTTTTTAATCAGTTTTCATCGATTAGTATTTCGAAAACTTTATATTCATTTTTCTTTTTTTAATCAGTTTTCGTAGATTAGTGTTTCGAAAACTTGATTTTAATTTTTCTTTTTTTAATCTGTTTTCGCCGATAAGTATTTCGAAAAGTTGATGTTCATTTTTATTTTTTTTCAATCAGTTTTCGTCGATTAGTGTTTTGAAAACTTGATATTCATTTTTCTTTTTTTAATCGGTTTTCTTAGATTAGTGTTTTAAAACTTTATATTCATTTTTTGTTTTTAATCAGTTTTCGCCAATTAGTCTTTTCAAAAACTTGATATTCATTTTTCTTTTTTTTAATCAGTTTTTGTCGATGACTGTTCTGAAAAGTTGATATTCATTTTTTTTTTCTTAATCAGTTTTCGCCGATTATTGTTTCGAAAACGTAATATTCATTTTTCTTTATTTAATTAGTTTTCACCGATGAGTGTTTCGAAAACTTGATTTTTATTTTTCTTTTTTTAAACATTTTTCGTCGATGAGTGTTTCGAAAACTTGATATGCATTTTTCTTTTTTTTTTAATAAGTTTTCATCGATGAGTGTTTCGAAAACTTGATATTCATTTTTCTTTTTTTAATCAGTTTTCAATGATTAGTGTTTCGAAAATTTGATATTCATTTTTCTTTTTTTAATCATTTTTCGTCGATGAGTGTTTCGAAAACTTGATATTTATTTTTCTTTTTTAATCAGTTTTCGCCTATTAGTGTTTCGAAAACTTTATATTCATTTTTATTTTTTTTAATCAGTTTTCGTAGATTAGTGTTTCTAAAACATGATATTCAATTTTTTAATCAGTTTTCGCAGATGAGTGTTTCGAAAACTTGATATTTATTTTTCTTTGTTTAGAAAGTTTTAGCTAATGACTGTTTCGAAAACTTGATATTCATTTTTCTTTTTTTAATCATTTTTTGTCCATGAGTGTTTCGAAAACTTGATATTCATTTTTCTTTTTTAATCAGTTTTCGTCGATGAGTGTGTCTAAAACTTTATATTCATTTTCATTTTTTAAATCAGTTTTCGTAGATTATTGTTTTGAAAACTTGATATTCATTTTTATTTTTTTAATCAGTTTTCGTCGATTAGTATTTTGAAAACTTTATATTCATTTTTATTTTTTTAATCAGTTTTCGTAGGTTAGTGTTTCGAAAACTTGATATTCATTTTTCTTTTTTTAATCAGTTTTCGTCGATAAGTGTTTCGAAAACTTGATATTTATTTTTCTTTTTTTTAATCAGTTTTCGTAGATTAGTGTTTCGAAAACTTGATTTTCATTTTTCTTTTTTTAATCTGTTTTCGCCAATGAGTGTTTTCAAAAACTTGATATTCATTTTTCTTTTTTTAATCAGTTTTCGCCGATGATTGTTCTGAAAATTGATATTCATTTTTCTTTTTCTTAATCAGTTTTCGCCGATTAGTGTTTCGAAAACGTGATATTTATTTTTCTTTATTTAATTAGTTTTCACCGATGAGTGTTTTGAAAACTTGATTTTCATTTTTTTAATCATTTTTCGTCGATGGGTGTTTCAAAAACTTGATATTCTTTTTTCTCTTTTTAGAAAGTATTCACTAATGAGTGTTTCGAAAACTTGATATTCTTTTTTCTTTTTTTTAATAAGTTTCCGTTGATGATTGTTTCAAAAACTTGATATTTATTTTTCTTTTTTTAATCAGTTTTCAATGATTAGTGTTTCGAAAACTTGATATTCATTTTTCTTTTTAAATCATTTTTCGGCGATAAGTGTTTCGAAAACTTGATATTCATTTTCCTTTTTTAATCAGTTTTCGCCGATGAGTGTTTCGAAAACTTTATATTCATTTTCATTTTTTTTAATCAGTTGTTGTCACGACCCCCTATCGGACGTCCGTGACCGGCACGGGAGGTAGGATTTCTCCTATCCCGTAAGCCTGTAATCCCTGATTTACATTTTTATATATGCATAACTACCCATTTCTAATACAAACAATATATTGTATAGCACGCAATCCACGACTCGCTCAACACCGCTTCAGTCTATATATATACACATAATCAATCACACGTACATATAATATACATATTGATCACGCGCCTCAAGGCAGGTGATCTATCCTATTCACATGCAGAATTTCCTGTGTACAGTCAAGCATATATATTCAATCACACACCTGCATATAATATACATTTTGATCACACGCCTCAATGCGTGTGACCTATCCTATTCACATGCGGAAGTCGTATTTTCACACAATTAAGTATTCAGTCACACATATATATATAAATTTACATATTGACCACACGCTCAGTGCGTGTGATCTATCCTATTCACATGCGGAAGTCACATTCATATATATATATATATATATATATATATATATATATATATCTAGACATGATATTCAACATATCATAACCTATGTTCCCAACAACAAGACCAATCTTTAATCCGTATGAAGCCGATAGTTCTAGAGTGTGACATATACATATATGCATATAGCATCTGTACAAAACAATGCTATACCAAAAGAATCATATACATATACATCCTGACAAAATACATATATCAATACTACCCGCGCGAACAATGCGTGCGGTCTCTAAGTCTGTCCGCCTACCTGAGATGAAGTGGAAGCGCTCCCGATGCCTATACCACCTGTGTCTGTAACATGTAACATTGGGGTGAGTCAAACAGACTCAGTGAGAGGCTTTCCCATCCCTGGTGTAATAGCGGGTACCACTACAACTGGGGAGAGGAGTCAATCACAAACACATACGCATATAACGGGTTTAAATTTCCATATATTAAATGGTCAGGCAATTAGCATATATCATATTCGCAATAAAGAATTTAAAGCATTGTTTTAGATACATTTAAATTCACACATACATCATATCATAGTTTAACATATAACTTCAAGTGGATGTCCATGCTCAGGTAACCGTAATCATAAACTGGCCCGAAGGCATATCTCCGTTAGGAGAGAATCTGGCCCGAAGGCAATATCTCACGTGAGCAATATGGGAACCTAGTTGATCATTCTAGGAACCCCTGGTCCCAAGACTTTACTTGGAACAATAGTCTGATCCCAAGACTTCACTTGGAGCATAGCCGTCGACTCATCTGACCTCGGTTTACCCAAGGCAATAGCCACAATGTGGTGTACTCATATACTTTGGATTTCTGAGAGTTGACTCAAGATGACAGACTCAATCTACCCGGGCCGTCCGTGATAGACTCGGTTCCCGCGTTGTGCAATAAATGACCCATATGGACCACTACTTGTTCATTTTACTTCGGGTTAGGCAATCTAGATTTCCAAGTGGTTTCTAATTCGGACTCTTGGTTCAAAACGAAGTCACCTATGTTTATTTTCTTTAAGGATTTACATACAAACCACACTTTTCAGGTAATGATCGATGAGGATTGTTTCTAGTACCACAAGACCCTCACAAATAAAATTGACTCGATCCTATCCCTGATATCATCTAGATCCCGAGGACCTTATTTCCATATAAGGCTCCATGAGCCACCATTGCTTTCACAATTCACATATACACATATAGCAAGTTTTCACATATACTGTAATTTAGGAACAACAATAGCATGTTATCTAACATGTAAATCCTACAAATAGGCAAGAAGGCAAACCATATATCCATATCCGCAATCAACCCTATAGGACAGGGATAGGAAAGCCCTTCACCTAGTTGGCCCCTCGTATCGGCTCTCAGTGTGCCCGAAGGTCCGCTCCCTGTATGGTGCCCTATACATATATATTTGAGAGATTCATAAGCTTGAAAATGCCACCACTATCGTGTACATGCAACGCTAGTGTTCATCTTCTCTCTAATTAATTTCATAGACTAGTTGTTGGCTTGGAAATGCCCTCAACTAGTTTTAGGACACCTAGCATGTTTCTATTCGTGTCCAACCCCTTCTTAATCACACTATTCGGAAGCCTTGAGTTGGGAATGCAAGGTTACCCAATTTCACCTCTATGTGTCCATATGAAATTCCCATTACCCAGGTCTTGAATTTATGGCTCAAGAGAGTCGTAAATTCTAGTTGCCTAAAATTTCCATTTATCCAACTAACCTTGAACACTACACATGAATACACATACCCGAATACGCATAAAATTAGAAAATTGTCTCTTTTTCCCCGAACGGGATTCGGGGTGAGACGGGAATTACTCGGGTTTAATCCCTCGTACATTCCAATAATTTTTTAACAATTATATAATTATCATTCAACCTTTCAATGCACCCTAAATCATTCCACAACACCCTTAAACCTTAACAACCACGTTTTCCTACACTCTTTCCAACCCGGATAAATTCCATCAATTTGGTTCCGGTTCCTAAGCTTCCAACTCACTTCCTAACATGCAAATACTTCAATTTAGGACCCAGAATACTCAGATTGAATCAATTGGGGTCTTTCCAAAAATCTCTAAAATTGATAAAATTGGGGTTTGAGAGTTTCGGGGCTTCTCACCTCGATTCAACCGGTTAGAAGGACGATATGGAGTAGAGGAGACTCCCAGCTACCTTCCCCGATGAAGAAACGACGTTTTCCGACGAGAAAGCCCTCTCCCTCTTGTTTCTCTCTCTAGCCTGAACTCTCTCTCTCTCCAGCCAAACAACGGCCACCATGACGGCGTTTTCCGGCCTCTCTCGCACGTCCGGCCACCATGCGTGCTCAGCCCGCGTCTTCCCCGTCCATGCGTTTTCCGTTCACGAGCCTCCACCCTCTCTCGCGTTTCTCCCGTCGTCCTTCCCTCTCTCACGAATCTATCCCTTTTCTTTTTTTTTTGTCTCTCGTGCACGAGCTTCTCTGCTTCTTTTCTCTATTCTTTTTTTTTTCTTCTTTTATATAATATATATACATATATAATAATTTAATATATATACATATCACTTAAAAAAAACAAAAAAGAAATCTGATTTAATAATAAAAAAAATATATAAGTATTAGGATTTTACAAAAATTTATATTTACCACATAATAAGTGATAAGCTAGTGTGTATTTTTATCTCACTTTCCACTTTTAAATTAATTAATTTAATTTAATTAATGGTGCAAATTAGAATATTCTCGGGTATCACAGTTTTCGTAGATTAGTGTTTGGAAAATTTGATATTCATTTTTCTTTTTTTAATCAATTTTTGTCAATGAGTGTTTCGAAAAATTTATATTCATTTTTATTTTTTTAATCAATTTTCGTAGATTAGTGTTTCGAAAACTTTATATTCATTTTAGTTTTTTAATCAGTTTTCGCCGATAAGTGTTTCGAAAACTTTATATTCGTTTTTCTTTTTTTTTAATCAGTTTTCGTCGATTAATGTTTCGAAAACTTGATATTCATTTTTCTTTTTTTAATCATTTTTCGTCGATAAGTGTTTCGAAAACTTGATATTCATTTTCCTTTTTAATCAGTTTTCGCTGATGAGTGTTTAGAAAACTTTCTATTCATTTTTATTTTTTTTAATCAGTTTTCGTAGATTAGTGTTTCGAAAATTTGATATTAATTTTTCTTTTTTTAATTAGTCTTCGCCGATGAGTGTTTCGAAAACTTGATATTCATTTTTTTTCTTCATCAGTTTTCAACGATGAGTGTTACGAAAACGTGATATTCATTTTTCTTCATTTAATTAGTTTTCACCAATGAGTGTTTCGAAAACTTGATATTCTTTTTTCTTTTTTTAATCATTTTTCGTCGATGAGTATATAGAAAACTTGATATTCATTTTTCTTTTTTAATCATTTTTCGCCTATTAGTGTTTCGAAAACATTATATTCTTTTTTCTTTTTTTTAATCAGTTTTCATAGATTAGTGTTTTGAAAACTTGATATTCATTTTTTTTAATCAGTTTTCGCAGATGAGTGTTTCGAAAACTTGATATTCATTTTTCTTTTTTTAGTAAGTTTTAGCTAATGAGTGTTTCAAAAACTTGATATTCATTTTTCTTTTTATAATTATTTTTCGTCGATGAGTGTTTTGACAACTTTATATTCTTTTTTATTTTTTTAATCTGTTTTTGTAGATTAGTATTTTGAAAGCTTGATATTCATTTTTCTTTTTTAATCAGTTTTCGCCGATAACTGTTTCGAAAACTTTATATTCATTTTAATTTTTTTTAATCATTTTTCGTAGATTAGTGTTTCGCAAACTTGATATTCATTTTTCTTTTTTAATCAGTTTTCGCCGATGAGTGTTTAGAAAACTTTATATTCATTTTTATTTTTTTTAATCAGTTTTCGTAGATTAGTGTTTAGAAAACTTGATATTCATTTTTTTAATCAGTTTTCAGAGATGAGTGTTTCGAAAACTTGATATTCATTTTTCTTTTTTTTAATCAGTTTTCGCCGATAAGTGTTTTGAAAACTTTATGTTCATTTTTATTTTTTTTAATCAATTTGCGTGGATTAGTATTTCGAAAACTTGATATTCATTTTTTTTAGTTAGTTTTCGTCGATAATTGTTTCGAAAACTTGATATTCATTTTTCTTTTTTTTTAATCAGTTTTCGTCGATTAGTGTTTCGAAAACTTTATATTCTTTTTTCTTTTTTTTAATCAGTTTTCGTAGATTTGTGTTTTGAAAACTTGATATTCATTTTTCTTTAATCAGTTTTCGCTGATGAGTGTTTCGAAAACTTGATATTTATTTTTCTTTTTTTAGTATGTTTTAGCTAATGAGTGTTTCGAAAACTTGATATTCATTTTTCTTTTTTTAGTCATTTTTTGTTGATGAGTGTTACGAAAACTTTATATTCATATTTCTTTTTTAATCAGTTTTCGCCGATGAGTCTTTCGAAAACTTTATATTCATTTTTATTTTTTTTAATCAGTTTTCGTAGATTAGTCTTTCGAAAACCTGATATTGATTTTTCTTTTTTTAATCAGTTTTCGCCGATGAGTGTTTCAAAAACTTTATATTCATTTTTATTTTTTTTAATCAGTTTTCGTAGATTAGTGTTTTAAAAAGTTGATATTCATTTTTCCTTTTTTAATCAGTTTTCACCGAAAAGAGTTTCGATAACATCATATTAATTTTTTTTAATCATTTTTCGTCGATTAGTGTTTCAAAAACTTGATATTCATTTTTCTTTTTTAAACAGTTTTCGCCGATGAGTGTTTCGAAAACTTTATATTCATTTTTATTTTTTTAATCAGTTTTCGTAAATTAGTGATTTGAAAACTTGATATTCATTTTTCTTTTTTAATCAGTTTTCATCGATGAGAATTTCGAAAAACTTTATATTCATTTTTGTTTTTTTTAATCAGTTTTCGTAGATTAGTGTTTCGAAAACTTGATATTCATTTTTCTTTTTTTAATCAGTTTTCGCCGATGAGTGTTTCGAAAAGTTGATATTCATTTTTCTTTATTTAAATCAGTTTTTAACGATTAGTGTTTCGAAAACGTGATATTCTTTTTTCTTCATTTAATTTGTTACGACCCCCTATCGGGCGTCCGTGACCGGCACGGGAGGTAGGATTTCTCCTATCCCGTAAGCCTCAAATCCCTGATTGACATTTTTATATATGTATAACTACCCATTTCTAATACAAACAATATATAGTATATATGGCCATCCCTATCCGGTGACCTAAGTAGCACGCAATCCACGGCTCGCTCAACGCCGCTTCAGTCTATACATATACACATAATCAATCACACGTACATATAATATACATATTGATCACGCGCTTCAGGGCGGGTGATCTATCCTATTCACATACAGAATTCCTGTGTACAGTCAAGTATATATATTCAATCACACACCTGCATATAATTTACATATTGATCACGCGCCTCAATGCGTGTGACCTTCCTATTCACATGCGGAAGCCGTATTTTCATACAATCAAGTATTCAGTCACACATACATATAAATTTACATATTGATCACACGCTCAGTGCGTGTGATCTATCCTATTCACATGCAGAAGTCATGTTCATATATATATATACACATGATATCACTACAAAAAAATAGGGTTTTAATCACGGTCATCTAACCACGGTTGTGTCCAACCATGGTTAGATACAATTGGGGCTTTTTGTTAGCCACGGTTGTATGTTAACCGTGGCTACAAGAAAAAAAATTGGCGGTAGAGTTCTTTTTATTAGGCGCCTTTTTTTTTTCTTCCCAAAAACCAATAGTCTTCCTTTCATTCTTTCCACACGCACGAGTGACGTCCCATTCTCACATTCGAACACAAATCGACGCCCTAAACCATTCATTCAGAGAGCACAACGGCAGCGGCGAGCGTCGTTGAGGACGACGGCGAGTGGCGTTGAGGACGACGGCGACCGGCGTTGACATCCCGCAGCACGATTTGCTTCTCCGTTCTATCTCCACCGAAAGACGAGCGATTTCTGGGTTTGCTTGGCTTCTTTCGTTTGTCAGAACACTTCGAATACAGTAAGTTTTTCCATCTTTGTCCATTTTCTCTACTGTAATAATATCCATCCAAAGCCCTCTTCTTCTTCTTCTGAAATACAAGGTGTGCGTGTGCTTGTTCCTCCAAGGGATAGTGTCTTATGGGTTAATATTGGATCTTGCAATGTTGAAGCTGTATGCTTGCGCTGTGTGTCAAAATTTTCAAGTTTCTGTACTAATTTGGTGGTTTTAGGAGGAAAAAGAAATGCCTCTGAGATCAGCGAGTTGATGTGATTGAGTGTGTCTTAAACCTAAATTTGCGTCCACGGTAATTATTGAGTCCGTCTTGGTTCGAACTGATATGATATATATGGGGCAGGAAAGATTAACCATAGTTTGCAATCTACAAAAGGAACGTTTAAACTTCACATAAAGATCATTTAGCCATCTTTCAACCTTGGTAGTACGTAAAGAAAATTTTTTAAAGGACTTAATAATGGGATGGTGATTTGTGGAAAAAAGAAATCTACATGAAGATTTACATTCTTAATATAAAAGTTTCATTCATCCATGTTAGAATCTAGAAACACAGGACAAATTTGAATAATCCATAGAGCATTATCTGGCATGGTGAAACACAGGACAAATGTGAAGATTGTTTTAGGTCAATGTGAACATGAGAGTAGCTCACAAGATTGATTCTAAAAGAAGTATCAAAATTTGATGTGCCATGTAAATGTGTTGCAGCGGTTGTAGCTTAAGTGGGAAAGAGACTCATGAACGGTGCCACCTATTTAAAAATAAGGCACAGCAAGAAAATTTGTTGGTGCGCATATTACTGTGACACTCTTACTTATTTCATTTATCACATTGTTTTATCAAGTGTCAAGAAGATCTCTAATTTTGGATATACAATATCTTTAAATCTTTGTGCAATCCCACCATTGAAGGCTGCAGCTGCATGTGGTTTATAAGGTCCTACTCCTACACTTGGGAAGTGGTGATTGGATAGCCAAATTAAAGTGTGGAAATGGCAGAGAGTGAATGAATAAGTCAAGATCTTGGGATGGGAGTGGGATTACATAGCAGAAGTGATGGAGTAGTGCAGAAAATTCTGGTGGAGTTGTAGAAGAAAATAATTGTGATAAGTATAGTTGTATTGGTGGATCAAGTTTTGAGGGAGTTAGATATGGTTGAAATTTTGGGGAGAAGGAACAGGTGGAAAGCAATGGTGTGTGCCACCACTAATCTGAAATGAGGAACATTTAACACGTTGATTAGGATGATGTAAGCAGTAGGGGGTTGAACACTTGAAGTTGAACCAGACATTAGTGCTTGTCTACATTCACTCTTCAACTTGTCGTTTCACTCTTCTGTTATCCATTTTGTCTTGTCCTTTAATTTGGCTTCTTAATTTGGTCCACCCACAACCGCATACATGATGCATAATGCATTATGAATCATTATTAGTACCTCTGTGGTTGGAGTGGGGATGGCTAAATCTTCTCATTAATTCATAAAAAAGTACAATGGCTGCAGGTTTAGGATTTTTTATTGGTTAAGGAAGTTTGGTATTTATTTCAGTCTTGAATTGGACAAAAGTTCAGTAGTACCGTATTATGGAACTTCAGTGTATATCCTTCTAATTATGTAATGTCATTTGTTAATATTAATAAAAATTCATAGTAATTAGAACCCACCTTAAATAGATTAGGAACCAACTCATTGAAAGGATGTACTGAACTTCAGTACCACCGTACTGAACATCTGAAATGACTGATTTTTTTTATAACTTTTTTAGGAAATTTGGTATTTATTTCAGTTTGAAATGACAAATTGATTTTTTTAGGAAAATTTAGGTGGAATTTGTATATTTTTATCATGCTTTTTTAATTAAAAATTAATATATATATATATATATATATATATATATATATATATATATATATATATATATATATATATATATATATATATATATATATATATATAGAGTTATGAAGGATTTGCGTGGTGTAGAATGTGGTGCTAAGTTGTCTAACTCGTTTCCTTTTCTGTGAAGATTGATAAATTGCATTCTACTTTTCAACAACGGCAAAAGACCCCTTCTGATGCTGCGGAGCAGAGCGTGAATCTCTCAAAGGAGCTTCTTCCTAGTTGCCAAAGTATGGCAGGTAGATTCATTGAAAAAAATAATAATAATGTTGGCATTCTTTTAACCTGCTATATACATCATTCTCATGCATCTGCTTGCTTTCATTTTGGAATTATCAGACAGACACTGACTCTATTTAGTACTTCTGAATATAAACTATATTATGTTTGTTTAGGCAAATCTAATTGACTGAATGTTTCATGAGCAAAAGGATTGTGAATATATATAGGATCATATAGGCTAATAGACTAGGCTAACTTTTTAAGTCCAGTTCCCATTTGAGAGGACTAACTCAACAAGTTATTAAAAATATAGCTACAAACTTTTCAGTACATCTGAACTAATAAATAAAAATTAGTTTCAAAAGAAAAAATTAATTATAATATTAATCCCCTAGGCCTCACTGGCCTATATATTCCATCTAAATTGGAGCTAGAGTACTCCATGCCACCACATAAACTATACTTTCACATTCTTTGTAATTTTAGCTTTCGGCTACTTTCATCCATTTCTTTTCAGCTCACCAATAATTAATTCTGTAATTGTTTTAATTACTCCTCTTCCTTTTTTTCATAACCATATATATCATCCATGATTCTTAATTAATTAATTTCTGTTATATGATTTTTTAAGTGGTTCTTTTTTCTTTGAAATCCTTTACACAGTGAGATAACTTGGCCTCAAATCTACTATATTATATTAGTAAATATATGAGAGACTAATTTACCATTACTAATAATGCATTGAATAACTATTATATACATAAATAATCTTTCCTTCAAAGTGCTTGAGCTTGTTCTAATATGAATCCACAGGAAATTGGTTCTATATCCAAGTGGAAACAAGAGTAAGAATGTGAATGACCATATTTCTTTATACTTGGTGTTGCAAGAAACGAGTTCGTTTCCTTTTTGTTGGGAAACACTACAAGAAAAATGCAAATTAGAGACGGATCAACATCCGTGGCTATTTCGTGTCAATCCCGTGGCTGTTCCGTCTCTAAAATTTTTTTAAAAAAATATAATTTTTATTTATTAGAGACAGAATTTAGAGATGAATTTATTCCATCTCTAACTTATTCTTCTCTATTTCATCTCTTTTTTTTTGGGCCTGATCTCTATTCCATCTCTAATCCATCCCAAAAATAAAAAAAAAACCCTAATTCTAATTTGATTCTTCTCCCCATCAAAAAAAAAAAATTGATTCTTCTCAGACTTATCTCCTCGTCACTCTCATCAGTCGTCTCTTCGTCACTCTCTTCCTTCGCGGTAGCGACAGCGGCTTCATCCCTTAGCTTCCGACAACCACCGCCATCGCTACAGTTACTCGGTGGTACTCTGCTTTGCTTATCTTCCTCCTCGGCACTCCTCCACCTCTGCTCTGTTCTCTCTGCTTTGTTTCCTATTCTCGGAGGTGAGTTGTGTTCCTCTTCTCCATAGTTGGATTTGGTTTGTTTAGGGCTTTTAGGTTCAGTGTCAAGTGTCAACCATGGTTAATGTACAGTGGAATTTTTCTTGATTATTCATCTCCTCTAACTTGTTGAGACTTAAGCAATCATACTTCATCAACTGATTCCAGAGGATGCAAGACAGAGCAGGAAAAAAGGCATACACAACTCACTATGATTTCCAAATAAAAAAAAATTCTAGACTATTCAATTTATAAAATGGCAAATAAAGGTCAGGTAATACATACTCGTTGTTTGTCAGCAACTCTCCTTTCTTATTGTCTTCTCTTTCCACTGAACCTAAAAACACCCTGTGCAGGTTAAGACTTAAGATAATTGAAACTTCAATTTAAAATTGCTACGTCATCTGTGCAAAAAAAATGATGACGTCTATATATAGACATTTAATTTAAAATGATTGACCTGGTCATTTTTCCTCTCCCTTCATGTTGGAATAATGTAACAGTTTAATCTATTCTGTTCTTTCATAGCATATTCATTTAGGTTGCAAAATGCAAATTCAATTGTTAATATACACTAAAACATTAGAAAACAAACTTTATTCAAGTTCGTATGTAGGTGAACAGGTTGCTTTATGGTTTAGAAAACAAACAATAAAACAAATAAATGAACATATTCATGTATTTTTGTTCCTCATTATTTACAGTAAAATAGGAACCAAGATATCCTTGTCCTTGATATATTAACATGTTCAGCGTTCAAAGTATAGTTCCAATTTTTACATTATTTCCAACTTGCCTAAACTGATCTACATCTCATGATTATTATCTTCTTAGTAGAGAAAAAAAAATCTCCAAATGGTGATGAAAAACAAAAAAGGGCCACCTGCAAACCATCTCAGTGGGAGCTGGGGTAGCAATTCTTGAGATTATTTCAGGATTTAAAATAAAAAAAACCAAGGTGTAGAAGTTCACTAATAAAGATACTGGATACCAAGAAGACTATAGTTGATGAAGTTGTAAATAAAATTAGTCATGGAACTTCACTAATCAGTTTTAAGTTTTTGACATAAGGTAGTCATTGATGTGGTTTTAGAGTCTCTATGACTAAATAGTTAGAAATTTATTTAGTTACTTTACTACTTAAAATGGTATGTAATATTACTCCTAAAAACTTAAACTTTTGTTTAGTTGACTTTTGTGGTTACCACATTGACACTGAAGATTTAAAGGGCTCAAATTTCATTACAGTCACAGTAACACAACAAACATGATTATCGATTCCTAATTCTTATGTTTTATTATATTGACAGTTATAGGTTCCATCTCCTAGTAATTTCATTATTCTTAGGTATTGATGAAATTATTGGACCCCCCATTTTTTAAGGATCTTCTTGCTACCAACATCAAGAAACACGTTTCCAAGTAAAATAGAATTACTCATTTTGGGGAAAAGAGTCGTTAACCAGATCTGGACTCCACACTCTGCTCACCTACCTCACACTTCTGCTCCATCTGCATCTGCTCGCACTATCAGGTATATATTATATATATATGTGCTTAATTTTATTTGTGCTATTAGTATATATCATACTATCACCTGTAATTTGTTTAGTTTTCCTTTTAGTTTTTTGGAGTACTGGATTGTTTTCTAGCTGTTCTGGATTGTTTGCTGAGAAAGTTGTTCAGATTCTTGTGTAGGAGGAGTTCTCTATCTCTTATGATATATATCTGAGTGCTTTTTCTGTTTTATGGTTAACTTATTTTGAAATTCAGGAAATCTTTTAGAAGTTTGAGATTAAAATGTCTGTTTAATAATCTATATCACCCATGTCAAGTTCAATAACTAATATGAGATGAGTGTGAAGGTGTGATGACTGATGAGTCCTGCTATTCCTATTCCTATTCCTCTATGTGTACATAGCATGAGGATCCTTCATAGCTGGAAATAAAAGAAATTGGGGTAATGCCTAGCTAGCTTGCAATCTCTACTCTTTGCCTTTGTATGGAAATTATATATAAGAATAGGTCAAATGAGTTAAGTTTGAAATTACATTTTTATCTTTGTCCATCTCATCATGAGTTGGAGTAAAAAATCCTGCATGGAGTAGTAACATTTGACATGGCCTAACTTGGTTAAAATATGGATGGAAAAATTAACAATTGTCCTTATGTGCAAATATTGAAAAGTTCAAGAAGGCTTCATGTAACATTCAAGAAGTCATCATCCATTACTATTATTATTGTTAGTAAGTTTTTCATTCATGTTATTAATTAAAAGACTAAATTGATTGAAAATTGATGTTTCATAGATTAAAATGACACGTTATATCTTTCAAACATCAAACTGATAAATTTTATATCTTATATATACCAAATCATTAATTTAACAAAAAAGTTTACTTTTTATCAAGAAAAAAAAAAGTTTACTTGTTTTGATTAATTTAATTTTTCAAATATTTTATTTTATTGGAATTTTCCTTTTTTTTTTGGTCTGTTTCATAGATTAAAATGACACCTGTAATTTTTCAAATAATTACTATTTTACTTTTCAACGGAATTTTGTATTCTGATAATTTTTTGAATGTAATGTGTATGTTTTCCATGTTTCATCCTCGTGTCAAAGACAAGTCTGGCTTGATAAAAGTGGGAAGCGATTGGTACATACAGTGGCCAATTTAAGAGGTAGAAAAACTACGTGACAAACAAATTAGTATTATTGGAGAGGAACTCGCGAGTAAATCAAGTCTTCAAGTTTCAGGAATCACTGCTTCACAGGTAAGCCAAAAGGGTATTTCTTTTTTTATGCAAAATTTTTATAAGTGTAACATTATAATGCTTAATTTGATCTCTATATATAGGCTGATGTGGAGGTATTATTTGAGCTAGCTACCTGATCTAGAAAGTGGTGAGTAGATAGATCCAATAGGGAATTAGTGTGTAGTGAAGAATATGCATCAGAGAGGGCATAATAGGGCCATTTGATCTTGAAACTGTGAAGAATATACACTTGTAGAATTGTGGGCTTCATTCACATTCAAGTTTTATCCAAGAATTATAAACTCTAGTGCTTCACAGTTTAAACTCTAGTGATATCATTATAATAGGCTTCTTTTCTTTTATTTTCTCTTTTGCTTTTTGCAAAATAACGTTGGTAGTAAAATAAGAGTTCTTGACTTCTAGTTCAAGGCTTCTTCTTTTTTTTGATAAGAAGGCTTCTTTTCTTTTTCTACCTAAATGTTTTTGCAACTCTTATTTTGCATATACATATGTCTAGTGGTCAATCAAGCCGAGGCGGTGGTAGAGGACGCATAGTTCGAGGTGGGGGTCGATCAAGGGTTCGAATCACTATTGACCCTTCCCCACCTGTGGCAATGCCCCCTCCACCTTCTGACCCTTCCCCACCTTCATCCGTGCATTCTACTATCCAGCCTGACACTCAGCCTCCACATGAAGCTCCTACAGGGTCATCTAGTGGGGCAAATCCTTTCAGTAGACCTTGTGGCAAAGATCCAGCGGATGGAAAAACATGGATTTATCCTGATAAAGATTCGTAAGTATTAATTTATATATAATTATTTTTATCACTTGTGGGGATATATATATAAACTATTGATAAGATGTCAATATCTAGCTAACCTATCCAAAGAACCCGTGATATTGTTTCTTTTCTATTGCAAGATTCATGAATCTAAAGCTTGTTGCGTAATCTGACCAGCTGTAATAATATCAAGTATCTAGTACTTGTTATAATATAATTCTTGCAAGATTTCTCTTTATGTTGGCATTAATTAGATTTCTATTTGTGTACTTTTTATTAACCACTTATGGAAACTTGCAGCTTTGACCCGGTAATCGACGTCGTTAGAGAGATCACATCAGTGATTCATGGAAAATTTGACAGACCATGCTATAATGGGGCGACTATACCCCCTGAAATCCTAAACATGTGGTTTGTAGAATGGGCGGTTTGTTTCACTTCTTTGTACTTAAGTTTGCTTAATTTTTTATATATATAAGAGTTTACTTATTTTAATTTCTTAATTTATACAGAAAAGTTACAAATGGCTACCAGAATATGAAAAACAAATAAAGAAAAACTGGGAGAAAAAGGCTAAAGATCGACTTCGTGGGTTAATGTGCAAAGTACGTGCTGAGAAAAAGCGACCTTTGTGGATTCCTGAGAACGTGTATGAACAATTATTGGCTGAATGGGGTACAGACTCTTACAAAAGAAAGCAAGAAAAGGCAAAGCAAAATCGAGAATCTGCGAAGGGCGGGACATTACATAGTTGTGGCTCTATTCCCGCATCAGAGCATAAAAGGAGGCTGGTATAAAACTTTCTTTTTCTAACGAATACATGGTTATTTAATTTTTATCATTTTTTATCAATAATTGATTATTAAGTACCAATAACAGAAGAAGGAATTAGGAAAGTAGCCAACATTCTTCGAACTATTTGAGCGCACTCACAAAAGAAAGGATAACGGTGAGTTTGTTGATCAGAGGGCAGCCGATGCTTATGTAAGTATAAGCTCTTACTTTTATGTTACTCTACTGTAAATAATATAGATATAAAATAAAATAAGAATTGCATTCACAATTAATATAATAAACTGAATTTACTTCAATACAAATAATCTTGCATTGTTGTATATAGACTAATAGTAGTTGAAGAGAGGTTATTTAGATAATAATCTTGCACTGTTGTATATAGACTAATAGTAGCATTTATGCTTGTGAATGTTTTTCATTTTGAAGAATTTCAAGCATGTCTGCATGTGTCTATATCATTTATCATCACTCATCACTTATTAGTATATATTATTTCTAAATATTGCATTTTTGGCTCATAATGAATCATATCCACGGGGAAGCTGCCCACGTGGGGTATTAGAAAGCATTCGTGTTGATAAATTTGATAGACAATCCAAAAGAATTTGTTAATTTTTTGTTGTGGGCTGTTCAATGGTTCCAACAAACTTTGAATAATATTAAGTGAGGGGGGTTTTAGTTTAATTATTTGTGTGAAGGAAGAACTTACATATTGAAAGTTGAAGGGTTGTATATTGGATATGCTTCAAACTGTTATTGCTCTAATCTATGATTGTGTTATGCTTTTTAACTTTGTTGAAAATTAAGTCACTAAGAAACTATTTTTCTATATTATTTGCAGGATGAATATAATAAGCTTAAGTCACTTAGATCTTCTCAAGCATCGGCCAATGGTATTAATGAGATTTCTAAAGATGAAGAAAATGCCATATGGTTAGAAGTGGTAGGTGGAAAGAATAGAAAAGGACATGTTTTTGGAGTAGGCTCAGAGGCGCTTGAAGTTGGTAGCTCATCAGTTGAGATGTCTAGTGCGACTGAGACATGGCTTCATCCTCAATTCCAAGCTGAGATAGAAAGATGCTTAGCTAAGCAAGCTGAAGAAAATCAAGCTATAACTGATGTTTTGAAACAAAAAGTTGAGGAGCAGTCTCAAATCATAACGTCTTATAAGGATAAATTTGCTGAGCATGAGCGGTTGATTGGTGAATTATTTTATCAATTACAAGTTAGCTGTGCTGCAGGAACCAAATCAAAAGAAGATTAGGAATAGTTATCTTATGAGATTAATGAGCTTTCTAAAAATTTTTGAAGTTGTCAAATTAGTAGCTTCTTGACTACTATATATATTTGCAAACTTGTGGTATTGTTGAAACTTTTTATGAGTATTTTGTATGACTTATATGAATCTTGTGACTTTTTTTATATTGAAATTGTGCTTTCTAATGTATTACAATCCATAATATATAAAAATTGTAATTATATCTAAAAATTGGACCATTTGGTATAGGAAAGAATAAATCCATTTTGTAGAATTTAGAGACGGATGACCTAAAAATCGTCTCCAATGCGTCTCTAAAATATACTAAAAATTGCCTTTTTAGAGATGGATTAGAGACGGATGAACAAAAAATTGTTTTAATATTCTGTCTCCAATTAGAGACGGAATATTCTGTCTCTAATTAGAGACGGATTAGAGATGGCCAGAAAAGTAATTCGTCTCTAATCCGTCCCTGATAATGTCACTATGGATTAGGCTTAGAGACGGAATGATTCAAAATGGAGACAGAATTTTCCGTGGCTAATCTAAAAAATAATCCGTCTCCAATCCGTCTCTGTTGATTAGCCACGCATTTTTTTGCCACGAACATGCATCCGTCTCTAATTCCGAGTCTAACAAAATTAGAGACGGAATTTGCTTGTATTAGAGACGGATTTGTCCGTCTCTAATTAATGTTTTTCTTGTAGTGAAATCTATGTCAAAATTCGGTTTTTTCTGCTTGATCAGAACAAGGACAACTATTTGGTAGTGGAAGGTATTACTATTTCTTTTACTTTCTCTCCCTTTCTTTCTTTCTTTCTTTTACAATATTGCATGGTAGATAGAATGTGTTACAAATTCTTCACTTCAAAACAATGTTTTCATGTTGGACACTGCATTTGAGGAAAAAACTTATGTCCATTTCCTTATGTCCATTTCCTCCATTTCCACCAATCATATATTGTATTTACACTCTCTTTCTTCTATGATTGGTCATATAAAAGGTGGTCTTCTATATTCTCTCTCTACTGTGATTGGTCATTTAAACACTTTTTGCCACGTGTCATAATTATATTGGGGAAATGGAGGAAATGGACATAAGGAAATGGACATAAGTTTTCTCCTGCATTTGATTGATAGATGGCTTGGGAATGGAGAGGAAATTTTACAAAAGGAAGGTTGAATGGGGATATGATGAACTTATTCCCCTCAAGACCTTCAGTGATGTCTCTAATGGATATCTTATATGATTCATTTAATAATGTTTATTTTAAACTTTAAATATTCAGATATTTTTATTCTTTTAATCTAATGGCTTAAGAATGAAGTATATTATATTCTTGTTTACTGGTTCTCTTAGCATGCTTCTTTTCTGGTTATATTATTTTAATATGTTTTGGGTTTTAGAGCCTTTGGTTTGCTGATTTTTCTAAATGTTTCACGGATTTCTTGATTTCGAAGCTGCTTTTGATTTTGAGCACCTTGTGTCTGGTATTAATTAGATAGACAGAGTCAAAAATCAAAATGGCTTCTCTTCCTTCCATTTTGAAACAGAAATGCATTCAAATATAGAAACAGAGTCTGGTATTAATTAGATGAGGTTTTGATATATTTGATAGATACAAGGTAATATATATTGAGAGGAAATAAGCATTTTTTATGAGAAGGGAACAAGTTCCCTGGTACGACATATAGAGAGGTTGAAGAGATGAAAGTAGAATAATATATTTATGTTTTTTATTTTAAATTTTATAATATTTAAATTTTGAGTTTACATTAAATAAAAATAAAACATTTTGCACCTCACTCTCTCTTTAAAAAAATGATCTATTCTCTTCAAACGCACAAAATTGCTTCACTAGTTCGCCTTTTGTTTGTATTGTACTACACTATACTCACCTCTCTGCATCTCATTTTTATTTTTTCTTAATCATAATCATGTACTGTGTGATTCTGCGAAACTATTATTAATATTATTTAGATATAGTTAGCAATTTAGCATTTATTTTATTTTAAGAATTACATTTGATATATATATATATATATATATATATATATATATATATATATATATATATATATTTTAAATTTAATGTTATACAATTTTTTAAATTTACTTTTTGGTAATAAATAATATTTTATACAGTGTATATTTATTCCAAAATTTAATTGCTTCAATTATTACTTTAAAAAAGTGTTTTTAACTATTAAACCTACGTATATCTGTATGTTCTCTGTGAATCTGAATTTTTTTTTGTGTTTGTGTTTGAAGATTGGTAGTGTTGACTTGTGTATTCATCATTGTCTACTACTGGAAATTTTACACTGTTCATGAAAGATTAGACATCTCATGCTCATTGATTCACTTTTGTAATTACTTTGTGTCTTTTCAGCTGTTGGTTCAATTCTTTTGATTCATGTGTAATTATTAATTATCTGACTATAGTTTCTAGTTAAATCATCTTCTTCCTTCTCTGTTATATATTCTCAACTCCTTGTTAAAAACGTATTTTTCGTAGGTTCAATTGGGGCTTGACTAATTGCAAGGTTTCTAAAGTTGTGCTTTCATTTCCAACTACATCAATATAGTCGAAACTTGAAAGTAAGTATGATAAAAGTAAATATTTTATTATTAAACTCTTTGATTGAAATATGATCATATTTTCCGGCATTGCTATTTTGCTACATTTAGTTCTAAGTTGAACTTTAGCTCAAAAAAAATTTGTTGACATGTTTTAATTCTAATATAGTTCTATTGTTGTGTTCACTTTGCAAAAATTATGCATTTTTATTAAACTTTCAATTTTATGCCTTGGAGGATGGCAGAACTTGATTGTATACCACTAAAAAAATTGCTTATATATACCTGTGTTGTTGTATCAAGCATTTTTTTAATTTATATTGTTCTTTATCTATTTTTCCTTCAAATTTAAGTGTTATACAAGGTTAGGTTATGGATAGAAGTTGGATTAGTAGGCCGCGTTATTCACCAGATTATGTTGCTGGTGTAGAAGGTTTTCTCGATTTTGCATTTTCTAGGCCTTATGTGGAAGGGATTGTGAAATGCCCATGTCTCTCATGTGGCTTTAAAAAGTGGTTTACGAGGGACGTTATGTTTGATCACTTGATATGCAATGGGTTCCCATTGGGGTACACTACTTGGATTAGGCATGGTGAACGGGTAGAGGAAGATGCTCATACTACTCCTTTGGTACAAGTGGAGCAAGTAGGTGGGGAAATGCAAGATTTATTACACGATGCCTTTGGGGTCTTTAGAGAAAGAAATATTGATGAACCAGGGTCAACCCACCATCCAAATAGTGAGGTACACATTGGTTCCACTAGTGGAACAAATGAGGAAAATTGCAAATTCAATGACTTGATGAATGATGAAAATCAAGAATTGTATGAAGGTTGTACGAAGTATTCAAAGCTTTCCTTTTTGGTTAAGCTTTATCACATTAAATGCTTATGTCGAGTGAGTGATAAAGCTATTGACATGATTTTGGAATTGTTGAGGGATGCATTTGAAAATGCAAGGCTTCCGAAATCATTTTATGATGCCAAAAAGACCATAAACAAGTTGAGTCTTAATTATCAAACTATCCATGCTTGTCCAAACGATTGTATGCTATATTGGGGGGATGATGCTGAACATGACAAATGTAAAACATGTAATACTTCTAGGTGGAAAACAAATTCAAGGGTGTATAGTAACAATGGACGTGGTGGAAATAAAAAACGAAAAAAGAGATCTGCAAAGGTGTTACGCTATTTTCCACTTACTCCAAGATTGCAAAGATTGTATATGTCCACTAAAATAGCTGAGCATTTAAGGTGGCACGCTTCAAATCGAAACTTAGATGGTCTTCTTAGACATCCAAGAGATGGTGAAGCATGGAAGTCATTTGATGCTCAATACCCAGGATTTGCTGAAGAACCTAGAAATCTTAGACTTGGGTTGGCTAGTGACGGTTTTAATCCTTTTGGAACAATGAGCACTAATTATAGCATTTGGCCGGTTATTTTGATTCCATACAACTTTCCACCATGGATGTGTATGAAGCCAACATCTTTAATGTTGTCTATGATCATACCTGGGAAAAAAATGCCTGGAAATGACATTGATGTGTATCTACAACCACTAATAAAAGAATTAAATGATTTGTGGGTCGAGGGCATTGAAACATTTGATTCTTCAACTAACCAGAAGTTCAAAATGCGAGATGCATTGTTATGGACTATAAGTTATTTCCCAGGGTTAGGTAATCTATCTGGTTGGAATACCTACACTGGCTATGCTTGTCCATCATGCAATTTTGATCAAAAGCCTATGAAACTCACCAATTGGAAAAAATCCTGCTTCATGGGTCATCGTAGATTCTTGCTAGCACAACATAGTTATAGATTTAATCGAAATCGTTTTGATGGGACAACAGAAAGACGGGATCCTCCAATTCAACTAGATGGTGCCATGATACTGAATCAAACAGAAGGCATTAATGTGACATTTGGTAAGCCTCTAGAGTCATATTCAATAAGAAAAAGACCACGTGCAAGAGAGACCCAACAATGGAGAAAAAGAAGTATTTTTTTCAATTGCCATATTGGGTTAATCTTAAGTTGCGACACAATTTAGATATGATGCACATTGAAAAAAATGTAAGTGACAATGTGTTGTATACTTTGTTGAATGAAGATGGAAAGACAAAAGATAACTTAAATGCTCGAAAAGATTTGCAATGTTTAGGAGTGAGACCAGAGTTATGGCCAGATGCAAATGGAAAATATAAATCTGCTTGTTTTACTATGAATAATCAGCAAAAGGATGTTTTCTTAGCAACATTAAAGGATGTGACAGTGCCGGATGGTTATGCATCCAACATTTCCAGATGTGTTGACATGAAGAATCGTAAAATCTCAGGCTTGAAAAGTCATGACTCTCATGTACTCATAGAGCAGCTACTTCCAGTAGCATTGCGAAATGCACATATTGACCCTAAGGTTACTGAAGTTGTGGTGGACTTGTGTGTGTTCTTTAGGAAATTATGTTCTCCCGTGTTAGATATCAAAGAGCTTGACCAACTTCAAGAAAACATTGTGGGCACATTTTCTCAACTAGAGATGTTATTCTGACCTTCTTTCTTTACAATCATGGTGCACTTGGTTGATGAAGCAAAACTTGGAGGTCCAGTTCAGAATCGATGGATGTATCCTATAGAACGGTATTCTTTAATTTAATTTAGTTTTATCAAAATTAAAGTATTGTTTTCATTTTTTATTTTCTTTTGTTTTGACAATTGTATGTATAGGTACCTTGGACATTGTAAGACATATGTAAGAAATAAGGCTCAAGCAGAAGGCTCTATTGCTGAGAGTTATCTAGCTGAAGAAATATTGAACTTCTGTTCAAGGTATCTAGATGACATAGAGACAAGATTTAATAGGTCGAGTCGTATTGACGATAATGTTTGTACCGAGAACTCAGGGTCACAGATGTTCCCGCAATTAGGGCGTCCAGTTGGTAGCATCTTAGACTTTGAACTAACTCCTACTGAAAGATTACAAGCACATCGTTGTGTCTTGTTCAATTGTAAAGCAATTGATGAGTTTGTTCAGTAAGTGTTACACACTAATCAATCTCTTTTTAGTTTATAAAATAATGTGGCTACGTAACTAACCTAATAAAATATCTTGTAGACAATATAGAAATGACGTGAAAGCTATGCTTCGCCGTCATACCAGATCTGCGGTGGCGATTGAAAAGCATGTCACAAAAAAATTTGCTAATTGGTTTAAAGATTATGTAAGATTCAATTTGTTGTAAGATATATACTTTATTAAAACACCAAGTGTATGTTGTTAAAATATTTTGTTAATTGTTTTAGATTGGCAAGAATGACAATGCAAATGTGTCGGATGATATCAAATTCCTTGCACGTGGTCCTCAATCAATGTCTAGGAGATTCAGTGCAGTAAATATTAATGGCTTTAGGTTACGAACACTAGCAAGAAAAGAAGGATTGAAAACCCAAAATAGTGGTGTATGGGTGTCATCACAAACTAGATGTTATGCAAGTGTAAAAGATGCGAATGTAGCACCTGCAAACCTCTTATACTATGGCAAGTTGGTAGATATCATTGATTTGAACTACTATGGTCATATGAAAGTTATGCTTTTCAAATGTTTGTGGGCTAACACTAGAGGGATAAAGAAGGATGAGTTTCAATTTAATTTGGTTAATTTTTCCCGATTGATTCATACTGGAGATCATGTAGACGATGAGCCTTACATACTGGCTTCAGATTCTCAAATGGCTTTTTATGTGGATGACAAAACAAACTTCCCATGGAGTGTTGCAATCCATGTGAAGCCTCGAGACTTATATGAGATGGGTGATGAAGTAGACATTGATGAAGAAGATAATGGTCGTCAAATTCAACAGGCACAACTAGAGCAACAAATAAATTCAATTTTTCTTGTTGACATTGATAACTTACAACTGTTAAGGGGTGATGAAGAACATATTTCTGATCAAACAACTAACAATGTTGATGCAGTGTTTGATAATAGTGATGAAGATGACATGGTTTGTTTATTACTTTGTTCTACATATATAGTCTACCACAGTTATGTTTATATTTTATATGGTTTTGCTATTATATTATTCTAACCATATCTTTTTTATTGTCTTTCAGGATGCAACATAATAAGCGTAAACGATCATCTAGAGCTAGACTAAAAGTTGATGCATTGATACAAAAAATATATGAGGCCCCTCATGCAGCATCTGCTCCTCTTACACAAACACTTGGCACATCTTCCCAACAGGAAATGACTGTGAATTCTGCTCGAGTTGAGGCCTCACCTGCAGCATCTGCTCCTCCTACACAACCTGTTGGTACTTCTTCCCAACAGGAAGATGTGGATTTTGCTGAACCTACATTTGTACGAGTTCCAACTAAAGAGCAAGGTTTGAATAAAGACTGGATAGTGGACATTATTCGTAAGTATCCAGTTTGAATTTATTTTTATTGATCTATTACAATATGTATATATTTGTTATTGTCTTATTTTATGTTATACATGGAAGATGAAAATGGACTTATTACACAAGAGAAGATGAAGGCAAAGAATGTATGGAATTTACCAAGGGGAAAGAAAGTGATTTGTGAGGTTAATGAATTTGGGCAAGGACTTGGTGGTGCTGGAGGCTTAATTGGATTTTGGTTGGGAAACATGGCTACGGATTGTGAGTTGATTCCTCTAAACTTCTGTAATTGGAAGGAAGTGCCTGAACAATATTTTAGTGATGCAGTTTCACTCATTGAGGTATGAAGGGAATTTTTCATTGTTTGTCTTTATTTGTTTTTAACTAATTGTTTGTAATTAACGTTTCAATGGTTTTAAATTCAGAGTAAGATTGCATTTTCAGCACGTAACGGATTAAAGTGGGCTTGGAGATCGTTAGGGGAGAAAAGAAGGGACTATAGAAGTAAGCTATCCGGGATAATTAAAAAACTACAAGTAAGAGATGAGATCATGAAAGCGCGTCCTCCAAAAGTACCCCAAGACCAATGGAATAGCTTTGTCGACTACCGTCTAAGAGACAAATGCATTGTAAGATTTCATATATAACTTACTTGTAGTTTAATTTTGTTTATATAAAATATGATTAATTTTGTTTGTCTTTCATGTGTAGGAGATGTGCATTCAAAACCAAGAGAATCGAAAGAAATTAAAATTTCCTCACACAGGTGGTTCCAAAAGCAACGCAAGAAGGAAGAATGAAATGGTGATTTAAAATTCTATTAGTTACTGGTTTTTTTTAAAAAAAATTATAGACAATGTGATTATTTCTTGATTTTTAGGAAGTAAAAAAAGGTCGACCAGTGAGTCGAGCTGAGTTATTCATTGCAACCCACACAAAAAAGGATGGGAGCTATATTAATGAGGATGCCAAGGCAACTGTGGTAATGTATTTTTTGTGTTTGTGCTGTCTAAGTTATTCATCAGATGATGCATTGGGGCAAGTGCTTGGCAAGGAGCATTCTGGACGAGTTCGAGGGTTAGGACTAGGTCCATGTCCTTCTCAAGTTTTTGGGCTACCCAAATATCGATTCAACAACTTAAATTTAAGTTCTACAAGTAGTGGACATTCAAATGAAGGATCCTTGCAATCTGAGCTAAGTTCAGTGAAAGAAGAGTTGGAAGCTCTAAAAAAGGAGCGTGAATTGGAGCAAGCTCGCATGAAAGAAAAGTTTGAAGCCCTTGCAATCTGAGTTAAGTTCAGCAATATCACATGGTTAAGTATTTAGCTGATCACATGGGAGTAAGAATTCCTTCTGAGATTGTTGGCGAGGTACCATGTCCTCCAACACAGGTAACATAAATGTTTATTTTCTTTACAACAATGTTAAAATAGACACTATACATTATTATAAAATCTAATTGTCTTTCTTTTTCTAATTACAGCCACCTGATGTAGGCAGCGCAGAAGCATCACGTCGACGATCATCTGGAGCTAGTCATGATCCATGATCTTATATATTTATGTAGTTCTATTTTGATGTTAGTTATATTTAATTAGTTTTATTTTGTTGCTAGTACTAAACTTTTTAATTGCTATTAATGTATCCTTTATATTTTGAGATTGAGAATTATGTTGTGAAGACTTTATTTTGAGTTTAAATACTCTTGAACTTTATTAGTTGTTGAAGTGATCTCAAATTCTATTATATATGTTGTAGACTTCATTTTTAATTTATATGCAGATGAAACTTTATTATTAGTGTTGAATTTATCTTAAATTCTATTAGGCTTGATTTATTTATTGTTATTGTTGCTGGAGTTTATTTATTGATGTGCAAACTCTTGAATAGGTTGAGTATGAATGTTACAAATAAAAAAAAAACCTAAAAAAAGTTTTTTTTTAAAAAAATGATTCTAACGGCGGTTGAAACCGCCGTTAGCTCAAGTAATCTAAAGGCGGTTGAAACCACCGTTAGAGTGACTAACTCTAACGGCGGTTGAAACCGCCGTTAGTTTACTTACTCTAACGGCGGTTACCGCCGTTAGATTACCTAACTCTAACGGCGGTTGAAACCGCCGTTAGCTCAAGTAATCTAACGGCGGTTGCAACCGCCGTTAGGTCAAAACTCTAGCGACGGTTGTAATCGCCGTTAGGTAAAAATATGCCTAACGGCGGTTATTCCAACGGTTGGCTTAACTGTCGCTACAAGTGGTCCCGACACATCGTTTGGCGACGGTTGAGCAACCGCCGCTAGAGTTCTAGCCACGGTCAGAACCGCCGTTAGAGGCCTGTTCTAACCGTGGCTACATTCCTGTTTTATTCATCATATCACAACCTATGTTCCCAACAACAAGACCAATCTTTAACCTGTATGAAGCCGACAATTCTTGAGTGTCACATATACATATATATATATATAGCAACTGTACAAAACAATGCTATACCAAAAGAATCATATACATATACATCCTGACAAAATACATATATCAATACTACCCACGCGAACAATGCGTGCGGCCTCTAAATCTGTCCGCCTCCTGAGATGAAGTGGAAGCACTCCCGATGCCTATACCACCTGTGTCTGTAACATTTAACATTGGGGTGAGTCAAACGGACTCAGTGAGAGGCTCTCCCATCCTTGGTCAGGCAATTAGCATATATCATATTCACAATAAAGAATTCAAAGCATGGTTTTACATACGTTTAAATTCATACATACATCATATTACAGTTTAACAAACAACTTCATATGGATATCCATGTTCAAATAACCGTAATCATAAACTGGCCCAAAGGCATACCTCCGTTAGGAGGGAATCTGGCCCGAAGGCAATATCTCACGTGAGCGGTATAGGAACCTAGTTGATCATTCTAGGAACCCCTGGCCCCAAGACTTTACTTGGAACATTAGTCTGACCCCAAGACTTCACTTGGAGCATAGCCGGCGACTCATCTGACCTCGGTTTACCCAAGGCAATAGCCACAATGTGGTATACTCATATACTTTGTATTTCTGTGAGTTTGACTCAAGATGACAAACTCAATCTACCCGGACCACCCGTGATAGACTCGGTTCCCACGTTGTACCCAAAATTTACTTCTATGGACCACTACTTACTCATTGTACTTCTTCCTCAACAAATCTACATTGCCCAACTGTTTTCTAAGTTGGAAGCTCTCGGTTTAAGACAGAGTCACCTGTGTTCCTTTTCTTTAAGAATTTACATACACCACCAGACTTTTTAGATAATAATCAATGAGGTTGGTTTCTAATACCACAAGACCCTCACAAATAAAATTGACTCGATCCTACCCCCAATATCGTATAGGTCCCGAGGACCTTCTTTTCATATAAGGCTCCTTGAGCCACCATCGCTTTTACAATTCACATACACACATATAGCACGTTTTCACATATATTGTAATTTAGGAAGAACTATAGCATGTTATCTAATATATAATTCCTACAAATAGGCAAGAAGGCAAACCATATATCCATATCCGCAGTCAACCCTATAGGACAAGGATGGGAAAGCCCCTCACCTGGTTGGCCCCTCTGATCGGCTCTCGGTGTGCCCGAAGGTCCACTCACTGTATGGTGCCCTATACACATACACTTGAGAGATTTAGCAACTTGAAATTCAACCACTATCATGTACATGTAACGCTAATGCTCATATTCTCTCTAATTAATTCCATAGACTAGTTGTTGGCTTGGAATGCCCTCAACTAGTTTTCGGAACACCTAGCATGCTTCTAATTCATGTCCAACCCTTGCTTAATCACACTATTCGGAAGCCTCGAATTTGGGAATGCAAGGTTACCCAATTCCACCTCTATGTGTCCATGCGAAGTTTCCATTACCCAAGTCTTGAATTTATGGCTCAAGAGAGTCATTAATCCTACTTGTCCAAGATTTACATTTACCAAAATAACCTTCAACACTTTACCTATACATGAATACACATATCCGGATACGCGTACAATTGGAAAATTGTCTCTTTTTCCCCGAACCGGGTTCCGGGTGATACGGTGCTTACTCGGGTTTTACTCCCTCGTACATTCTAATAATTTTAACAATTATACAATCATAGTTCCACCTACTAATTTTCCCACAATTTTTCCAACCCGGATAAATTCCATCAAATTAGTTCCGGTTCCTAAGCTTCCACCTCACTTAATAACATGCAAATACTTCAATTTAGGACCCAGAATACTCAGATTGAATCAATTGGGGTTTTTTTCCAAAAATCCCTAAAATTGATAAAATTGGGGTTTGAGAGTTTCGGGACTTCTCACCTCGATTCAACCGATTAGAAGGACGATATGGAGTAGAGGAGACTCCCAGCCACCTTCCCCGACGAAGAAACGGCGTTTTCCGGCGAGGGAGCTCTCTCCTTTTGCTTTCTCTCTCTAACCCGTAACTCTCTCTCTCCTCCAGCCACAACGACGGCGACCAGCTCCGGTGGACGGCGACTCTGGCTCCCTCCTCGCACGTCCGGCCACCTCCACGCGTGCTCCCTTCCCGTGCGTCTTCCGTTCGTGCTCTGCCCTCTCTCTCGCGTTTTTCTCTTTTCTCTGCTTCTCTCTCACGGTTTCTTTCCCCCTATCTCACGATCTGTCTCCTTTCTCTTTCCTTATTCTTTTAAATAATATATATACATATATCTAATAATTTAATATATATACATATCACTTAAAGAAAAATCTGGTATATAAAAATAAATAAGAAAAAGAAGTATATAAAAAAATTAGGATTTACACTAATTTGTATTTTTTTTAAAAAAAATAAGCAATAGGATAGTGTGTGCTTCTATCCATTTTCAACTTTAAATAAATTAATTAAATTAGACCAATGATGCTAATTAAATATCCTCGGGTATTACATAATTAGTTTTCACTGATGAGTGTTTCGAAAACTTGATATTCATTTTTCTTTTGTAATCAGTTTTCGCCGATGAGTGTTTCGAAAACTTTATATTCATTTTTATTTTCTTAATCAGTTTTCGTAGATTAGCGTTTTGAAAACTTGATATTTATTTTTCTTTTTTTTAATAAGTCTTTGTCGATAGGTGTTTCGAAAACTTGATATTCATTTTTCTTTTTTGATCAGTTTTCATCAATTAGTGTTTCGAAAACTTGATATTAATTTTTCTTTTTTTAATCGGTTTTCACCGATTAGTGTTTCGAAAATTTGATATTCATTTTTCTTTTTTTAATCTGTTTTCGCCGATTAGTATTTCGAACACTTTATATTCATTTTTTTTAATCAGTTATCATAGATTAGTGTTTCGAAAACTTGATATTCATTTTTTTTAATTAGTTTTCGCATATGAGTGTTTCGAAAAGTTGATATTCATTTTTCTTTTTTTAGCAAGTTTTATCTAATGAGTGTTTCGAAAACTTTATATTCATTTTTATTTTTTTTAATCAGTTTTCGTAGATGAGTGTTTCGAAAACTTGATATTCATTTTTCTTTTTTAAATTAGTTTTCCCTGATAAGTGTTTCGAAAACTTGATATTCATTTTTCTTTTTTAATCTGTTTTAGCCGATGAGTGTTTCGAAAACTTTATATTCATTTTTATTTTTTTAATCAGTTTTCGTTGATTAGTGTTTCGAAAACTTGATATTCATTTTTCTTTTTTTAATCAGTCTTCGCCGATGACTGTTTCAAAAACAACGGGCAACCACGTAAATGAAATGCACCACCATAGTACCAGGCTAAGGCAATAGCCACAACGGGCAACCATGTAAATGAAATGCACCACCCTAGTACCAAGGTAGGGCAATAGCCACAACGGGCAAATGTCTATCGTCATATTTCACCTCTCTAACTTTCAGTGGGATTTGTGACTCTACCTACCCATTTCTACTCTAAGATATCTTTACCTCAGCAGTGTGAACTTCTCTAAGGATTTCTAATCAATTTATGAGATTTTCTATTCTTTACTAGTACCCAATCCTTGATTAGATGATAACCTAACTCTAAGGTATTCCCTAAGTTCATTTACCAAAACTCACGTCGACGTGTATAAATAAGTTAGTTTCATTTCCTTAGTAAGTTTCTAATTATTAGGACAAACCGAAACTTGAACTAAATCAACATCCTACCCCTTTACTTGTACTGTTCGGCGTATCCCACGTCATTACATGGACACCCTCCAGTACTACCTCAACTTTAAACAATCACATATACGCAGGTACATTCACGTATATCAGTTTATGACCAACAATAGCATGAAATTTCCTAATAATTCTTACAAACAAGCAAGTAAGCAAGCCACGTATTCACATCCTCATTCAACCCTGTAGGGCAAGGATGGGAAACCCTTCACCTGGACGGATTCCTGTTTCTGGTCCTGGAGTCACTCCTGTTCCAGACGATTCGTGGTTACCTAACAAACATATTTACATCATTATCATCTTTATTATATGCAAATTGTATGCATATGCTATGCTCATGTCTTATAAATACATTAAACTTTTGCCAAGAACCAAGTCCTTGATCTTAACCCTCTTCCTCTCTTTAATACTATTTCCAAGTGTCTCACACTTATTCTCATCTCTTTATCCCTTTCTTTGAATACTTACTTGAGTCACAAAACCTCAAGACACTTGAGATTAGCCATTACTATATACATGTCAAATTAATGTCTACTTCCTCTAGTTAATCCCTTAGGTTAGTTAATTAACTTAGATTTCCATTAACTAGTGTTCAGGACATTCAACATACTTTTATTTGAGTCTAAATTCGTGTTCTTTCCTTTATAACCCCATCGAATTAAAAATCTCCAATTTACCCGTTTTCACCTACAAGTGTCGGTATGTGACTTTTCATAATTTCCATATCCATTTAATGGCCTATGATAGTCATAGCCTCAAATTTTCTATGGTTGCCAATTACCAAACCAATATTTCAACTTATATTCACATACGAACACATGTGGCCTAATATACTTAAAAATTGGGATTTTACCAAATAAGGGCATTTTACTATTTAAATTGATTCCGGTGTCCATTACGGTCTAACCGAAACTTCTTACCCATAACTTAGCTCCACATTCTAGTTTGGATTGAAAAGTGTCTCTTTTAATACGGAATTGGTTTCCGGTTGAGACGGAATTACTCTGGTGTTAATCCCTCGCATATTCCAACAATCCCTACCATTCTATAGCACCAATCCAACACACCAATCAATCCCAATTCTATTTATACTACTCTTTAACTCTCTTTAAATTCCATTGTTCTATGGTTTTCAACTTGGGTGACTTCCATCATCATTTTTTTCAATACATATGCTTCCCACTACCTCTAAACAACCCAATAGTCTCAAATTAGGACCGAGAATAATCAATTCATACCAATTAGGAATTTTCCAAAAATCCCTAAAATTGATAAATTTGGGGTTTGAGGGATTCGGGACTTTTTACCTCGATTCAATCGGATAAGATGATGGAATGGGGTAGAAAGAACTCCCGGTCACCTTACCCGACTTCGAAACGGCGGATTCCGGCGAAAATTCCGGCGAAAAACACTATTCCCGTCACTTCCCTCTTCTCCCCGTGAAACCCACGCCGGACCCACTTCCTCCGGCGTCCAGCGTCGCCGTCGACGGTCCCTGCACGACGAACGGCGGCGTCGCACTTCCCGGCTGCCTCCCCGCGTCACGGTCGCTTCCCTTCCCGTTGGAGCTCCCGACGTCGTGCGGTCCTCAATCAATTTTTTTTTCTCTGCTGCTTAACGTCTCGGTTTTGCTCTCTGGAGACCAAAAATTTGGGGCCTTTGGTCCTTATTAATTTTAACTTAAGGGGGGGGGGGGGTCACGTGTGTGACCCCCTTCCAGCATATATTTATATATTTTTTTTAATAAAAAAACTTTTATATTTATATATATATATATATATTTAATACATTATTATTTATTGTTAGAATTAACTTTGGGGTTAATTGACTTACACCCAATATTTCCCGTTAGGTCCTAATTTTGGTCCAAATAGAATTTCATTTGTTTTAAATTTTCTCCTTTTCCTTCCAAATTTAAAATAAAAATTAAATTGGGACCTTAACGTTAATTGGAAAATTTCCGGGTATTACAATCTTCCCCCCTTAAGGAATTCGGTCCCCGAATTTCAACCACATACTAATCTTAGTTTTCGAATAGGTGAGGATACGTCCTGCGCATTTCTCCCTCGACTTCCCACGTAGCTTCCTCGGTCGAGTGATTTCTCCACAGAACTTTCACCAATGGTATTTGTTTCGATCTCAACTTCTTCAATTGACGATCTAAGATTTCCACTGGTATCTCCTCATACGTCAAATCTTCGGTTAGTTGTATCTCCTGGGGTTGGATTACATGAGAAGGATCTGGCAAGTACTTGCGAAGCATTGACACATGAAACACCGGATGAACTCCTTCTAGTTCCGCCGGCAACTGAAGACGGTAGGCAACATTTCCCACACGCTCAAGTATCTCAAACGGTCTGATATATCATGGACTTAGCTTCCCTTTCTTGCCAAACCTCATCACGCCTCTCATTGGTGAAATTTTCAAAAAGACTTGCTCAACCACAGCAAATTCTAACTCTCTTCTCCAATTGTCGGCATATGACTTCTGCCTACTCTGAGCCGTCACAAGCTTTTCTCTAATTACCTTTACCTTGTCCAACGCTTCTTGAACAAGTTCTGGACCAACTAACTTGGCCTCTCCGACCTCGAACCACCCAATCGGGGATCTACACCTTCGACCATATAAAGCCTCAAAAGGTGCCATCTGTATACTGGACTGGTAACTGTTATTGTACGCAAACTCTGCTAATGGTAGATACTTTTCCCAACTCCCGCCGAAATCAATAACACATGCCCTTAGCATGTCCTCTAAAATCTGAATAGTCCTCTCAGATTGCCCATCAGTCTGGGGATGAAATGCTGTACTCAGATCAACCCTCGTCCCCAATGCCTCCTGCAATGCCCTCCAGAATCGAGAGGTAAACTGTGGCCCCCTGTCAGAGATAATCGACACCAGCACTCCATGTAACCTCACTATCTCTGATAGGTATAACTGGGCATACTGACCCACTCCGTAAGTGGTCTTAACTGGCAGGAAATGAGCAGACTTGGTCATCCGATCAACTATTACCCAAACTGAGTCGAAACCCCTCTGTGATCGTGGCAATCCTGACACAAAATCCATAGTAATCCTTTCCCACTTCCATTCAGGAATTTCTATCTGTTGAAGTGTTCCGGCAGGCTTTTGGTGTTCAGCCTTAACTTGCTGACACACTAGACATCTAGATACGTAGTCTGCCACGTTTTTCTTCATACCATTCCACCAGTACAATTCTCTCAGATCTTGATACATTTTATTACTACCCGGATGGATTGTGTACGCTGTCTTGTGTGCCTCATCAAGAATTCTTTCTTTCTCATCCACCATAGGTACACACAGTCGTCCTTCCAACCGGAGTATGCCACTGTCATCTATGGAGAATCGGACGTCGTCCTTCTCCCCCTTAACCACTGTATCTCTGATCTGTTTGAGGTCGGCGTCTTGGTCTTGCTTGGACTTAACTTCTTCGACTAGAGCAGACTTGGCTTGGACATGGGCTAGAAACAAGTCGGAGTCTCCAATTTTAAACTGAGTTCCAGACTGTTCCAGCTCATGTATTTCCCGAATCAACAGCCTTCGTACTTCACTGATATGGGCTAAGCTACCCATTGATTTTCGGCTCAAAGCGTCTGCTACAACATTCACTTTACCAGGATGGTAAAGAATTGTACAGTCATAATCTTTTATCAACTCCATCCACCTGCGTTGTCTCAGATTCAAGTCTTTCTGTTCAAAAATGTACTTGAGGCTTTTGTGGTCTGTGTATATCTCACACGATTCACCATAAAGGTAGTGTCTCCAAATCTTCAAGGCAAACACCACCGCTGCCATTTCAAGATCGTGAGTCGGGTAATTCTTCTCATGCTTCCGGAGTTGCCTAGATGCATAAGCATACTTTCCCATATTGCATAAGAACGCACCCTAACCCAATTCGCGAAGCATCACAGTAAACCACATATCCTCCGGTGCCTTCAGGAAGTGCCAACACTGGTGCTGTAGTGAGACTTTCCTTCAGTTTCTGGAAACTTCCTTCACACTTGTTACTCCACTCAAACTTTACCCATTTTTGAGTCAACTTTGTAAGAGGTGCAGCAATCTTCGAAAAGTCCTGCACAAACCTCCTGTAATACCCAGCCAAACCTAAGAAACTACGAATCTCTGTTACTGAGGTTGGTTGGGACCAATTCTTCACTGCTTCTACTTTGCTCGGGTCAACATGGATTCCCTCTGAAGACACCACGTGACCAAGGAATGCCACTCTATCAAGCCAAAATTCACACTTTGAAAACTTAGCATACAACTTCTCTTCTCTTAGCTTTTGTAATGCCAATCTCAAGTGGGTTGCGTGCTCCTCCGCATTTTGGAATAGATTAGAATGTCATCTATAAATACAATGACAAACCGGTCTAGAAATGGCTTAAAAACTCGGTTCATCAAATCCATAAAAGCTGCTGGTGCATTAGTTAGACCGAATGACATAACTAGAAATTCATAATGGCCGTATCGGGTTCGAAAAGCAGTCTTGGGTACATCTTCGTTTCTAATCTTCAGCTGATGATACCCTGATCGCAAATCGATTTTTGAAAACCTCTTAGCACCTTGCAGTTGATCAAACAGGTCATCGATCCTTGGAAGCGGATACTGATTGCGGACCGTTACCTTATTCAACTTTCGGTAATCGATACACAATCTTAAAGTTCCATCCTTCTTCTTCACGAATAACACCGGAGCACCCCATGGTGAAAAACTGGGTATGATAAATCCCTTATCAAGTAACTCCTGTAATTGAGCGTGTAGCTCCTTCAACTCTTTCGGAGCCATTCTATAGGGTGGTGTGGACATCGGCTGTGTTCCTGGTAACAGTTCAATCTCAAACTCAATTTCTCGATCAGGCGGCAATCCTGGCAGTTCATCAGGAAACACATCAAGGAACTCCCGAACCACCGGCACCTGATCTGCGGGAATTACCTCTTTCGTCTTATCCCTCACAACCGCCAAATATCCCTTACACCCTTTCTCAAGTAGTTTGGAAGCTTCCATTGCCGAAATTAGGCTTGGATGTGAGGCACCACCATCACCCCATAATACAAATGGTTCCTCATCAGGCATATTGAACTTTAAACACTTTGCCCTGTAGTCAACCACTGCATGACAAGATGCCAACTAATCCATGCCCAAGATGACGTCTAGGTCTACCATGTATAGTAGTCGTAGGTCTACAACCGACTCATGACCCTCGACTATAACAACACATGACTCATAGACATACCTAACTTGAATCGAATCACCCATCGGAGTAGAGACCTTTTCTGTCTCCTTCAACCTGGTCGGGCGTTTCTCAACCTTCCGTGCAAATGCATGTGAGATGTAGGAATGAGTTGAACTAGAATCAAATAATACAAGAGCCTTGAGAGCGCATACTGTAAGTGTACCTGTCACAACTGTGTTTGAGGCATGTGCATCCTGCCGAGACAAAGCAAATACTCGTGCCTGTCCTCCTCCCGGCGCACCTGGACCTCTACCACCTATTCCTGCTCCTCTACCTCTGCCCGCACCTGAAGTGTTAACCTGGGGTGGTACAATTCTAACCGGTGGGGCTGCAATTGGAGTACTACCCAGAGTAGAATTACTCTTGACACTCGTATTACTCTTCCTCTGCGGACATTCCTTAGCCATATGCCCGAATTGACCACAATTGTAACAACTTCCTCTCTTGGCTTTGCACTCTCCAAAATGAAATCTTCCACATGTAGCACACTGCGGTCTCTGGCTACCGCTCTGACCACTACCATGAGATCTCTGCCCATCTTGCCTATTAGTCCTCCAAGTACCGGTGACGGTAGTAGTAGTCCGTCCATCACCTTGTCCCACAGAATTTGTGGCTAAACCTGAACCTCCTGTCACCTTCTGTTTCTTCTTCCATCCTTGGCCCTCACTGCTCATCAATAATTTATTCTTGGGATTCACCGACGTCCCAAACTTATTTCTATTTTCGATCACTCTTGCACAATCTGCAGCCTGTGCTAGAGTTTCAAATTGATTACACTGGGGTAGTAGCACTACGAACAACGGCTCTACCAGTCTGTGAATGAACCTTTTGATCAATTCTCTCCCATCAGGAACTAATTCAGGAGCGTATTGAGCTAGCTCTGTGTACTGCAGCTCAAACTCGGCCACAGACATATTCGGCGTCATCCACAAGTCTTCGAACTGTTGACGCTTGGCATACTTCATCCCTTCAGATAGAAACCGACCCAGGAATTCCCTCTGAAAATCTTCCCAGGTCATAGGAGCAACTCTCCTTGCATATCTCTTCTGTACTGATTCAAACCAAACCCGTGCAGCGC